>JAOTQQ010000011.1:5845953-5868377 GCA_026546715.1 Gallinago undulata | reverse complement strand
CATATGGGAGGGTGCCCGTGAGGGGTTCACGGGAGAAAAGATGCCCGGTGCTGTGGAGGGACTGTCGGAGGGGGCTGCCTCGTCCTGGGGGGGTGGGTCCCGGGGGGATGGGTCCCGGGGGAGTGCCCGGTGCCGTGTGGGAGGTTGCGGGAGGAGGGGGTGCCCGGTGCCGTCGGGGGGGGTGAATTGCGGGGAGGGGGGGGGGGGGGCGGTGGTGCCGTGGGCGGGCGGGGCGCGGCGGCGGCAGCGGCGTTCCGCAGCGCCCCCTTGTGGCGCCGGGCGGCGCTGCTCCCGCGGGGCTGCGCGGCCGGGACCCGCCGGGACGGCGTCTGCTTTTCTTACTATTTTCAAATAAAACCCACAAACAACAACAACAACAACAACAAAAAGCCCCAATCCACTACCCCCCCGCCCCAGCCTCCAACCCAGGTGTTTCTGCGAGTTTCTTCTCCCCCTGCGGGAGCTCCGAAAGCGTGGGGTGGTGGGGGTGGTTGAATTAAGCCCTTGTTGTCGGTGGCAAAACAGCAGATTTCTACTTTTCCGAGCCAAAAGTGGAAATTTTGGGTTTCTCCCCGAGTGACAGCCTGGCATCCGTCGCACTGGGATGCGCAGCGGTGGTGGGACACACCGGGGGACTGATGGGGAGTGTGGGGCTGTTGTGTGTGGCCTGGGGGGCTCAGCCTGTGCTGGGGCCCAAAGGAGCTGCTCCCCCAAACGCTGCCGAATTTCAGGTGCAATAAAAAAGCGTGTGAAATAAAATGCAGACTAAGAACCACTTTTGGAAATGCTGAGTGACTGCGAGCGTGATAGTGTGTATGGAATCAAATCCCCAATTCCCACAAATGAGGGGAAATGCCTCTTACGCTGGAGCTGAAAGCTGAAATTTTTCTTCTCAAACACCATTAGAAGCAATTATTTCTGGACATCGGGGAGGCAGAGATGCCTTTTGGTGCTTTTGATGGCGTTATTATAAACTCGCTGCTGACGCACGAGACATCACGATGTAGGAACCCTCCGAGGAAGAGGTTTGCGAGGGGAGCGATCGCTGCCGAAGGTTTTTCCTGGATCATTCCCTTCTGGATCTCCAGCATCCTCCAAACCTGGCCCAGGGAGCGAGAGGTTAAAAACCAGATGGGTTATTTCTCCTCACCACAGCCTGGAGCAGGTTTGACCAGTTCAACGTGAGTTTTGCCAAGGGGAGGAGAACAACCACAAATCCATATATAAGAAAACAACATGTTTTCTAAAAAAAAAATATATAATATCTACTTACACTGGGTGACAGTTTGTAAAGAAATCAGATTCCCTTAAAGCTACAGGGCTCATGGGCTTTGATTTATCGTTTTCTGAATGGAAATGCACCATAACATTAGCGCTTTCAAGCCTGGTGTGATAATGTCTCTGGCATTGTGCAAATAAGTTCCTGGAATGGTACTCGGGCTGGTCAAAAGGTTTGGCTATATTTTATACGGAGCAACTCGCTTCGCCTCCGTATTAAGGATTATTTGTTCGGGGTGGAGAGGAGGAGGGTGGGTTGCTCGCAGGCTGCCAGAAACAGATGCATAAATTATACCAGAGAGCTGAGACCTTCGTAGAGAACAAGCAGTGGGGAGAGTAAGGTGACCAGGACTTTCAGCTTTCATTTAAAACAAACAAATGGGAAAAAAAAAACCCCCACAACCGAAAACCCCAACAAACCCAAACCCAACCCAAAGCGGCTCCGTGTTCTCCGTTGGGGTTTTACAGCTGCAACAAATTGTAGCCCAAGTAATGGCTGCAAGAAATTCCGTCTGACTTGTGGCCACCCCTTCCATCAGTCGGGCACGTGGAGCTGCGGGTGCTGGTCCCGGGGGGGGTCGATGGAACCCACAGCTTTGCGGGTGCCCCTGTTCAGCTCCAAGTCGTTTTTCCTCAAGCGGAGATGTTTAGGGGTCAGTCTGAGGGGCTGTTCTTGTGCTAACGGTGCATGTGGAAGGGTGGGTGGTTGGAAGTGTCTTCTGTCTTGTCTGATCTCCCCCTCCACCTTCCCCTGCACCCCGTAAAAGCAGGGTTTTTTTGTTATAAAGTGTTGAAATAATGCACTGGTGGGGGGACCAGAGGGTGAATCTCTGCTACCTCTCAGCCCTGCAGGAGCCAGCAGCCTGGGTCTCTTCAGAGGGACCCATCCAGTGGTTCCTTAGCACTTTTTTGGGACACAATCCTGATGGAAACTAGATTGGAGCCCCAAATGTTTTGGTCCAGCCCATCCCTGAAGCTCCCACATCTAAACAGGCTGTGATTTCATTTGCAATTAAGGGCCGTCAACCTCAGGATTTGAGCGCTGGCTTTAAAAGCATGAGTTGCTTTTACACAAAATGGTGTGTTTGTGATTCGGTCGGGGTTGGGTTGTGGTTTGGAAAGGGGTTTCTGCCCAACCACTGAGATGTTTGTTTGGGGTTTTTTTTGTGTGTTTGTTTTTTTATTTTTTTAAGTTGAGGGTCTCAAGTAATTCCTTGATCGCAAGAGCTCTTAAGAAAACCAGAAATGTTATGAAACGTGTGGTGTAAAATCTCAGCAGTTCAGTGGGTCTGTGGGGCCCCAGACAGGAGTTATAATGGAAATCACTTAGAAGTCAGTGAAACGCCGATAACTTATTAATGCGGCTTTTCCAAAGCAAAAATCCTGCCGTCTTTGCCGTTTGCCGACAGGGGATAAAGCATAATTAAAGTTTCTTTGTCTTGCTTTATAAGTGCAGGATCAGATGAACAGATTTATTTTCTGTACCTAGAGGATAGTCTTTAACGACAAGGTGTTATGTGGATTTTTTTTTTATTTTTATTATTTTTTTTTTTCTGGTGTTTTGTTTTAGTGAGGGGCTTAACAGCAGCGAGTTTGTGTGGAAAGAGGGAGCGTTGGCGTACGAGCACGGCTCAAAATTAATTGTGGCAGAGGATGCCCTGGGCCCAGAAATGATTTGAGTGGGAGCAGCGGGGGGGTAGGGGGGGCTCGGAGTGGGGTGCGTGGTCCCGGGTGATGTGGCAGCTTGTCAGGAGCCGGGATAGAGCTTCCTCTCGTGGCGAATCGCGTGTTCCTCATGTCAAACACACGTGAATTATCAATGCGCAAGTTGCCGTCGCGCTGGGGGCTGGGATAACTCACCCACCCGCCTCCTAAAGGCCCTTTTATTCATGAGTATGTAAATCCAAGGCATAAAGGCTTTGTGTCTCTGTATTCTCCCCAGCAGAGGGATCAATATGCAGGAAACGCGAGTTAACAAAGTGTCGGGGTGGAACTTCATCTCTTTTGCCCTTTTGATAAAGGAAGTGATTCTGGTTTCCTAAATTACCGGGCACCGGCGTCTCTGGGTACCGACCCGCGGGAGGGATGCTCGGAGGGTGGGATGCTGAGGTGTGGTGGTCAGGGGAGGTGCTGGTTCTGGATCAGCCCATGTTGAAGCATCCTCGGGATGCCCAGAATCTCCATCCGGCACCAAGGACCTCTCCGTGACTTGGGAAATGGTGGTTTTGCCCTCCCAGAACTGCCAGGTGCCACCAGTTGCAATGGGCTTACAGCAAATCTAGAATGGGCATTCTTTCACCAAATATCTGAGGAGTAAGATAAAGTACTGGGTGGTTTCTGCATGCATACTTCAACAGGAGCAAGGATAAAAGATGCTCTAGATCATGCACTTGAAATGTCCTGGGGAAATGTATTCTACTGGTTGTGGAGTCTCCTTCTCTGGAGATATTCCAAACCTGCCTGGATGGGTTCCTGTCCAACCTGCTCTGGGTGAACCTGCTTTGACAGTGGGGTGTTGGACTAGATGATCTCCGAAGGTTCCTTCCAACCCCTGCCATTCTGTCATTCTGTGAAAACAGCAAAGATTGGGGTTTCGTTCTCTTGGCGTTAGAATTTTGAGCGTGATGCTGTCGTTACCAAGGGAAGTGGAGGAGGCTCCTCCTCTGCTCGAATGACTTGCCTGCAACCAGGGTAAGCTTCTCTTCGTGCCTCTGTGGGACATGTTTGTGTGACAATTCCAGGACAAAAAAGCAAACAAAACACGTGTCCTCCCCACATTCCTGGTACCTGTGCACCCAGAGCCTGAGGCCCTTCTCCCGTGGGGGACAAGACAGGAACGGGGCGAGTAAAGACACCTCCATCCCATGGACACGTTCAGAGCCGTGTCTGCTCACCTGGGTGGAACTGCTGGTGGGAATGATGATGATTACACCCGTATCTTGCAGGATCAATCATGAAACACTTAACAAGTCCTGAAATACAGAATTCCCAGCTGAGAGAAATGGTCTGGACAGCAATAAAAGCCCCTGCTATATATACATTGACACATGCTAAACTACTGCTGACTCCATTCTGGCTTAAGCATGTGCTTAAACGTGTGGTTCAATGTGAGCCACGGGGAATACGTTAAATTATCACTCAGGTTATGTAGTGCTGAAAATCACCATGTGCAAAAATAAAGCCACTGTCCTGAAGAATTTAATTTGAAGAGTGTTTATAATAAATTCTGAAGTGAAATGTGTTAAAAGGACGACTGGAGGGAGGAAAAGGCCTCTCTTCTTTTTTTTTTTTCTTTTCATTTCTTTTCACTTCTTTCGTTTCTCCTATAAATATAAGGAGTCAAGGACGACTTTATTCAGTGAGCTCCTCCCCGGAGCTGCTGTACCTGCCGCTGGGTTTGCTCAAGCAAAGAGGCCACGTTGGATGTTCCGTCACTGTCATTTGGCAGGAGGGCACTCTGCGTGCGTGCGTGTGTGTATTTTAAAGAGTAGCTTTGTTTAAGGCTTACGGTGATGGACTACGCCTTAAAACAAGTTAAACTTTTATTGTTTAACCCTGGGAGAGATGTGGCAGCTGAAAGAGATTGGGTGTCTGGATTGATTTTTATTTTTTTATTTTTTTGGTTGGTGGGGAAGGCTGGCTGGTGTTACCTGCGTGCGGCGGGGACAGAGCCGGTGGGGCAGCCAGCAAACCCTGGGACTTCTTCTTCTTCTTCTAATCCAGTGTCACGGGAAGAGCAGCCGAAACAATCGGCACCATCCTTCACCCTGATAATGCTTTCTCGCCAACTAATAGCTCCTTGTTCATCAAGGAAACGAATGTGTGCGGAGGTGACACGCTCTTCACCCACCGCTCTTTGTTCTAGGGTCCTCCAGACTGATTGTATCAGCTCCAGCACTGACAAATGTCCCCCCAAACTTTAACACTATGTAAAATTGAGTTATGGGGTTTTAAGGTTAGACTCCTCTGGCTGAAGGTTGATTGTCTCCGAGAGATAAAGGGATCAGTACTCAACAATAACAAAATCTTTGCCATAGGATAATGCCTGTTATTGAGCTCACAGCTCTCTTTATTTGGTTACAAAGCTTCACCCCTATTTTTTTTCCCCCTGCACTCGTAGGTTGAAGCGGGAGCCGCTGTTTGAAATTGGTGAATTGCTGCTGCTCCTCTGCCCACCCTCGCCCCGTGCTTGAACAAACGCTCTGGCAGATGGATCAATTCCTTCAAACCTCCCATCACCCAGGGCTGTGTCTCGGCGGCTGCAGTTTTTAACCGAGTTGCCCTCGCCGTGGCACCTTCCCAGCAGTGACACGCTGCGAAGATGCTCCTGGCACTCAGGGTAGCCTTTGGGGAAAGAAGCTGTGACTTTTTGCCTGGGCAAACCCAAAGATCTTTCGGTGGCAATCAAAGGAGGAGAACATTAGCCTGATTTTACAGTAAGATTCATCCACTGGATGGAGAAAATAATTCCCCGTTGAGCTGGGGCTGATGTGGAGTGTGAGTGGCTCGACCCAGGTCCCTCTGTGTGTGTGTCCCCCCATGTGGTGTAGGGGACAATGGCATCTTAATGCCCTGCAGCCCCAACCACCTTCAGATTCTCTGGCCAAAGAACTATTTTGCATTTAGTGATGAGACTCGGCCATTTGCTGGACATGAAAGTGGTCCAGCATCGCTCTGCGGAGGATCAAAGCGTTAACAAAAATGATGGAATTTGGGGGAAGAAATCGGAAGTTTATTTTACATTTAAACTGATGGTTTCTGGGGCAAAGGGATTCAGTGCTGGGACAGTCCTATGTCGAGGGCAACAAGAGCCTGCCAAAAGAGATGCCTTGGAGGGGCTGGGCTAGTGGTGGGCGAAGAAGCCACAAAAACCAAGGGAGGGACAAAATTTAGTGAAGTGAAGCTCCCCATACTCTCTGAACTCCTTCCAAACCCTGGAAATGCTCTGCCTTTTCTGATAAACACCTGATGCATGAGGTGTGTGGAGAGGACACACATGATAGGGGTGAACTTCCCTTGAAGATTGGGAGCAGGCAGGCAGTTGGCATCAATCTTCGAAAATATATGTAGGGTGGTGCTCTCCACCCCCCATAACTTGTATTTCTGCTTTACCCACTTCCAGTTACCTAAAAAGACAGAGCTCTGCTGTCCCCCAAAGGCCGTGGGCGTCTGCAGGGAGAGGTCTTTGGCTCGGTGTGGAGCTTTCAAGTCTACCCTGATTTCTGCTTCCTTTAAGCTTCATTCATATCCTTATGGTTTGAAGCAGAGCAGATTGTTCCAGGGGAGCTGTGGACCACGGGATGCGTTTGGAGATCTCCTGACCTTGGAGGGAAATGGTTTCCATCCTGTTCCTGTGTGCCCCTGTCGGGTGGTCAGTGTATTAGGTGTGAGTTGCCAAGATTTTTGGGCCAGATCCAGGGCTGGGGTTCAGCCTGTGTTGATGTTGCCTCACTGCTGGAAGAAGCCTGGTATCCCAGCTCCCCTCCTCTCTCTCAGAGGCAGAGGTCCCTCACCCCTGGGCACCGTGCAACCAATTGATTTTTGAAGATCCCCAATTACATTGCAAATTCTTATTTTCTCCCCTCTTATTCCCTAATATTCCCCGGTGCTGGATGTCATCTGGGCTACCTTTTTTGTTACCCTGGCTCATTCTCTAGTAGGATACATCTCATTTTATTATTCTCCCCATATTCCTAACCTCTCCGTGTCCCCTACTATTATTTCCTCTGCTTTCACTTGATATTTGCATTACCACCTAATTTAGTATCTTCCTGCTCATTGAATTAATGGACTGTTTACTTGCCTTAGATAAAACGGGGACTAATACCCTGCAGTACCCCAACACAGACGCTTCTCCCCCACGTGACAGAAAGCCATTTATCACCAGCTTTTGTCTGTGGCCCTTGGGCCAATTTTCAGTCTGTGACGATTGCTTCTATCCAAGCCGAGGTAAATTAATTTTTTTCAGTGAGATTTGCTGTGGCACCACATCAAACGCTCAGTAAAGTCTCTAGATATATTGCATCTTCCACATTACCCTTCCTCTGCTAATTTTGCAGCTTGATCAGAAAGGCTGACCGTGTGTGCCTGAGGTCATTCGCTTTTTACAAACCCAAAGGTTGCTCCTTGCTAAGAAGGCAATTACAGCCTCGGTGCTCATAAAGCAATTTAGTCCCCTTTTTAATTTTTTTTTTTTTTTTCCAAATCTGTTCCATTATTTTGTGAGGGTGAGATTAGATTTGCCAGAGCGTTTTTCAGCTTCACCTTGGGGTCGTATTTTTAAACTTTGGTCCTATTTTTGACGATCACCCTTTCTGTGTTTTCAGCCCTCTGTTATGATTAGAAGGAGAGGCCAGTGGTTTGGTAAATTTGGGAACCTTGTTGTCATAATTCCTGTAAGACTGTGTGTAAATTGAGACTGGTGAGAAGGAAAGCACAACCTTAAAAGTACAAAACAATAAAAGAGGTACATTTATCTACCCCTTTCCATGCCCACACCCCTGTCTTAGCTCTAGTTGAGGAAGCCCGTGGCTACCTGTGTAATCTCTGTAGCCATCAAGGAGCAGAACATGACTTTGGCTCCCTTGAGTTGTAACGGCATCTCCCAAGTAGGTGACAAATCTTCGCTGCCAACTTCTAGCTATGTTTGTCATCTAGTGGACATCAGGGTGGTGACACTGCTCCTTGGATGGGTTTTCCAGTTTGCTTTCTGCCAAGGTTGGTTTAAGGTTGCTTTATTTTAATCTGCAGATGGAAATCCCACATCTGCTTTGAGTGTCTCCTGGATCTGTGAGCTCTGCTGGACCAGATCCACCAGCTTCAATTATTTTGATGGGGAAAAAAATGCATCTTATTTTGAATCAAGGGAAAATTCTGTATCCTTCCTCTTCCCCTGGTCTAGGAGAAATCCAGTTGAAAAAACCCCTCAAACACAAGATTTTTCTCTTTCAAATGCAGTTGGAATAAGTTGATCAGAAATGTTTCAATTTCGTATGTAAGGTCTTGCAAAGCCCCTTTTAATGTGCTTCAAGAAAAAAAAAAAAACCCAACCAACAGAAACGCAAAGCAAGAAGCCTAAAAAACACACAAACTTTTATGATGGAAAACTAAGCAGCTCTACCAAGGGGAAGTAGGGCCAGACAATATCGGTATTTGAATATTCTCTTTTCCTCCTTTTCTTTGATATGCAAACTTGCTGCTGATCAAAGAACTCCGGGAGCAGGACAATAGTGCCGATGGTGGTGACTTTAGGTTTTGGTTCCTGGGTTTGATCCCGTGATGGCTGGGGTAGGGAAGGGGACGAGGACCGCTCCCCTCCCCTCCCCCTTGGTCTCCCTGTTCCAGCCCTGAATTCAGGGCTCAGCGGGGGACCCGAGCTCTCCGAGCCGGGGGCAGGACCACAAGCCCGGAGGTTGCAGAAACTGCCATAAAATTGGCTCCAGCTCTGCTGTCTACAAAGCCCCCATCCCTCTTGGGTACCCCAGTATGCTAAAATCTGTGGGTTCAGGCTTGGGGCAGGTGGTAGGATTTGCTCCTTTAATCTTCGGTGTCTATTTATTACAGTGGAGCTCCAGGGCATCTGAGCATGGCCTTTCTCGCCAAGAGACCATAACAAATGGCCGTGCTACCTCTTTGACACCACAGCCGAGGTTTGCGCACCACCTATCTGCGCGATTCGGTGCTGGCTCCTTCTGTCCCCGCTCCTTCCTTTTGTTGTGGAGCTTATGAAAACCAAAGAAGGAGCAGGGAAAAGGGGGTTGAACGCGTAGAGCAGCTCCAGTTGACCGTCCCCCACCTGCCCCTTTTCGCTTCCCGGGCCAGTCCTTGGCTCGTTTTTCATGGAGGGGGATGCTCACCTTGTGGATGAGAAAAAGCTCTGCCCCAGGCCATGGGACCATGACTTAGAGTAACCTTTTTCCCTTTGTTTACTCTTAGGTATTGAACCCTTTTGCAATTGCTAATTATTTTTCAATTGCCCAAGACAAATGAGAAGGTTAGGGAGGTGCCATTTCTCAGTGACCCTGCCTGTCAGTTGCTGTGACGCTTTATTAATGTTGGAGCTGGTTTTGTTGGATTTTTCTTGTTGGTTTTAAAGAACAAGGGGGAAATATCTTGAATTGCAGAGGTAATTTAAGCCTTGCTCTGTCTCTGAACGCCATCAGAAATTGGCAGGCTGATGACCTCGGTGAGAAATTCCATCTTCTCATTGCAACTTAATTTTATTTTTAAGGGGAAAAGTGTCCTCAGAGAAGGTGAGGATCCACAGTAAACCTCAACCTTATACGAGGAGGTACAACAGTCCTGCTGTAGTCTTTTGGAAGATGATTTAATTCTTGTTGCAGTGATATTTGGTGGTACCACCCCAGTCTCAAAGCTGGTTTGCACTGAGCTCTGAAGAGTTTGATGTTTGAACAGGCAAACAGAGAAGGTAAAGGATGACAAAGGGGGGGTGATGAGAGGAGTGTGAAGGGATTTGACTCCAACACACCAGCTGTTAGAGGTGATGTTGGACTGGGATCAACCCAGCTTCCCATTCTAGTTTGGGAAGGGTGCATTAGGGGGTGAGAAGCCATCGTTGTCACATGGACGTGAGTCCTGGCTTTGCCAGCCTGACTCTGTCGAAGCTGAAAATATCATTTAGCTGAAAACGTTGATTCTTGGCAGCTGAGTGACCTTGGCTTCCAGGGGAGGTGTCCTCTCTTGGATTTGGAGGAACAGGGGACTGTGGAGGTCCCAAGAACTGACGTTCTCGGTGTCATCACCTTGCTGTGGAGTCACAATTGGCTTCCATCTCCACACCAGAACTCCTGTTCCCTGGTACTGTGAGCTTTTAATCCACGTGTGCAAACAGCCCAGGCTTCCCTGGAGGGGGGGGACTGTGATGTGGGGTGTCACTTTGGGGGAGCCCGAGGCTGCTCCCCGTGCTCGTTATGGGTAAAGGGTACGCGCTTCCATGGGAGCTGGTTCTCAGCAGCTTTTTCCAGGGCTGAATTTCCTGGTTTCCCTATTGAATGGGGGAGCTTGGAAAAAAAAAACCCCAACCAACAAACCCTGTGCTTTTCAACGCGAGATGTATTTTTGCAGCCTGTCTCCAGGCAGCTCACAGCCCAAAGGGCATCACCGGACCCGCCAGCAGCAAAATAGCAACTGGGGGGGAGGGAACAGGAGGACAGAGGAAGATGGAAAACCTCCTATACAATAATTAGAATAAAATTGGGGTATCAAGAATACAGGGGTCAGCTTCTGTTCACACCAATATGGCTTTCACCTTGTAGAGAAAGGCCTGCACCAGGTAATTAGGTCAAGTCAATGATTATATATCTTTAAGCGAAGTGGAAGGGACTGTAATTGTGATGAAATTTGTTTGAAGAGGGAAAGCATGGGGAATTTTGTTTAAAGGTAACGAGTTCAAAGGGTAAATGAAGTTCAAGGTTCAGTTCCTGTTCACTCCTAACAAAAAAAAAAAAAAAAATAAAGGGGGGAAAACAACACCCACGCACACCAAGCAGCCAATATTTCTATCAGACGAGTTGCTTTATCTTTTGGGGAAGGGAATGGGATCATATCCCTGTAGGAAAACTGGAATTAAAACAGTGACAGCTCTTTAATGGGGCTTTCTTTCTTTAGGGGCCAACAGAAGGGTAAACCTTGTGTAATGGGAGGTTTTTTGGTTTGTGTTTTTTTTTCTTTTTTCTTTTTTTTTGTTTTTCTTCCCCCTAGTTGGTTTATTCAGGAGAAGGGAGAGGCAGCTGTGCCCAACAGGGAAGGTGGGGAAAACTGCCCATTTTGGAGGATTTAATAAAAAACTTCCAGTAAATAATGGAATTAAAAAAGCATTCCTCCTGTTCATGCTTCTGAAATGGTCTGTTTTCCTCCCAGTAAATATCTGATTTCTGTGGATGGTAGTGGGTGCTCTGGTTTGATGGGAGGGTTGGTGCAACCTGCTCCCGTGGTGCCGTGGCCACAATTGGGCACGTTTGGACCCAAAAAAGTTTCCAACTGATGCTTGGAAGTGGCTCTGCAGGAAGATTCTGCTCGTTGTCCCCTTTCCTCTGTGGATACAAAGAAGGGTTGGTGGTGATGAGCGTGATGGGTTTTTCTTGCACGTGTGGAGCCTCTCTGCTTTTTTTTCCCCCCTAAAATTGTGGGGCAAAAGGTTCATTCCCAGCACAAAATAACATTGTTTGACCTCATCTTGGAAACTGCAGAAGTTTCCCTCGCTTGAAGGGGGAAAAGTACCAAAGCAGGTCCCCCAGAAAACCCCTAAATTGGGGTAGAGATGGGGAGCAGCCCCCAAATATCTTGCGCGTCTGAGGAAAGCTGGCTGTGAACTTGATCTGGGCGATAGCCACATGGCTAGTAACCTGGCTTTGGGGACTTGCCACGGTGACACAGGTCCTGACCCATCCCTGCTGAGGGACCACCAGACCAGGAGTGGGAAAGGGGGTGGTTGGAAGGGGGGGGGAGGGCAGAGCAGAGCCTCACCCCCGCTGAACCCGGGCTGCAAATATTTCCACCCCGGCCAAATTTAGCAGAAGTTCAAGGAAGAACTTTGCAAGGATATTAATGACCCCGAAGGGCATGAAAAGTTCAGAGTTCACCTTCTGATTACACCGCCTGATGCTTTGCCCTCTTTTCCTCTTGCCCGATCTCCCGAATGAATTTGGTGTCAGCGGTCGCTGTTGGGATCTGTTTTGTGACATTTCAATCTGGTTTAGGTTTGGTTTTGGTTGGTTTTTGGGGTTTATTGTTTTTTTTTCCTTTTTCCCTGGAAAAATACCCAGCGGTTTTGTGTGGATAATGGAGGGTTGAAGGGGTGGGAGCGGGAGGGTGTCGTGTCCGTGGGGGAGCAGGGTGCTCCTCGCCGCGGGTTCAAGGTTCACCCTTTGTTGGCGGGCCATAAAAAAAAAAAAAAAAATCCAGTTTATCAGGTATTTAAACCCAAATCGGCGGTTCCATATCCGTAACCCCAGCGTTCCTCCGGCTAATGGCCGCGCGGGGCTGTCGTTTTCTGGCGGCGAGTTGGGTGACACTCGATTTGTACTCGGTGACGGGAACAGATGGGTCTTCATTGTGAGAGCCCGCCTGTATGCAAATGTGAACGGAGTTTCACCCGCGCCCGCGCCTGACCTGGCCACGCAGCGGCATTTCCCCGGCGCGCTCAGCCCAAGGGGGGGTGGGTTTGGGGGGGAGGGGGGGGTGGTAGGGGAGGGGGGGCGGCCAAGGGCGATAAAAAATGGCACTGGGATAGTACCAGCGGCAGGTCAAGTTTACCATCCGTCTTTTCGGCGGGGAGCCGAGATGGCAACGCGGTTATTTAGTTTCAGTCTCGATGCTGGTCGCAATAAACTCCATCATTTCACCTGTTTATGAACCCAACCTCGTCCCCGGGTTTCTCGGCACAAAAAGAAAAAAAAAAAAAGAAGAAGAAAGGCAAACGAGGTTTCTGCCGGGATGAGGAAGGGTCCTGCTCGTTTCTTTTTTTTTTTTTTCTCCCCCCTCCTCTTTTATTTCATCATTACGTTTTTTTTTTCCTTCCCCCTCCCCTTTGTATTTTGAGGTTTTGTTTATTTCTTCAGAAGAAACAGAAACCCGCCTGTGCCGAAATGGGCTTTTTTATTATTTAAAAATTGAGAAAAATGATAATTGATGCCGGAATAAACAAGCAGCATTTTAGGCGTCGGTTAACAGTTCTGCATGTACATAGGCGGTACACAATATATAATAAATCTTACCATTTAAATGTGCAACCCTTCATTAGAGTGAAAATATGAACAGCTGTAATCGCACATTTACGCTGGCGACAGAGAAAAATCTGGTTACAGTTGTCATTTTTCATGCTGATGAAGAACTGGGAGCAGGTTCGAACACTGAATTCTGTAACTGGGTGGAATTTTATTCCTCCATCCCCTCTTCCCCCCCCCCAATCTTTTCCACCTCCCTCTTCCCCCCCGCCGCCTCTCCCCAGCCACAGCCAGTAGTGTAGCAAATTAGCGTCTTTTGCTCACAGCAATCCTCCGTTTTTATATTATTCTCCGGCTCATCAGAAAAGTAGATTTCTCATGCCAATTGTAGAGCCCTCTCGGCTGCCGGCTCCTACGGGACTGACCCCCCAAACCGTGGGTAGGATGAATGGTTCCCCGGCCCCAGGACATCTGTTCTTCAAGGGATGCTGTGAGCCGGAGTCTGGAACCGATAGAAAAGAAACACTCGCTACAAATATAGTAAAAGCTTCTTGCAGCAGTAAATCTTATTTCTTGCAACTTGGCTTCCAGCAAGCGACCGGCACGTCTTGGGAGAGGAGGAGGAGGGAGGGGGGATGAGAGGGCAAATGCTTTTTATTTATGTTATTTTATTTATTTATTTTATTTTATTTTATTTTATTTTATTTTATTTTATTTTATTATCTTTTAGTGGTGGAATTGTCCATTTTGCAGAACCGCAGCCCGAAATGCGGTAGCTGTAACCATTGCAAAGCATCTTGAAATCTTCCTGTCTTGTTCTTGTAGTTTATTGTTCCTTCCGTGGAGGGGGGGGGAATAAATAAATCCAAAAAAAACCAACAAAAACCCAACAATCCCTGAATGGAACTCATATATATATATTTTTAGGCAGTTGAGCCTCCGCTCAAATCATCATGAATAGAAATGAATGGCCAGAATTCGAGCCGGTATTTGTCCAGTCGGCACTTGTCATAACTGACAGGGATGATGAAAATAAGGCACTTTGTACATATCGAGAAATTGAGGGCTTCTGAAATGGTTTTATTCCCTCGTTTTTAGTCATTGAAAAGTGGGTAGATCATTAATTTCCTGTCCAGGAATAAGGAACTGCTTTGAACATGTGGAAGGTTTCACACGTACATTTGTAACACAAACATACACTCGTGCTCTCGGACGGATGATTGCCGTTTGACCTAATATTCTTACCTTAATTCACCAAGGTCTTTATGAAGCCATTACTTAGGCATCACTTGTATGGACTGAGGGTCACGGGCAAAACTCTGGGCGAAGTCAGAATAATTACTAAATAAAACTGAATAAAGACTTGAGGATTTGGCCCGTTCTTTGTGACCTTGAAATTGCTCTCCGAGGAAATTCTGGCAGGTAAAGAGAATTGGATTTATATTCTGATGTATGAAATTCTGGTCGTCTTACTTCACCAGAAAAGTGACTGTAGGTTTGTTCAAATTTATGGGACTAACTAAAGAATTTGTAAATGATTTTTTTCATTATTTTCTAGAGGAAGAGAAAGTAAGAGTGACTATTAGAAAATTATCGGTCAACTAAAAGCGTAATTTTTACCACTGAAAGCAGTTTAAAAGAGAAGGGTTTAAAAGGAGGGGGGGGGGGAAGAAGAAAAACTTTATTTCAAGCAGGTTGATTTTATTAATTGCGCTTAACAGTTTGCTGGTTATTTGTCAGGCTAAAGGAGGTTTTTGTAAGTCAGGCTATTTTATTTTTTTCAAAAAAAAAATAAAATCTTGGGGAGCTGGAGGCTGCTGCTGGACGCAAGAGTGTGTCTGTACTTATTACAGATGAGCGCCCTTTGGAAAATAACTGCAGTGTTCGTCCAAAGTGCAGCAGCTTCTCATTAGTGTCGACGACTCAAGCACCCCTTAAAGTGTGACTGTTTCTCATTAAACGAGTTAGGGAAACAATCTGGCTAATTTTCCCTAAAAGGCTGCAGTGTGCTTCCAGAACACTCAAATTTTATTATTTCAGGCTCATCCTGCCAGTCTCGGTCCCTCTCTCTCAGCCCCACAGCACTAACTTTTAATATCTGCTCGGATGGGAGGGGGTCTAATCCAGGCCCCCCCCTCCCTGGGGAAAAGGGGCACCCACTAGCCTCCCCTTGGCTTTCTCCCCTTTTTCCCCCCCCTCATCTCCCCTCTTTTTGCTGCCTGCCAGCCTCTCCCCAAAAAAAGCTCACCCACGAAAAACCAAATTATTTGACGTTTTTCTGCTGTGCAGCCACAGGAAACCTTTTCTCTCTGGCATTTCGGGTTTTCTGCTGTTTTAAAATTTTTAAATAGTACTCCATTTTTTTTTTCCTTCTTCCCCCCCCCCATTATTTCCTAAAAGCAGCCAAAGGCAGTTATGGGGGAGTTTGGGGCACAGATTTAGGCAGCGCTGATGCTGTGCTGCGCCGCGGCTGATGGCAGCGCTGGCCCCTCGGGGTCCTGGGGGGGGAGGGGGGGGTTTCTGGACCCTGTGCAGACCCCGGCGGTGGCCGGAGAAGGGGGTCCAGGGACCAGAGAAGGGGTCCAGGAGCCGGAGAAGGGGTCCAGGAGCCATCTCGTGGCCGCGGTGCCGAGCCACAGCCACCCCGCTTCCCTCCGAAGGTGGGACCTCAAGGAGAGGCGAGAAAAGGGGGGGGGGAACGGCGTTCAAAGATAAATCAAACCCATCAGTCACTGGGAATCTGGAGAAAGTGGCACAGGATATAAATAGAGGCTATAACGGCGGTGACAAGCAGGGCTGCAGTTGTAAATACTCATTATCTTTCTTAATATGACACCGTGTGGATTGGGAGAGCTCGGGAAATTACAAAGCGGGGGGAAATTAAAACGGAGAGAAGGGAATCTAGTGGTTTTAAACCTAAAATCTTTTCTGTAAAACAATAAAAGGACAACCACCCCCTTCCCCCCCCCCCCATTTATATATATTATTAATATATATTAACTTAGCACCCTGCCTCCTCCCCAAAGCTGAGTGAAAGCCCCAAAGACATCTGTTTGCATACATTGTGTGTCAGGCAACATCAGATCTGAATAGAATTTATCTAAATTTTATATGCATGGCTTGATGTAAATTGAAATAAATTGTACAGCATACCCTGCGTGGACATATTGGTTTTTCCTTCGCTGCTTGAACTTTTAACCTCGGGGTTTGAGCCGGTCACACGCTGACCCGTCTGAACTCTGCTGGTAGAGCCAAGTCTGGAGGGATGACCTTGCAGCCATGGCAACCCCCAAAGATAGTCCAGGCCTCCTCCATCCTCCCCTGGCCCTTCGAAACCGCCGAGAAATCGGTTCTATTTCGGGCAGTTCGTCTCCGGCACCTTCAGGCAAAGAGGCAAAAAGTTGGGTTTGTGCCCCCCCAGCTGCCCAAAAGGTTTTCTGTGTCAGCTCCTTGTGTGAGGACCACGAGGAAGAGGATGGGTGCTGGGTACCACGGTGAGGGTGGGAAGGATGGGTCCTGCCTCTGCCCTTGGCTTCGGGGGGGGGAACTGCTGCAGAGTCTCTTCCCTCCTCTCAGTTGAGCCTCAGTTTCCCCACAAATTTCATAACAATAATCTTTTGGGGCATATTTATTATTTTTTAAAAGCTTTGATCATCCCAGGAGGTGAATGTTTGGTACTTACTTGTTATGCATCTGCAGGTAAAGCGGTGGTGGTTGTTGCTGCTGTGAAAGTACAAATTCTTTAAAAGTTAGGTGGAGACAGGGCTGAGACTTGATTTCCAGCCCCATCATATACTCGAGTTGGAGCCGTGTGCTTGCACCCTATGCAGTTTGTTACTGTTATTTATTATATTAAGTTTGATTATAATGGTCATTGTTTTGTTTCGTGGCTCATCTTCCCTGGATGACCATGTGGTCTATTCACTTCTGTGCCGTGTCTTTTCCTTGCCCTTTGAAGGGAAGGGGAGATGTTTCTGTAGTTCTCAGTGATGCCCAGCACTGCGAGGCCAAATCTGGGTGAAGAACATCTGCCTCGGTAGCACCAGTAAGTCTCCAAACTGGAAAGAGGTCTTGTGGATGGTTTGGGAAGGTCAGTTCACTTTCTGCCATCCCTGCTCCATAGATGTCTCAGTTGGAGCTGAATATAAAAATCTAGGGAATATCTCCGGTTTCGTATGGCTGATAAAGTGGATGTTCCCTAGAAGGAGGGTCTCTCCTCATTCTGGTGTTTCCCTTCACCTTTCTGGTGCACCCCCAGTCTCCGTGTGCCCCAGAAGAGACCTCGACTCAGCTTTTTTGAACTTGAGAGACGCTCGTGTTTGCTGTTGAAGTAATTTTGAAAATAACGGTGTGGTCTCTCCCTCTCTAAGCTCCAGAAGAGAAAATGATTTGTCATCAGTACCACACGTAAGCATATGCTTAATTGCTTTCCTGAGTTTAGGTGTCTAAAGGGCCTGACTGCAACTTCCAAAGACCTTGGAACAGCTGGGAAAATACTCAGTTGCTCTGAACAATGCGAATACAAATACTGACGGCGTTATCTACTCGGCCAAAGGCCTTGGGGGTAAGGTTGATCCTCATCCCAGCAGCATGGTTGCCTCGGGAGAACCGGGCTCCGAGAGCTTTTGTGGTTGTGGTGATACCTTGGAAGACCTCGACCAGTCCTTCACCCAGTCCCAGGGAGATCCCAGGGAATGGGACCTGTGTCTCTGCACATCCCTTGGGATGGAGGAAAGAGAACCAAGGGGTTCTGGAGGCACCTGGATAGGAATTAAGGAGTGTCTATTTTTACCTTTTACGTGATTCTGCTTGACCTGCAAGAGAATCTCTTTGCATCTTCCCTCTGTATCATGTTTGTTCTTCTGTGGACGTGGTGCCATAAAGTTTTAAAGCTTCTCAGCATCTGAAATACTCTGAAAACAAACCTTGGGTGGAGTGTGCCATGGTGGTGCGGGGCTTTATTTACTTCTGGTCCCCACCTGAGCCATATTGTGACGTTCCAGTGATGTGTGGTGTCTTCCAGACAACGGAACTTACCAGTAATTTATTTAATAGATGCGGTGTTAAAAAAAAAATAATTCCTTCTTCCAGCTAACTGAGAGTAAGCCGTATTTCATCATTACAAAGCAATAAGCAGGCTATAGATCCCTGTTTATGGCCTATTTTATCAGTATGACTTCATTGTCTTATTTTTAAAAATTGTTGTTATAACCCTATTACAAGTTAATAGATATAGGGCTGTAACCATAATGTAAAACAACTTTTGCAAATCAGCTGCAATCTGTGTGACTGAGACCTTTTTTATGCCAGGAGCACAGCGAGGGGCTGCGGGTCCTTTGCTGGTGGCTGCTGCGCGTGGGGCTGGTAAAATCGGTGCTTTATCTCCGCGAAAAGTAGGATGTATAAGAAACCTTGACTAAAATGAACCGAAAACCCTAAAAACCTTGCCTCTTCTACCCGTTATAATGCAGGAAAGAACAAACGCTCTCCGTAAGGCACAGGCTGTTTGTACTGGGAGGACTTCAAGGTTTCCATAAGGAAAGTGGGATGCAGGAAAACCAACCGGTAGCATCGTTTTGTGTGCGTGTGGTGCTCCCATCCGTGGGAGCTCGTCACCAGGAGGAAGCCAGAACCCCACGATGTTTGTTTTGTCCTCTGCCTTTACGGCCGGGGACACGCTAGTGGGAGCCGAGAGGAGAGCAGCAGAGGTGGAACCAGCCCAGCAGTTAATGTTATAGCTCCACATTGGTAAAATCTGGGCTTTAAAGTTATTTGCTTTGCCCGATGTATTTTTAATGCACTGAAATGTCATAATGAGGACAGAGCCGTGCCAGGAAGCTATCGTAAAGCAGAGTGAGATGTGGGCTGTAAAGTGCCAGGGCTGTGTTTTGTGAAAACTCCCTTTGTAGATGCTTCATACCAAGAAAAGCCTTTTCTGCTTCCATCTCAGCTGGACCCGTGTCGGAGTGTGCCCTTAGCAAGGGGTGGGGAACAGACAAGGTCTTGCCTGATGCTCTTCTGACAAATCTCAGACCACTTTAGAGTCTTTCTCCTGTGCAGAAGCAGAGTATTTCTGCCTCTGACTTATTAAAAGAGAAACTGAGAGTGGAAAATAAGTTGTCTGAGATGGAAGAGGTTTAACGACAAAATTTAGAAGAATACCTGGAGTCCTGCCTCCATCTCCCTGTTCAGCTCCCTTTATTCCCCCATGTCACTCATTTCGTTAAAGCTCTATGAAAACCTGGTGTGATTTTTCTATCCTTTTGGTCTTCTTTTTGTTCTTTAGTGTTCTTTTTTTGTTCTTTTTTGTTCTTGTTCTTTAGGCTGTCTCTCTACATCTTAGCCTTATTGTGAGTGGGAGGGTTAATTGTTTGGCCAGTGCTGGAGCGTGAAGCTTTTCTGAAGCTGCTCTGGATACGGAAAACCCCGTGGCACAAAATCGACGACTTTCAGACTTTTCCCAAGTTTTATGGCAATGTGACAATGTGGGGACAGAATCCTTACTGGTCAGAGCATCGTCTCGTGAGCCAGGCAGGTGCGGTGGAAAATTGCACATTTTTGCTCATGTACACTAATTTTTGGAATTCTGTTGTCTGTGCCCGCGGTGGATGGGTTATTTTTGGCTATGACCATGCAGGACCCAATGCCATGTGTGCCAAACATTGCAGCTTACACGCTTGTGGTGGTGCTGGTAGGGTAGGTAGGAATTACCTCTGTTCTGCAAAGCGAGCAGAGGTGGAAGACCAGGAGCTGAATCAGAAAACCCAAATTATCCTTATATTTAATCCTTAAAAACCTTGCAGTTGTTAACAGGTTGCATGCCCAGGCCAGTGGGCTATGTCACCTGCCCTTGATTTCACGTGTGTGTTTTTCCTGAGTGTATTTTTCCAGATAGACCTAATTCGGGCACAGTCCTGCCCATCGTTTATGGTATATTTGATTTTCTGGCCTTTGGTTTTCAGCACGTGCTGAAGATGTGCGCCGTCGTGTTGTCAACCTTTGCTCCCATCCCTTTGCTCTGTAGCTGCAGTTTGAGAAGGTGAGAGGCAGGTAGGTTATGGCAAACAGTTTCTACTTTTGTAAACTGGAACATGGGAATTGCAGATGGTCACCAGGAATGGCAAAATTGGGGTGAGAGAGGAGTCTCACTGCACCCTGATGTTCTCCAAGCTCCTTTATTGTATCGGTTAAGGAGCCTTTCTTTTGTGGTTGCTCCTCATGTCAAGTTTTGACCTGATTGTTTTCTATAATTTTCCCCAGTTGTAGCCCAGATGGAATGCTGGTCCCGGCCCCTCTTCTTTGGTTGGCATCTAGCAAAGCACCAGTGAGGTTTTACAGATACCAACCCATAACCACACGGGGTTTGTGGGGTTACAGCCGAGCATCCTCCCGGGTCCTGCTTTCTCGTGGGACTTGTCTCTAGGAAGGAAGAGTATTTTCTCAGAATACCCACCTCAGCATCGTTTCCTCTGTCAAATTCCTGACGTTACTGCTTCTCTTTGGGCTGAGTCCCTCCCCCTTTCCTTCCAGATACCATTAAAACTCTGCATTGTTTATAAAACTTCCCAATTCCCAATCCATGGGATTCAAACTCTTGTATATTCTTAGGTGGGATGGGGTGTAGGAAGGAAGAGAGAAAAAAGGAGAGACAGAAAGGACTATGATCTTTTTGACCCATTGAGATCCAGGATCAAACATGTTCTGGGAGTTTAAACCAAATATCATCAGGGATTTGCCTCTGATGGGGAGTTGGTCCCACTAAGAACCCAACCAAATGGAGCTGGGTTGGGAGGACCTGGTTTAGGAGGAACCTCAGGGTGACTTGAGGAAAACCTGGGGATTCTTCTTGAGACCTTTAGAAGAGCGTGGTCCCTGTGAGCTGAAGAGGGATGGTCCTTGTGAACACGATGCTCATTTTGGGGCAGCCTGGGTGAGGTTGGCAGGAGGTGGACTCCCTCTCTAAAGTATAAGAGTCTTTTATTAAGGCTGATGGGAGGCAGATCTCTTCTGGCTCCCTGGGAATTTCCTTCAATACCTCGCCTATTTTCAGCCAGATATTCCATCGTCAAACGCTGGGAGGTTTGGGGTTTACTCAGCAAGCTGAAACTCAGCAGTTTTACTCCGGGGTAACCCCCAACAGTCGCTCAGCTCTTTCTTCCCAGCAGGGTCCGAGTAAAACCCCTCACCCTGTAGCTCAGAGGCCACAGAGTGAGAAATTTGGGGAGCGGGGCTTTTGAGGCTTGAGAAGAAAGGTTTGCGTCCCGGCGGGTCGCGCGGCGCGTCTGGGTCAAAACGGGCTCCTTCTGGCAGGGCACGGGCAGGACGTGAATTAGAGGTTTCTGTCCTTATTGTTAGTGTGGGAATGGGGGGGAGCGGGGTGGGGGTAGGGAATCGGAGCTCTGCATCATTTTCCGTGCTGTTTGCAAACCCCTCTGAATAGTGAAAAACAATGCGATTAATTTTCTCTAGCGCAATCATGCATAGATTTAATAAGCATCCAAAGGTAGGATCCATCTGTAAAGTACGCGCTGCATGCTAAATTACTTCTCTTCTGCAATTTTTTTTTTTCTTTCCAAACCTTAATTAATTGAAGAAAAAAAAAATTGTTTATTAAAGTGGGAACAGGCTAGGCTCTGTCTCTGCATCTCTGGTTCAAAAGTTCATACAATTCCCTGAAGGCTCATCTGTGTGTGTGTGTGTGTTTGCAATCGGGTGTGTGTGTGCACATCTCTCTCGCTCCCAGACTCGCTCTCTGCGAAGAGACAGATGCCCAGAAAGGTGCTGTACTTTAAACAAAGGTTACTTTTTTTCCTTTTTTTTTGTTTTCTTTCTTTTTTTTTTTTTTTTCTCCTTGGGAGAATCCTAACTTGGGAGCGCCCTTCCTCCTCTCCCACTCCTGCTTGTCCTTTGTCCCCTCTTGGCTTGGAAAGGTAAAGATGCTTCCAGCGTGTGTAGCTGTAAGTGGATAAACAGAGGTAGGGGAGGGAGGATGGGAAGTGGATTCCACAGGTGGATCCACGGTAGGAAGCACCCGTGTGTGCGGGAGAGGACGCAGCACTCAAACAGGGTCCTGTGGAAGGAGAGGGGTTTGGGCGTGCGAGGCACCCGTGGGGAAAATACCCACCGGTGGGGACAGCGGGGACAGTGGTGTCAAACCATGACTCCTTCTTGTCTTCCTCCGATGATGCCCTCTCCTGGAATCCCTGCCCGCCTCCCTGTCCCCATCAGGCTCCCTCTGTGCAGCTCCCAGCCCTGGCACGTTGTGTCCTCCATAGATGTCATCTCTGGGTACAGTCTGGGGTTCTGCTGGCTCAGCTCTCCTCACCCCCCCTGGGCTGGCTGTGTCCCTTCATCACAGAATCATGGAATGGTTTGGTTTGGAAGAGACCTTAAAGCCCACCCAGTGTCACCCCCTGCCCTGGGCAGGGACACCTCCCACCACACCAGGTTGCTCCAAGCCCC
>JAOTQQ010000011.1:5829570-5845924 GCA_026546715.1 Gallinago undulata | reverse complement strand
AACCCCTCCAGGGATGGGGCAGCCACAGCTTCTCTGGGCAACCTGGGCCAGGCTCTCACCACCCTCACGGTAAAGAAGTTCTTCCTAATAGCTCATCTAAATCTCCCCTCTTCCAGTTTGAAGACATAAACCCTCATCCTCACTACATGCTCTTGCAGAAAAGTCCCTTCCCATCTTTTCTGGAGCCCCTTTAGGTACTGGAAGGGGCTGTAAGGTCTCCCTGGAGCCTTCTCTTCTCCAGGCTGCCTTAGTTTGCCATTTTTTCTCCACTGTCTTTTTCTTTTTGTCCCCTGGAAGTGATGTGCTGTCATGGGCAGGGAAACTTGGTCTGAGGTGGTTCCCTCTCCCCTGGTGAGAGCAGGAGGGTCATCGGGCTGTTTAAGGTGAAGTGCGAAGTCCCATCATGAGAAGCAGTCACCAAAGTACACCCATCTGCTATGAGGTGGTGGGGTGGGCTCTGTGCAGTTGGTAGTGGGAAGTGGGTACTTCCATCATATCACTCTTCACCCTGGACATGGACTACCTGTCCCTCTGCAGTTCACCACCTGCAGAGCGTGGTGAGGTTACTGGGCTTGAGATGGGTAGAGCCAGGGAGGTGAGTCTCAGCACTGGAGGCAGCGATTGCTGCAAAGACCTTGGAGAACATGATGGTTGGGAGGGAAAAAGCCAAAAGATTATGCAGGGTGTCAACAGTTGGTGTCAGAAGGAAGAGATGGGTCCTCAGCACCTGTATCTCAGTGGTGGGACTCATCACCTTTCTGTGGCAGAGCCCTGCATGTGTGCCCTTCAGCTCCTAAGAGCAGAGGAGGAGATGGGTGGCCATGGACCTCCTCCAAGCCTGGCAGTGGCTGCCTCAGCTTCTCCACCTACAGCAAGGGAATAAGTGCCCTTCCCAGAAGAGCAGAGGCTTGATCCACTTACCGGAAAGACCTGTGACAGTGTCAGATGAAGGCACTAAAGTGAACCACATATTTAGATTGTAAACATAAAGCAAATATGCTTTTATTTTTTTTTTTTTTTTAAAATAGCTATATCCAGTGCTGTGGGTGAAGTGGCACAAACACTTTATCCAATGCTGTTAAATGTATGCTCAGACAGACGAGATTTTTCAGGTTTTGATTTCCACAACCGATCTTTTTAAGGTTCTATTTATTGCGGGAGTCCTTTAATTTGAAATAATGGCATGATTTTTATTTTTATGATTTTCATGTTGACAGTTGGCCAAGGATTGTGAACCACATGCCACAGATGGCAAGTGTAGTGTTGTCTTGGATTATACAGGTCCTCCAAAATAAAAATTGCAGCTGGATTTTATAAGCCACCTGGATGAGTGATTTGAGAGTGGAGGAATGGACTATTTCACTTTTCCAATAAATTTAAAAGAATTTGTAAAATAGTTGCCACTTGGGTAGCAGAATTTAGCTGTGCATATGTCTGTGCTCAGTAGCATCTTTATAACCATTCACTTGAAATCCCGTTGAAACTGGTGCTGAGCTCCTCTGAAAATCCTGCACTCGCTGCAATTTCAAGTATTCAGAAAACCGTGAGATTTTTCTTTTTTTTTTTTAATGGTCTTTCCTCCCTTGGATTCAAGTTTCCTGCTCTTTCCCACAAACAAGGGGACGAGGAATTTGGGAGGAGTGCAAACTGAAAGTTGAGAATCTCCTGCGATTGTATTACTCCAGTTGTTGGGATTCTTGGAATATTCCAAATACAACATCTTCAAAAAATTAGCAAGCTCTGCTCATCCTGTCTGTAAAGGTCACGCATCCAGCCGCGGGAGAAAGGCGCTGGTTTCCCCTCGGAAACCTCCAGCGAAATCTTTAAGGGTCTGAAGAGTGAGAAGTTGAGGAGTGGACTGGGGTGGGGGAAGAGACGGAAGTTGGGTTTTTGGGGTATTTTTTTGAAATTGGAGGTAGGAATGATGTACACGGCAGGGTTTGACCACGGTGGGCACCAGCCAAGAGGACTCCCCGGGGCAAATCCCGTAAATCCCGTATCTCCTCAGCATTGCCAGCCCCACGCCTGCCCCTGGCCCACCCTGCCGCCCTCACCCCAGACAACTTTTTAATTTTAAAGAAATCCTTATTCTGTATCTTCTGTCCCGTGCACCTGGGGGGGGAGGTGTCCCCAGCCTCCCACACACCCCCCCCCACCTACTGTCCCCCCATCCCCATCCCACGCCGGTCAGTGGGGACCAACCTCCCTCCGCCACCGCCGAGCCCGCGGCGCTGGCAACCGCTGGGGAGGAGAAAAAAAGGGGTGGTGGGAGAAGAAAAGGGGAAGGGGGGGGGGGGGGGGAAATGTTGAGGCCGGTGGCTGTAATCATCCTAGTTGCTGTCTATTTCCTCAGACTAATAGCAGAGCGATCAGAGTCGGGGAGTTCAACCAGAGGTTATCTTTCCCAGGTACCATCTCGCCCAACGAGAATTTGATTTTTTTCTATAGGACTTTACTCCATTAGATTAATGAAATTTCAATGAGAGCCTGGCGCCCCCTGAAGCTTTGTTAACAAAACAAATGGGGATTCTGTAGGTGTGACAGCTCGCGAGGAGAGTTACGAGAAGGTGAATACATCCTCGCAATCCACTCAGCCTGCAACACATTGATCTCTATTTAAAGCACCAATCGGATTTTTGTTAATTATAAATGATTGATCTGCAGTTTCCCCCCCCACCCCCCCAACCCCGTTCTCGCCTTACATGTGCTTTTTCCAAACCCCCCCCCCTTCCTTCCCCAAGCCCCCAACACACTTGTAACTTCTTTGCATGCTGCATGTGGAGCTTTTTTGTTTCAGAGACAGCCCTGGAAGGCAAATTGCGGCAGCACCCAATGGCAGCGCTCTGTCTTTACTGGTGCTGTCAGCACTTTCATTGCAAACCCCATGTTTTTCATGGTTTATCAGCTGAACGGTAAAATGAACTCCGCGCCGGGCGTATTTTTACAGGTTTGACAAAAAAAGAAAGAAAAGAAGAAAAAAAAAGACCCGTGAAACAAACCGAGGTGCAGTAATTAAAGCCGGGAAAATACATTTGGCTTCCACTCGGTTCTGAGTTTAAATCTGTAGGAGCTGGGAAATTGAACTGCCATCCTTAAATCACCATTTTAAACCCGGGGTTTTATAGGGGTCACGGTGGCGTGTGATCCTACACACGGCGTTGGAGACGAGGGTCCAGCCACCTCCTGTTCCATCCCTGGAGCCGATGGGCAAAGTCTCCTTTGGCTCCGGTTTTATTCCCCATAAAGTTGCTCCAGCTTTGAGGAAAGCCCAAGAGAGCAGGCGGAACTCTGAGCGCTTCCAAAATATATTCATCTGACTGCTAAGGCTTTTGAAAAGCTGCGGGGTTCTTGGTTTGCCCCAGGGCCGCCCAGTTGGATGCTCACCAGTGCTGGAAGTGGTCACCAGTGGCCCAAGAGGACCAGGTGCTACTCTGGTGCCTCCCTGTAGACCTTAAGGAACTTCTGTAGCTTCATAAATCAAGCTCATCTCGCAAGGAGGTGGTTCCACTTCCAGGGCACTACAGGCATAGGGTATTTTTTTCATCTCCAAGTCATCCCTGTTTATTATTTTTATTTTTGCTTTTAAATTTTTTTTTTTTATTGGAGGCTTTCTGAAGCTGGCTTGGTTCGATTGCTGGAAGTGAGAGGGAGGAGGATGGTTGTGGTTCATGTTCTCTTGTCTCTGATGGTTCCATCTAAGGATGGGGCTGGGTGTGCACGTGGAAGGTACCACCATATGGGTCAGGACTTACCCTGTGCCCAGGTCCTTCTGCTCCCGACCCTGTTGGGGTCAGTTTGGTGAGTTGAGGGGTTTGTTTGACTCTTTCAACTGCTTTAAAAGGAAAAAAAAAAAAGAAAAAAAGAAAAACAAAAGACAAAAAGAGAGGAGTTGATGGTTTTGTGGCTTCTATTCTGGAGAATCCATCCAAAATCCCAAAATCCTGTTGCCTTTCCTCATACCCTTCCCAAAACATGGCCATACTCAGCAGAGCTCGACCAGACCCGCTGCCCCGAAGAGCCCCCGGCACAGCCCCGCTTTGCGGGAGCCGGACGAAAAATGAACAACTTGAATTAATGCGGCAACATTTACCATAATAGTGATGTGGCTGGTGGAAGGTGTTATTAAAGATGTCCCCCGTGAGATGCTTAGTGGGGGAGAGTCTAAATTAAACGGACTGGTTTTATTACTTAATGCTCAGATAACAACTGGAAGGAAGGGAACTGAGTTTTTGCTTCCTCCCTCCCC
Organism: Gallinago undulata; assembly: GCA_026546715.1. NCBI lineage: Eukaryota > Metazoa > Chordata > Aves > Charadriiformes > Scolopacidae > Gallinago > Gallinago undulata. Next base: position 5,841,678 of record JAOTQQ010000011.1, on the reverse strand, counting down.
CTTTTTTTCCCCTCTACTCCCCGTGCAGACCCCGCTTGGGTTTCCAGCCCAAAGGGTCTTCTCCAGGAGGGACAGGGATGGTCCAGCTTTGGGGACTGAGCTCCATCACCTCAGATTTCCCCGGCTGGATGAGGTGTTCCAGCTTTAAGGAAAGACACGCAAAGCGGTTGGCGTTTCTTTCTGTAATTAGGAACTAAATTCCGCCTCTACTGATGATGATAAAAAGGTGTTTAATAGCCTGCTCTCCTTCGGAAGGAGGAGAGGAGCTTTTCAAAGGGCTCCAGAAACTGGAGAGGAAAAAAAAAATATGTATGTTCTGCAAAGATGTTGTTTAGCTGTCTCAGACATCTCGGTATCGAGCTCTCAGCAGCACCAATGTGGGAAAAGAGATGATTGTGCTGAATTTCCAAATATCTTGGATTTCAAATACTAAAAAAAAAAAAGAAAAAAGAAAAAAAAAGTTGATTTTAAAAGATATTTAATTCTTTTCCTGTTGTCTTTCTGAATAGCCTAACTAATGATTTTCATTAGTGGGACTGTAATTTATGTGGTCCCAGTGGGCTCTACCAAGGTTAAATAATTTAAAGAAATAAAACCCTTATCTGATGTAATATAGCTAATGAAGTATATTAGAGACTTTGCGCCAGCGCCGTGTGAAATAGATCTCTGAAGCAAAACAGCAGCCGTGTGCGAGGACACAAATCTCAACATAAATATCCAAATGCAGCAAGAGGCTGCAAATTTTTAAAGATACGCCATAAAAGGAGATTAACGCAGGGACGCAGCCCCCGTTCTCCTGAATTACAAAGGGATATCATGGGATTGCAAGCGACATTCCCATAAATAAAAAATCAATTCTTAATGATGAGGCAGGCTTGTTTTAGCGCATTACCCAGGTTAAATGGGAGCACACAGAAACAGCAAGTCCTATAAGACCGGTGGAATCATTGTATATTAATATGATTTAGAGAGCTGCATACCTCGATGGAATAATTGTTATTATATCTATACAGCCAGATGGCACTTGGTGTAAACAGCCATCGAGCACCTCCGACGCCGGTGCTGTCAGTGGATCTTTCAGGTGTTCTCTCTGCACCCCCTTCGCTCATCTCAGCGCCTCAATCTGCATTTTTGGGTTGGAAAAAAGGCTTTTGAGGTCTGCTAAGCAGGCGTCTTTTTCAGACTTGCCCTCGACTTTGTCCCTCTCTCGCTTTTTTATTTTATTTTGTTTGTCTTTAATTGAAACAATTTTTTTAATTAAAAAAAATAATAATCTCTGCCACAAATGCTTCCTAGAAAAACTTAGAGAGCTTGAATTTGGCCTCTGCCGGGTAACACAGTGAATAAAGACAGAGAATTCACTGCTGCCTGGTTTTGTTTTACACATTTGCGATGACAGATGTTTTAAAAGTCCTTTCAGCTGAAGAGCTTTGGACTTTTTTTTCCTTCCTTCCTTCACAAAAACACAAGAGGTGAACATTCAAAAACTTAGATTAGCTAAAAAAAAACGAGCGCTAAGAAATCAAGGCTTAAAATTGTCAGTAAAATCAGCAATGCTGGATTTAAGTTAGATTTTAACATTTTTTAAGATATGTTAACATTGCTGTATTTTTTTTTCCTCTGGGCTTTTAAAACATGCAGTGCTTTACGGACAGGGATCACAAAGGAGTTATTTCTCTTTATCCTTTGCCTCCCATCACCCTCTTCCTGGCTTTTTTCTTGCTGTGCCCCAAAAGATTTTGTTCTGGCGTCTGAAAACACCAGCTCGAATCTCCTGCGCTTTCCCACCTTGGGTGGCTGAAATATCGCCCACCCGTTACTCTCCAAGTATTTCATACCTTTCCCATAGTCTAATAGGGGCATAATTCATTGAAATTCAACCGCTGAGTTCTCCTGCTCTGGCTTGATCTCAATGTGTAACTCCCTGCTCTTCTTTCTGCAGCTGAAATACTTCTATTTATTACCACTGTCCTCGGGACACCTGTGGCAGGGGATGGGGTCTCCCAAGTGGAAAGGACATATGTGCTCCCAACCCAGAGAAGGGTGTATTTTATTTTTATAGAGGGTTGGGCTGAAGGAGCCACTTCCCTGATAGTTTATCTATAGATCAATAGAGGATCTCGACTGCAACAGAGCGAACTCGCGCCGCCCGGAGCGTCTCCGGATGAAATTTCCATCCGCGCTCTTTGTCCGCCTTCCCTTTTTGCCTGGATTTTGGAGATATTCTGTGAAATAGCCAGGGCTTGGAGAGAGGGCTCTGGCGAGAGAATGGCAGGAAGAGGCTCGGAGATAGAGACTGATGTTTTCTGGCGATACGGCGGCGTTGGGAAAGCGCCGGCGCGGTTGTGACCCTGGTCAGCCGCGCAGGGCTATTGTTCCCGTGATGGAAGGGACTGTCAGGAGTGAAATATGGGCAGCGTGGCTGGCTTTCCTGTTGGAGGGAAACAGGAAAAAAAACAACCCGCAGCCCAGAAGAAAAGTGAAGCCCCCCCCTCTTTTTTAAATACTATTTACATCTTCGTTTACTCGTAGATCATTTTTCCCCGCGCATGACTGAGAAGCTTTTCATTGAATCCCATCCTTCGGCTGAAGGGGGGAAGAAAAACCCCATTGCTCAGGGGGGGACGTGGTCGCTCTTTCTCCTTTCTTTAGATAAGGGAACAGTTCTCAGGGATCTCTTAAAGACGTTTGTGCGTGCTCTGCAACGAGCTCTTAACTTAAAACTAATTCATCCCCTCCTCCCAGTATTTCTCTTCATTAGATGAACAGATCCTCAGCTGTTGTAAATTGTCATAACTTCATTATGGGGTTTGGGCAATTTACACCAGCTGAAAATCTGCCTGGGAGAGTTTTGCCCGGAGGGAGAAGGCACAATTCCGTGCATGGCATTTTGACCCTGGCATTACAAATGTCCTGGGTGCCTGTGATATGTTGCCCTCTTTGCCTCATATATTACCCAACTTCAGCAGGAGGACATGACGAAAGGCTTTCGGTCTTCATTTTGAATTTCCCAGTATTTTCCCTTTTGTTTCATTATCGCTAGAGGACGTTTTGTCTCTTATCCTCCCGTTTAGAGAAGAGGAGTTTGCAGTAGAGTGATTTTTAGGATGATGGTCGGGGGGAAGAGAGCAAGGTCGTGATTCCCACCGCCCTGGGCTGGGAGTAAAGGGAGCAGCCAGCCCGGCCAAGGACGTGGAGCCAAAGCAAACTGCTCCCTGATTTAGTGGTTCTTAACGTTAACAGCATTTCATCCTCAGTAACTTTCCCCTTCTTAAAAGGCTGGTCTGGATTATTTGGGGTTTGTTTTTGTTTTTGGTTTTTTTTGATTGCATGTTGTAAGACTTTAATAAGGCATCACTCCCCCAGCTCAGAGCTCTTCGACGTGCCGTCCTCGCCGGCACGGCCGGTCCTCAGCAGAGCATCCGAGCCCCGTGGCCTCCATCGCAGCAAAATATTTAAGCATATGCTTAAAACAGCCTTTACTTAACAAATTAAGTCAGCAGGGCTTAACCATGTGTGTAAGTACTTTTTGAATGGGGATTGTCTTTTTAAAAGAGTCGGAGCCTCCATCTATTAAAGGCACGTCTGCACGCTCCCGGACTGTTTTAACGATGCGTTAAGACATACGACCCGTTCACGTGGAGGCACTGGTACCAGAATACTTCCAGAGGAAGTAAACAAGTTGTACCAACATAAACCAGATCCGTTCTGGTCTAACCACACTCACTTTACAAGTATGTACTAATATAATTACTGTAATCCAGTTCAGATAAATCACAGCAGGGGTTACAGCATGCAAAAATCCATCTCTGGACCAAGGGGTTTTTTTTCCGGGCCGGGGTTCACTGATGGATTAGATGAGTGTGAAATCCCATGGCTGTTAGAAACGCTGTGAAGGTTCTGCTCTTTCCTTGTCGAAGGGAAAACCAAGCAGCTCCTCCGCCAGCAGCACCCAGTCCTGCCGTCACATTTGGGCTCCATAGAGAAAAATGTAGTTTTAAATAAGAAGCAGGGATTCTTTCTTAAAACTTCCAGAGGCGAGACAGAGCAATCATTTAAACAGCTCTTTTTTTTTTCTTTCTTTCTTTTTTTTTCTCTAAACCCATCGGTCCAAAATCCTGCAATAGTTTTGTTTGGTTTTAAGTGCCTCCAAAGCATTTGTGCGATTCAGCCACTCCAACTGCTTGACTCTTCACACACGCCTCCCCCCCCCTTTCACTCTGATTATACCTCTCCGTGTGCTCAAGGGGAGGAAACTACTGTTAATTTCAATGAAATTAACTTACATTGTTGTTTTGCCACTCAGTAATAATTTTTACGGGGTGCCCCAGGGGCGCCTCTGTTCCCTGTTATAAGATGTCACAATCTCTGGGATACAGTATTGCTGTTCAGCTTGACTTCTCATTTCTGTTGCCTGGAGCTGTGCTGCTCTCAGGAAACCCTATCATATAAATCGAGGCATCTCTGGGCATTGTATACACATATATAATTTATCTATTTATTTATTTTTTTTTTTAAATATTTCATGTATACTTTTAAAAGCCTCGTGCCGCTGTTGTGTTTTTCTCACCTCCAATTATTTTTGGAGGTGCCCGAGGGCCAAATTTAGCCCGGTTTTCCACTGCAGCCAGACTGAAGTGAGCCGGGGCTGCACCGGTAACCGCCGAGCAGAGAATTTGCCCCAGAATAGCACTTTAGCTACCTAATGGCACGGGTTATTTTCCTTGGAGGAACTTGGCAGCCTTACCCGGTGGTATCGGTGCTTTGGTAGCTGTGGCAGTGGACAGGACCTATAAGAGGATCCGAGCGCAGCGTCTGGCTTAGCAACGGATTCTGCATGTGCAAATTATCTTTATGTCTCTGTCCCCACCTGCAAAATGAGGTTCATTATCTCCTGTTTAAAATATAATCTCCTCTGAATATAGACAGCCTTTTTTCAACGCGTACATAAAACACCCTGCGTGATAGGGCCCTGATCTCTGCAGGGACCTCCACTTCCATCCTGGTGTTATTTATATATGGGAGTTTTTATAAGACATTTGAAGGACTCTAGAGATTAAGCATCCTTTTGTGCGATACCCGATATTGCATTTTCTGTCATGCCGTGCGCTGACAGTCCCTTCCTTCTCGGCGAGCGAGGGCCGTGTCAGCAGCCAGGCAAAACCAGCCCAGGTCTGCTCCTCGGAGGGGAAACGGAATAAATCCTCCAAGATTATTTTAACCAAGAGGTTGGGAGGGAAAGACAGCCCTGAACTAGCCCTTGCTAATTGAGCCAGCCTTCGTCTCAGTGGGTGCAGCCTTCCCCCTCCCCAGAATGGGTGCTCTTAAATCAGTGTGGAACACTCACTTCTCTGGGTGCTCTTAAATCAGTGCAGAGCACTCACTTCTCTGGGTGCTCTTAAATGGTGGGGATTTTTGTATGCAAAAGGTACAAAACTGTGCCGGGGGGGGAGGTGAGTGGGGGTGACTTGGTTGGTTTCAAACCGGTTTGGTATCAGATGGCAGAGTTTCCAGGCGAGGTCAATTCTCCCAGGTAACTGCATCTGATACCCTGCCCGTGCCTGGTTGGAGCCTGCGGTGCCTCGTGTCACGCTCACGGTTAATAATTTGGATTGGAAAGCTTTGGGGTATTTTTGTCGCGCTTTATTGTGCCTTTCAGAAATCCTTCAGTCAAGGGAAGGGAAAAAAAAAAAAAAAGAGACAACTTAGATGAATCTTGGGCAACATTTTTGAAAGAGCAGGCATTGCCTTTCCTTCATGGATAAGAGGATGGGAGGGGGATAATTCCTGTGTTTTTCAGCTGGTTCCTAGGACTCTGTAGGTGACTGGTATGTGGCGAGGGCTGTGGAGCTGATGCTCGTTCAGCTCGCTCTATAAAAGGTCATGCAGCTCCCTCTGTATAAACATATTGCAAATATTTAGTTAAAGGGGGAATGCTTGTAAAGAAGCAACTGGATGTTTTTCCTTTCTCTTGTCCCTCAGTGCGTGTGTGTGTGTGTCTGGTCTCTGCATATGAGGCTGTAAAAATTTGACAGGCTTGTCTTCTGGTGGGGATGTAGTGGCTGAGAGTCAGTCACCTATCCCAACCAGGCTCAGAAATTGTTAATTCAGGAGCCAGACAGATGTATCTGGTCCAGGGAGATGTGTTTATCGAGCGTATGTTTAGCTTCATGTACTTATTCTGCAAAGGATGCTGAAATACCTTTTTTTTTTTTCTTTTCTTTTTTTTCCCCTCTTCCAGTCAGAGAAAGTTAGAGAAGTGTTTTGTGTTTTGGCCTCGGTGCAGCGTTGCCGGTTCTGGGTCCCAGGAGATAACTGATGCTTGCCCTGCCTTTGAGGATGGGTGCTGTGGTGTGCTTGTGAGACCCAAATTCTCAAAATCAACTAAAAATCCCCCTTCCCCAAGCCAATGCCATCCCAGCAGAGGAAATACGTGCCTGGATGTTTCCAAAGCCGCAGAGCTGAAGCGGTGACGGGACCTGGCTGGTACCAGCACCCTGTTGAGAGCAGGGACATCACTTTCCATAAACACTGAGGTCCCCTGGTTTTGCCAAAGATGTTTTGTGAGACTCTGACAGCTTCACACAAGGAAAGAGATTTAATTGATAGGTGATCAGAGAGATAGGTGAGTCAGCCAGAGACAGGGACCTCTTCCCCATCATCCCCCTTCCAACGACCAGTTCTTCCAGCTCTCCCTTTTTCCCAGACTATTACACAGTTACAGGGACCTCAGGAGCCCCTCTCCTTTTTATTTGAATACATTTCTCTTCATACCACCCGTACCCCGTGTGACAGTCGTGGAGCGGAGGCTCAGTGATGTGCCCGGGGCTGTTGGGGACGCGGTGGCAGAGCAGATGTCGGAGCCCAGTCCCCCCAGTTCCAGTCTGGTGCTGGCCCCAGCAGACCGTGCTTCCTACCCATCAGGTTGGAGCTGCTCAGGCGAGGCCACGCTGAATTCCAGCTCCTGATGAATCGCTTTCTTCCCGGCAACACAACACGCACGCTTGGGCAGAGCACGGGTGACTGGTTTTGTGGAAAACTTTTCTAGAGCTGGAGTAACTCGAAAGCAAGCTGTAAATATCTCCTGGGTAATGTTTAAAGATGCCCGGGTGGCACTGTTAAATATTAATCCAGCTGCATTTCTTTGTTTCGCCGGTTTAGACCCACAGCCAGGGCTGCAAGCCACAGGTGTGCTGTGCTGAGGGGGGTGAAAAATGGGGCCCCCGAGCTGCGGTGACATTCCTGTCCCCGTCCGGGGGTCGCTCCGTGGCCCGAGCCCTGGCTTTGCTTCTGCTCGGTGCCCTGCAGGTATTTTATACCTGGGGAGATCAAACCAGGAGGAATGTTTACCGCGTTACCTTTGCTTCCTGCCAGAAATTTGCAGTTTTAATTTTTGCTTTAATCCGGGTTTTCCCAGGAAGGGGGGGGGGGGGCAAAGTTCATGACTCATCCCACCTGCCTGCGGGGTCCCGCTTTTGCTCCAGCTTTTTTAACCTGTTGGGCAGTTTCAGCCAAGTTTAACAGAAGTTCTTTTAAAAGATTTAATTTCTTACAATTTCTGTGAAATTCCGCGTCTGACGGAGAAGAGGGAACGAGTCGGTGCCTTGGCTTGGCACAGGGACCATGCTGATCAGGTTTGGGTCTTGTAGGACCCCAGGGTGGCCAGACCGTCCCAGCCTTGGGAATGGCTTTGGGCTACAGTCTCATCTGTGGGCATCCATCCACCCCAGGCACCATCCATAAGTATCCATCCACCCCAGGTCCCATCCATAAGTATCCATCCAACCCAGGTCCCATCTGTAGGCATCCATCCACCCCAGGTCCCATTTGTAGGCATCTATCCACCCCAGCTCCCATTCCTGGGCACCCACCCACCCCAGGTCCCATCTGTAGGCATCCATCCACCCCAGGTCCCATCCCAAAGCATCCATCCACCCCAGGTCCCATCCTGGGCACCCACTCACCCCAGGTCCCATCAGTGGTCATCCACCCACCCCAGGTCCCATCCGTAAGCATCTGTCCACCCCAGGGCTGCTCAACCAACCCGCTTTTCCTTGCAGGCCCTCGGATCTTGTGTGTGCTTGAGCTGCTGGGAAGCTCCCTGCAGTAAACGCCTCTATAAAAATAGTCTCAGGTTTTGTTTTCAAATGGAAAATGAAAAAGTTCTGGTTGGGGAATTGGTGGGACGGAGAGAGATTAGCTCAGGTTGAAGCCCTTGACCCAGGCTTGCTTGTTGTATGAGTTTGGGGGTTTTGGCTTTTTTTTTTTAAACTCCAAAACTTTTTAATTAAATCTTTACAAACATGAAAAGCTGAAAAGCTGCCACTTCCCTTTGCAATACACCTCGCCGCTCCTTTTTTTTTTTAAAAAAAAAGAAAAAAGAAAAGAAAATGGATCTTTCTGGCAAATAGTTCGTAGCATGAATTAATCTTTGTATTAAAAGCAGGGGAGGTAAATGGCCAGATGTTTCATTTCCAAACAGGTCACAGTGCAAGAGCAGTAAACTTCTTCATGTGCGATGTCCTGCGGTCTGCGAGCGCGGCCGCGCCGCCAGCCTGCGAGGGCTGCATCGATCCAACCCGGAGCCGTTACTGTCTCCTGGATCAATGGCCGGCCACGGGGAAAGTCACTTAGTGCCCATGACACAGGCTGTGTCGTTAGGACCTATCCGTGTCAAGGAGCCCGCTTTTATTAACTCTGTAATTACCCGTTAAGCCAAATCGGCCAATTTTATTGCTCGTTTTCTCCTACCTGGGCGGGGACCTTTGCCTCCCTATTAGAGCCCTGGGCGTCCCCTCATTTTTCTCCTCTTCCTCCGGGGTCCTGTGCCATATTCACCATTTCTCAGGCTGGGAGTGGGATGATTGGAGCGCTTCCCTACCTGCCCTGGAGAGGAGCTCCCCATCCAGCCTCTGGGGAAGCCGGTTTCCCTGGGATGCAGCCCAGCCTGGTGGACTCCTTTCCCTCAGACCGATGCCTGAGGATGAGCTCCGAGCAAAGTCTGGTGTTGAGAGAAGAAGGAGCTTTGTAGGAGGCTGCTTAAAGGGTCTTCTTCCTGCTCTTCACCTTGAGAGCCCAGAGAATAGGGTGGGAACATCTTCCGTGGGACAGTATTGGCACACGTCGGTGTCCCTTTGCCTTCCAAGTCTGGTTGTAATTATTGACACGTTCCCTTTAACGTCTTCTTTTCTTCTCCTCTTGAGGAAGAGGAGGCCGGGGAGGGAGTCCGAGGGCGATGGACCCCTCTGCCCCCCTTGAATGTCTTTGCAGGTTCTTGGGAAGTTGAGCCCCAGCACTTGAGGCTTGGGGAGGGGGGCAGCTGGGGGTGCAGGATGGGGATAACGGCCCCCCGTGCTCGGGGGGATGTTAATGACTGGAAAGTGCTCAGACAGCGCTCGGGGCAGTAATGGAGACCGGGGAAATACACGGGAGAGAGTCCTGGTATTGGTTAGCTCACTAATCCTTGCTATTAACTGTCCCAGCAGAGCCGTACCTCGGGGTCCAGGGGGGGACAGATTGGGGGGGTGTCCACTGGCGTAGCCTTGGAAACTACAGTTCTTGGGGAGGGCAGGTTGCCGAGTAAAAAGGGACTGTTTAAGAAATCCATCCTGGGGAATTCAGTAGCTTATTATCAAGTATAGCATCTAGAAAATCAGATATTTTTATCGCTAATCTGTGCTTTGGGCATTTGAGAGGACAGAGGAGCTGCAGGCCTGCTGTCATTTATGGATGAGCTAATTCTTGCTGTGCTGAAATTAGATGTTAAAGTAGTCCCAGCTTATACCCAGCGTGCATGCAGAATTCCTGTTACGGAGCCAGCTGTGCAGATAGAAAATGTGGGAGCCCAGAATTAAATTTCTCCTTCAGACCCAAGAGATTGGACCAAGATCCTGTAAACAGCCTTCTCCATGAAGGGCAGCCTGCCTGATGCTGGCTTTGAGCATTTGATCTTTCCCTGGGTGCTCTGGCCTGGAAAAAAAATAATAAATAAAATAAAAAGAGAGCTCTGGTGATGCTGAGAAAACCTTGTTAGGGACCTGGGGGTTCAGTCCAGTTGCTTCCAGGAGCTTCACGGTCTGGAAGTGTGGTAGTGCAGGAGGAGGATGAGGATGGAGACACCAGGAAGATGCTTCTAGGAGGTGATGGACTGATCTTGGAGCTGTGTGGGCTCCTACGTGGCCATGGCCCCTGTCACTGGGGGAGGGAAGAAGGCTGGATGTGCCCCTCTGCTCCTCTGTCTCCTCTTTCATTAGTGTCTACAGACACCTTTTGCCTTGTGCTGCCCGTGTCCTCTCAGGACAGCTCTTGTTTTCGCAGTGAGAAGTTGGACTGTGCTTGTGGAAATACTCAGGGCTGCTTGATTCAGGAGTAAAGATGGCATTAGGTGGAAGTACTTATAGATCATAGAATGGTTTGGGTGGGAAGGGACATTTAAAGCCCATCTAATCCAACCTCCCTGCCGTCAGCAGGGACATCTTCAACCAGACCAGGTTGCTCAGAGCCCCGTCCAACCTGACCTGGGATGTCTCCAGGGATGGAGCAACTCCCACTTCTCAGGGCAACCTGGGCCAATGCCTCACCATCTTCAGAGTGAAGAATTTCTTCGTTATACCTAGTCTTGATCCCAGCTTTGTCACTGGTGTCACTGGCTGGTTGTATGGGAACCAGGGGCTTTAGCAGAGATGGCTCTTAAAGCTCCAAAAAAGTTACTTGGGGACTCCCCTCGTTGACCATAGCCGGGGGGGGGCTCAGTCCAGGGGTGGCCCCGTGCACCCACAGACCCTTCCCGAGCGAGGAGGGGGCTGCAGCCGGCGCAGAGTGAGCTGGCTGTGGAATAACCCCCTCGCTGCCCACCCTCGAGTGTTTACTCTGAGCATGTTTTAGCGCCGCTGGGGTCATTGCCACTGACCCGGGGACTAGTCTATCCAGCACTCATGTCAAGAGACTGACAGCCATAAAAAATTAGCAAACTCCCGTTTACCTACAGACTGCTCCTTGTCTCGGGGGCAGGATGGGACGAAGACAAGAGCAACAGCGGCAGAAATGCCAGAAGAGGGTGTCCAGGGCCAAAACCAGGGTGTGAAAACTTTGAAAAATTGTTTACAGAGCTCCTGGCTTAACGATGAGAAGGGATTTTTAATTTTTTTAATTTTTAATTTTTTTTTTAAATTTTTAAATTAAAATTTTTAATTTTTAAATTAAAAGCACATGTCTGTGCTTCGCAATCTGGAAATTAGGGAGAAATGCAATCACGACCCGAGGAAGGGCAGGTTGGTGTGGCCAAGCCTCGTGCCCTGCGGTGTTGCTGGAGCAGGCAAGCTCCATCCTGCCAGAAGCCCCATGGGCATCTCCAGCATCCTTTGGGACATAGTCCCACCAAGATCTGAGCCTCGGTGGGAAGCCCCACCTTGGGGACAGCCCAGGCTCATCATTTCCCTGCCTTTTGGGGTCCCTCATCCCCTTCTCTCCCCCTTCCCCAGCGCTGCTGAAGGTCACTGCCAGTTTGCACGCCGGCTCGTTTTTAGGATTTATAACCCCGTAACCTCACCCGAGCGCTATGGGACCCCGAGGGTTCACCCCACACCAGCGTGGTCCCCCATAACAGCCACCCTCCTCAGGCTGGCACCCCCCCGGGCGCTGCCAAGGCGCAGCAGCATCTTCCGTGGGAGCAAGAACAAGCCCTTAATGTCTCTCCCCCTGCTTTGGTGACCATTACCCTGTGCCGAGCTCCCACGCTGGGTCTTCCCAGCCCTCCCCTTCCCCTGGTTTTAATGGGTCTCCTCCTGGAAGCTTTGGGGGGGGGGGGACGGGAAGGTTTCAGCAGGGCTGGGTTTGTAGAGTGCTCTCAATGGTCTGTAACGTGCAAGCAAATCTCAGCTATAATGTAAAGCGTAATAAGCAGTTTGCAGGCTATGAATCTGCAATTAAAACAGTTATAGTTAATTTAAATAGTAGAAAATGAGGTTGATTTAATGCTTATTGATTTGGTAATGGGCACCGGCTGCATGTGACCAACTGACTCTGGGTCACAGCCACTCTCATAAAACCCCCGCGCTCCTTTTTACAGGTTATTTCCCCCCCCCCCCAGCCCCAACCTTGCCAGCCCCT
>JAOTQQ010000011.1:5805261-5820388 GCA_026546715.1 Gallinago undulata | reverse complement strand
TGCGGGGTGCGGGATGCTGCGGGGTGTGGGATGCAGGAGGATGTGGGATGCTGTAGGATGCTGTGGGATGTGGGGTGCGGGGTGCAGGAGGATGTGGGATGCCGCGGGATGGTGCAGGGTGCAGGATGCTGCGGGGTGTGGGATGCCAGAGAATGTGGGATGCTGCGGGATGCTGCGGGATGTGGGATGTGGGGTGCGGGGTGCAGGATGCTGCAGGGTGCGGGATGTAGGAGGATGTGGGATGCTGCGGGATGTGGGGTACAGGATGCTGCGGGGTGTGGGGTGCAGGAGGATGTGGGATGCTGCGGGATGTGGGGTGCAGGAGGATGTGGGATGCTCTGGGATGCTGCGGGATGCAGCGGGATGCAGCAGCACCCGCAGGGCCGGGGTGGGCTCCCTGTGGAAACCCCACCCGGTCTCTTAGCTTGGGGGGAGAGGATATTTTTTATTTTTAACTGACATTTAAAAAACTCCTCCAGGATGCAGATTTATAAATACCTGCCCAATTAGGATGTTAATTTTATTCCTCGCTTCCCCAAGCCCACCTACTATTCCCCTACTATCACAGCAGCCTATAATTTTTTATTATTAGTTAGATACTCAGCATCGGGCCGCGGTTTGAGATATACATCCCCGGCCGTATATCACCTCGCTCCCAGATACCTCGTTTCTTGTTCATATTGACGTCAATGGGAATTTTGCCATTGACTTAAATGGGAGCAGGATCAAGCCCGAAATGATTCAGTGACGGGATGACAAAACAGGGAGGTGTGGGGAAGGAGAGACCGTAAACACAGCCGCGAGATGACACGGTTACTTGGCAATGGCCCACGCACAGCGCGCTTGAACTTTTTGAAAATTTATGGTACCATTGTATAAAATAAATGACTCATCATATAAAGGGAAATAGTCTCCGGGGACCCGCTTCTCGTGGGCGTCGCGGCAAAAGTAGGTTTTAAGAATAATGATGAATGAAGGGGGTTTTAGTCTTAACAAAAAATAAAAAAAAAAAAAAAGAAGGAAGGAAGGAAGAAATGTGCAAATACACATTTTTGCCGGGCTGGAGATGGAAGCCCTCCCCAGAAATGCCTCTCGCTTCTGTTATTTATAACGCGACAGTTTTCCCAGTTAACAGTTTAAATGAAGGGGCCGTTTCTTAAATGCTTTATTCATATTATACAGCGATTACCAGCTATAGCCATATTCCTTAATAACCTGTTATAAAGCATGTTATAAAATCCATTAGTGATGATGCTAGGAAAAGCTGTTAGAAAGCATAATGCACGGTAATCAGGGCTGCGCAAAAGTGACAAAAATGTTTGTCGTTTCATGCCGGGGTTTATATAAGAGCTAAATAATTTATTTTGTGATCAAGGCATTTTGGGTTGATTTTTTTTGTTTCACGGAGTGTTTTCAAAACGTCCCTTTTTAACATGAAAAATAAACCCATTTCAGCTGCTTAGATATTCTGGGTTTGATTAAAATAAACACCTTCCCCCCCCCCCATACAATCATTCGTGAAAAAATACATAAATAAAAGGAGCTTTCCCCCCAACTTTCAACTTTTTGCATAAAGGAATTTTTGAGTGAGATCTTCCTGGGAGAAATTGAGTTGTTTTTCACAAAGCTGGAAGGTACCTGTGCTTCAGGTTTTCTGTACCTGGGAGATATTAGCAGTAGAGGGATTGAAATGATCTATTTAGATATTTAATACCTGGCTTTGCGGCACGTACACCCCGTTTGCTGGTTTATTTAAATGCCTCCCTAATGTGTTCCCAGCAGCATTTACTGGTTTATGGGGAATCGGTGAAACTGGTGGAGGTGCCAGAAGGAAGCAGCATGCGCTCCCCCGCGCCGACAAAAATCCTCCGGCTCCGTGATTTGTTGGGAATTAAGGGCTAAAAATGATACCAGGGACCCACCTGGAGCAAAAGGGGGGTCCTGGGGGGCTGCAGCCCGTGTCTTTGTCCCAGTGGGATGGAGGGGTGACCTCCCCCCCGCCCCGGTGAAAAGGGGGTCAGATCCTGAGATACGGCTGCGAGCGGGCTCGGATTTGGGGCTGAGGATGTTTGGGGGAATTTGAGACAATTCTAAATTTGCAGGGTTTCTTTGTGGTAACGTGGGGGCTGTGCTCTGCCAAAACAGACTCGGGGAAAAATTCCGAATTTAAGCAAATCCTACATGGGAGAGAGAATGAGCAACTTTGGGGCTGGCAGAAAACACAAGAATATGATGCAGGATTAAAACCAGCACTTGCAGAAGAGGCGTCCAGCTGAAGCGGCACGTTTTAGGGTTGTTTGAACATCCCTTCTCTTAGGTTTTCTTCTCCCCTGTTCAGCCTGGTTGCGGCTGCCAAAGCAGCTCTTTCAGCCCGGCGTGGCCTCCGGATTTCGGGATGCTTGTGGGAAGCAGGGGACGGGTATTAGCTGTCGAAAATGGGCTCCAGATTTGCTTTTTGAAAAACGGTGCGCGTGTGTCGGGGGGATTGTGCGAAGCGAACGCCCCGGCGTCCCCACACCATTTCCCAGGCTGCGGATGCAGATGAGGTTTTATTGTGTGTGCAAATCCACGGGTCACCGGGAAGCACCGCTTAAAATAATATCCGTGGCAAATTAGTGTATTAGTAGGATTCGTTTAGGGCGAGCGAGACTTTGGAGCTAGGACCAGGGAGCGCAGGAGCTCCAGGCACGTGTGTATACGTGTGTATACACGTGTGTGTGTGTGTGTGTGTGTTTGTGCGTGTCCTGTCATATTCTCATCTCCCCCATTTGTTTTTAAATCTCTTTTGCTCAGTTTGGACTCAGCTCCGCCGTCCCCGTTACACAAACATAAATCTGAAGCAAAGCCAGTGAAGTAAATAGCAATACTCCGGATCCGCTCCTGTTTTTAAATGGGAAAAAAAAAAAAAAAAGAAAAGAAAAAGGGGGTTTCAACTCTCTAAACCACAGTTTTTTGTTTTTTTTTAATTATTTCTGAGCATATGGAATAGTGAGTGGAAGGAAAAGCCCTTTGGGGCTGTGGGAGGTGTGGGGGCGCTGGGTACCTAACGATGGGGGCTAACGATGCGCTTAGGATTGAGGGCAGCCAGGAGGTCCTTTTACATGGAATCATGGAGGTGCTTTACTCTACTTGGAAACCAAGTCCAGGATTTTAAGGAGCTTTTTTTTTTTTTTTTTTTTTAACGTGGAGCTCTGAACAGCTAAACTCATCACTGCAAAGTAACGCCATGCACAGAAAGGAGCAGTGGGTTCAACTGTCTTCTCCCCCCATCCCAACAAACCTAAATTCTGTGTAGTTCTTCCTCCTGGAATCAAATGAAAGGAAGGTCAGCCTTCCCTTCAGTGGGAAACACAACATCCCACCGTCAAATAAACCCTGTCCTCCCCTCCCTGGGCTTTTGGGAGCGAAGGTGGGAGGGAGTTTTGTATTTCCTTGCGTCTGGCGAGTGAGAACTTTGCTTCCTCCGGTACCGATAAACCCCAGGGAAGGTCTGTCACCTTTAGGGGGCTGAGTGCTCCCCTCTGTTATCCTCCCCCAGCCCTTCTCCCACAGCTCATCCCCATCCCCAAGATCTCCTCACTTTGGGAGCGTTGGCTCATCCCGGAGACACGGAGACGGTCCCAGCGCCTCGGCTCGTCTGCTGCCGGAGAAACAAAGAAACTGCAGCCAGCACAGTTATTTAAAAGGAGCTGTAATATGTTACTGTTATGGGTCATTGCGGGGTTTTTTTTATACTGATATTACCATTATTATCCTCTCCAGCCGTAAAAATTGATTGGTGAGATGAGCAGCCGGCGATGCTCTCTGATTCTGGCTGTGGGACTAAATCTCTCCATCCAGGTGGAGCAGAGGAGGGATGGAGAGAGAGGATTCACGAGGATCCCCTCCACGTACGTTGTCCACATCCACACGACGTGGGGCAGGACACATGGGGGAAGCTCTTGCGAAGGGCACCGGGAATGGATCTGGGTGCTGGGAAGATGCCGTTTGGGAATTCAAGTCAGGTTACCTGGTGCATGCCCCCATTTTCCGTGGGTCAGGACGGCGTGCGTGCAAGAAACCGAGGCTGAAAGTGGATTTGGGGAGGCAAAAGGGTGGTGGTGGGGGTTAACTGCACACGGATGCCTTGAAATGAGGAATAAATAGCAATATGCAGCGGTGCTCAGAGAGTTTTTAACCACGCAATTCCGGCTGCTTTCTCAAGATGACAGCAGTTTTATTTTGTAAAAAAAAATAAAAAAATGAAGGGGTACTAAAGGTAAAGAGAAGCAAACTGAATTAAGCAAGCTCAAAAGACGGGCAGGGAGCTGGCAAAGGAGGGCGAGCGTCCTGGCTGATCCCAGGGGGGGGATAAAACCCCCGGACCCCTGCCCGCAGCCCTCGTGCGCTGTCTGCTCAACCCCAGTGGCATCGTACCATGTCTGGAAACGCTGTTCTGGCCTGTTCTCCAATTACTTCGGTGGAGTGAAGCCAGTTTACGCCAGCTGATGAGCTGCCCTCCTGTGTGTGTATAATTATTCATAGAACGAGATCCAGGAAAGTTTAGATTAAGGCCACGGGTACGCGAATGGGTCAACGTGAGGCATTTCAGCCCGCCCTGCTTTTTTGAAAGCTGTAGCCACGTAACGCAAGCCCTTGAAAGCAATTTAACCCCAGTAGTGACAAATTTAAACCCTTGAGGAATTAGGGCTGAATTTGTCACGTTTTTCCAGCGCTTGCTTTTCAATGCGCAGCCGGCTCATTTCTCACGCTGCCGGGCGCGCAGCTGCCACGCTGAGATTTCCCTCCAGGTTTGTGCCTGGAGCTTCACGTGGCCGTGACCGGAGGAAAAAGGGACGATGGGCACGGACCAGTCCTTCAGTGTGGAGGAGAGACCTTGGAGCAAGCGCTAACGCCATCTGGATGGTCCTTTTTCTGGATGTTCCCGTTTCTGGATGTTCCCTTTCCTGGATATTCCCTTGCCTGGATGTTCCCTAGATGTGGAGGAGAGAAGCAGAGCATCCCAGGGGATGCTCCTGCCCAGAGCTCTTCCCGTGGGGAGACCAAGCAACCCAGGGTCTTGTGCCACCAAAAACCAGTGGAGACCCACTTTGTGTGACCTCAACCTTGTTGGGCTTTTGTTGGCTTCTCTGCAAAATAAAGAAGAACACGTTCCTCCTCCTGCTGTGGGTTTTGACCACCAGCTTGTTCTCTGAAGCCCTGGTCTTCACACGGGTCCCAGTTGAGCAAACACTGAAGTCTCCTCCTCTTCAATGTGCTGAGGAACATATGTGAAATGAAGGGCTCAGCTCCCTCCAGGGGAGATTAATTCTGGGGTTTAGGGGTTCTCCAGCTCTGCTGGTGTCTGGTCCCAGGTTTAAATCCCTCTTGGTGGTGTTGATTCATGCAGATTTTTTCCTGCATCTTTACCGTGCTTGGTTTTCTTTCTTTCTTACACCAATTCTTTGTGATGCGTGTGACGGAGGGTGGGCACCGATGCAAAAACCTTTCCTCATCTTCCTTGCAGTGACCAGAAAACTCAGTGTCAGCCCTAAAAATAAAAGGCAATTTTACCCATCCAAACCTGGGCTTGAATCGTACAATTTCAAATTCCACAGATGTCTAAAGGTGTTGAGGGCAACAAATTAATTATTTTCAGAATTGGCTTTTAATTTTTTTTAAGCTGTCATATTAGTTGAAAGGGTATGAGAATATATAGCGATCGTGCCTCAAACTGGAGGCCCCTGTCACGGGGAAACATGCAAAACCTGCTTATTATGTAATGAGGTTTGCACTGATTTGAAAAATATACCGTGCCAAAACCTTCGCACGTTCCCCTGCTTTACAAAAATAAATAAAATAAACGGGGAAAACCTCGGGGAAAAATTTCTGACAGTCCCTGAGTGCTGCAGGGAGACGCCAGCTAGTTAGGAAATATTGCGGTGTCAGTCTGATTTCATTTATACAATTTATTTTATTGAGAAATATTGGCTAAAATAAATTTCCAAAACAAATGTTATGACTTTCCATCCTCGGCGAGCGAGGTGCCTGGATTTCTCATCAGCTGAGGGTGTAGATCCCGCCGAAAGCGGAACGCGTTCGCAGGCAGCGCGGCAGGGGCTGGCGGGGAGGACGGAGAAGGGGATTTGAGAGCCCAAAAATAACGTTGGGGCGGTTCTTTCAGGGCCGGGTGGTGTCTGGTCACGGGGTGGTTATTAATATTGACCACCCAGGGCCCTCGTGTCGAGTGCTGAGAGGGAAAGAGCCGCCGCGTAGACGCAGGGGGACGCCGGAGATAAATTTCTATTTAGAGGGATGACTTTGGTTTTCTGTCCTTCCCGCAGCCCAGGTCGGTCGGTGCCACCCTGGGACGAGGGGACATGGTGGCTCCTGCTGCCCCCGGGGGCTTTTGCAGGAGCCTTTGGGGCTTCCCGGGCTCCAGCACGGGGCCATCCAGCTTTTTTGGGCTCTATTCTGCTGGAAACTGCTCATCACCTGCCTTTGCTGGGTCTTTTCCCACCCTGGGAAATGCTCATCTCCCTCAGTCGTTAGGACTTTCAGGGGATGAAAAGAACAGGTTGAACATACGCTCATTTATTTTTAAAAATAATAATAATTGAGTCTTACCTGTTTTGAATTGCACACCAAAAAATCTGGTCTTGGAAAGCACTTAGGATGCTTTCTTATTTGGACTTTTTTTTCCCTGTCTTCCTAAAATTCTCTGCGCCTTTGCTTTGTTTTGCTGAGTTAGTCGCTCTATTGGAAAAATATAAAATTTACTTCAAATCAGGAGCACAAAGAATTTTCATCCCATCGTCGATACCGAGGTCTTTGGAGAAAGGCAGTGGCCATGTCCCCTGATGGAGACCTGTGATCCGGGAGGGGGGAACGATATTAAGGCAATTAACGTCTGGCCTTTGAAACTTGTTTCATATTTCATAAAAAAAAAAACAAACAGAATGTATCGCTGTCACAACATTCCCTTCTACAGGCAGAACCGTACGGGCTCGAAAGGAAACACTTAATTACGTGCTTAACTCTGTGCATGAAATTAGATGGGAATTTGTCAGTACTTTAAATTTCTCGGTGCATCAGGGCTGAAAAGCAGATGCCGGCGGTGATGCCGTTCCTAAAAAGTGCTATTTTCCTGCTCCAGAGTCCCCAAACCCCCAGAAACTGGTGGGCATTGGTGCGGTGGGGGCAGTCCCCGGGGGACAGCGGGTGCTGGGGACCGAGGGGTGCTGGTGTGGGGCAGAATATGGCCCAAATAATTCAGGGTTGGGGTTGGGGCAGGGTCCAGTGGGGGCTGGCTGGTCCGAGGTGGTGAATTTACTCCCTGCAAAATGAGCCGTGGCAGGATAAAACCCCTTCTTCCCCGCAGCAAATCACGGTGCGGTGGAGAGCGGAGCCCCCCGTTGCACCAGTCAAACCTGGAGAAATGTGGGGACATAAAATAATTTGAAAAAAAAAAAAAAGAAGAAAAAAAAAAGAAGAAAAAAAAAAAGAAAAAGATTTAAAGTATGCAAACCATACTGAAAACTTGATTAATTAATTACAACCAGTGGACTAAATTCTGCTCTCAATTAACACGTGCAGCCCCATTGAAATTAATGGGGTTGCACATGTGCGCGGGCAGAAATTGGTGCGATAGGTTTATTACCAGTAAATGGCAATTAATAATGGTTCTCCTTTTATATTTTCTATTATGGGCTATTAATATTTCCAGTCCTTGGAATCGCGCCGCTACCACGACAGCAGTTATGAATTAGGAGCTGGGGGAACCCCCTTATTTTTTTTTTTTTCCCTGAAAGAAGTTTCTGTTACCAAAAGTTTGCCTAGTGTTATTTTTATAGCCGAGTGAGAGAGAATTTACAGGGAGCTGAAATCATTGAAGCTAATTAGCTGAATGGCCCTATTATTTATCCAGGGACACGTAGTACAATAATTGCTATTGCAGGTTTGAAGCATCTCAGGGATATTAATTCCAGAGCTTTCATGTCATCTCAGTACAGTAAAACTTCCTAATGGCACCCTGAAGGTGCATAATCTCATTTTAAAACTACTTTTTCTTCTTTTTTTCTGAGGGAACTGGCAGAATCTCCTTCCATAAAAGCTGAAAAAGGGGAAGAACTCATAATATTTTCCTCATAAGAAAGCAGTTATATTTTCTTATTATTTTTTCCACTCTCTGACCTTTCTTGCTTCCCGATGATGGGCCTGCCAGAGCACTTCATCAAAAGTTTCCCTGAACTTTGATCTTCTGCCACTCGGAGCCGAGCAATGACGGCCCTTTCGGTATCACCCTGGGGACCAGGAGGGGGGGTGGGGCTCGTGTCCCTCCTGGGGCTCCTTCAAAAAGCAGAGGAGGGATGAACAGGGACCTGATGTCCTTGTGGAAAGGACCTGGGTTAGTCCCCGCAGTGTGGGAGATGTTGGGCTTTACCTTCTCCCATGGGACAGCCCAGGAGCTCTTGGGGGTCACCCAGGCCAAAGATGAGCCCTTCTGTCCCCTTCTCCTGTCCCAGCACATCATCAAGAGAGGTTTTTCACTGAAGACACTGAAGGACAAAGTCTTTGGGAGCCGGGAGCAGGATGAGCTCTGTGTTTTGTGTGGATGAAGGAGTTTCACGCTTCCCAGGAGAGCACGGCTCACGGCATGTCCCCGCTGCAGGAGGTCCTGCCTGACCACATCCACTGTGTCACAGCTGGTTCCTCAGCAAAACACCAAGTTCAAGGCAGCCCCGACCCAGAAATGCTCCCAGTCCGGGCACGCAGGGCCAGTGCAGGTGGGAGAGGGCAGTGAAGTCCCCACAGTGCCACCATCAGTTGTGTGACATGCACAAAGCCACGTCTCCCATGCTCTTGCCCCAAACTGGGCTCTCCCAACTGAAGCTCCATCCCACCTGAGTTTGCACCGTTGCATCTGGCAAGTGCTTCTCACCCGGCGGGGATAAAATAGAGCATCCACGAGAGAGCAAAGTCAAGATGAAGCCCAAGCTTCTCCGATCCTGTAGTTGATAGATGGCTCAGATGCATCCCCCCTCACTTCAGGCCATCAGAAAGGATCCTGCGTGAAGACCTCAAGACCTTGGGGCAGAGTGAAACATCCCCAGGGAGAGGTTTGCCTCCAGCAAGGAGGAGGCATTTTTGCTAACAGAGACATCTCACATGGGTCTCAAAAGTTAAACGAAGTGGGTCCAGGCTTTAGGGAGCACAGGGTTGTTTCTCCACAGCTGCATGAGGTGCGGTGAGGACAGGTCCTGCCCCAAAGTCCTTTCTGGAGCTTGGTCAGACTCTTCCAAAGATGTTTATCCACAAAGAGAACCGGTGTGGTACCTGCTCCAGAGTGAGGTCCCTCAGAGCATCTTCTCAGCCCTCACAAGGATGGGGTGCAGGTCCCTGGGGGACACTCAGAGGGCTGTGCCCACGGTGTGGGGCTGGACACCGGTGTGGAAAAAGGTGGTTTCCACCAGCCAGGGTTTGCGATGGAAACATCGATGGGCCTTTAATTAGAACCATGTGAATGGCGCTGCTTTCGCTTTAATTTAGCTTGATTTAAATGACACTCGTGGGCCAGATGAACCGAAGTCACTGGAGCTACACCAATTTACACCAGCTGAGGATTTGGCAGTAAAAGGGGGGGGGGGGGATGAAGGTGATTCCCTGTACTTTGTTTTAACCCAACAATCTTTACAGCCATCCATTAAGGCGCTCCACCAGGCATTTCTCCTTCTGCAGGAGAGGTTTCAGCGGAAGAAATAAAGCCGTGAAGATTCAGTTTTCACTTTGTTTCTCGTAAAGACAGTCAGACTCCAACATAAACAACAATTTACACCCAGCATTTATTCTGGAAATTACAGTATCGTGCAGCTAACGCACACAGATAAATAATGTTTTATGGGATTCTGTGGAGTCCTTTCAGGGTAGCGGATGTTTAGTGGAATTAGAAGACTTAGAAAACGGAGAGCTCCGGCTCTGGCTGTTAATCCTGAAAAACACAAGCGCAGAGCGCGCTCCCACAATTAAAAAGATAAAAATAAATTCCTCCGTGTTTACCCTCTTCCTTTAAAAAACATCTTTATTAAACATTCAAGGGGACGAGCCCTCAAACC
Source organism: Gallinago undulata (assembly GCA_026546715.1). NCBI lineage: Eukaryota > Metazoa > Chordata > Aves > Charadriiformes > Scolopacidae > Gallinago > Gallinago undulata. The sequence continues at coordinate 5,810,297 of JAOTQQ010000011.1, read as the reverse complement.
TCCCAAGGCAGAGAGAGTTCTGCGTTCGTCGCGTTTCCGGCTCGTGGTGGGAAAAACTGGTCAGAGCTCCTTGATCCTCTGAAAGGAAAAGCTATTTATTTCGTGACCCCCACCTTGTCTGAGCTGTCCCGGTGCAGGTGGACCCCACACGCCACGGGTACCCCTTCCAGGCACCACCGCAGCAGAGGCACATCCAGGCTTTATTGCTTCATGTAAAATACTGGGAAAAAACGGCCGGGTGTAAAAAATCTGTCATTTTTGCAGCGAATTCAGTGCCAAAGGGAGCCAGGTGGGAAACTTCAGCATAAAACCCCTTGATGTGTCAGTGGAGCGAGGGAGAAGTGGGGGCTCTCCGTCAGGATCTCTCTGGAGGAGCTCCTGGAGCATCTCCTGCAGCTTCACAAGCCCAAGGGGAGCCGAGGCACATCTGATGCTGGATATAAGGGGTTTTAAAATGCCGTATCCTCTTGTGAGACACAGCTGGTCCTTAGGCCCTTAAAAATCATTAAATCCTTGAAAAACTGGCTGGTTTGCCTGTGGTGGCAGCTCTGCTCTCGCCAGGACTCGTGGAGGATGGTGTCCCCGTGGCCACGCAGGGCAGGAGCTAAGACGTGGAGCTGAGCTGGAGCATCCCGTGTTTGGGTTTCAGCAGAGGAGTGTTGTCAGCTCCTTTCCTCCTACGGAACTGTCACCCTTTCAACCAGGATCCCTCCAAAATACACTGTTCATAAAATCAAAGGTCGGGGCCCAGCGCAATAAAGCAGCCGAGAGCATCCATTCCCCGGGGCAGGACGAAGCAACGTTTAGTAAACTGTTTGAACAAGAGTCCACTTGTCCTAATTAACGTCAGCCTGTCACTGTTATTATTAGTTTAGGGGGTTTTAACCGCTTCGCCCAGAATTTCTGCTTTGAAGCACGGTGTCTCCCATCCGACTGGAGCTCTGAGGATGGCCTCTGTGCCACAAATATCTCCGGGGTCAAAAAGCACCGTCGTCTTGTCATTCTTCTCCTGCTGGTGGGATGGTGGAGGCTGAACGTATCCGTATGCTCCTCGGGCTGCCTTTCCTGTTTAGTTTGTTGCTGGCTGTGGAAATGCGGTGTTTAGAGTAGGGGTTGCTGGCCCCCAGTCCCAACTGGGCTGCAGTTTGATGTGAGACCCTCTACGGGTCTCTGCCTGATCGGAGCTGGTCGCTCCATGAGCGCGTGGAGGGATGGCTGCACGGGTTTTTTGATTCTATGGCATTGTTTTTCATAAGAAGGTGGATACGGGAGTAGGGTAGGATGGAAAATTAATACTCGGCATTTAAAAAAATAGGGAATTAGTCTGTGGAGTTCAGACTCAAGGTCTTATGGCCTGAGCTCTTCGTAAGGGTGGGAAAGCGTCAGCCCCAGGAATGACGTTGGGTGCAACTGAGGATGGGTAAGCTCCAGCGTGTCCTGAACAAGCAGAAATGTCTTTTCTGGTCCGGAGTTGAACATCATGAGCCAGAAAGTACCTTGTGTGATGTGACATGAGTTGCCTGCCCAAATCTTCAAACAAGTAGAAAAGCTAGATCAAAATGGGGACAGTTTTCCCCGTCCCAATCAAGAGAATGTTAATTGCGGAGCCTAAAGGTGGCGTTTCCAGAATAGACCTGTGGAGTCTCAGGTCTTCAAACCAGAGGTCATTCTCTCTGTTTCTTTGCCCAACGATACAGCAAACTCTGGTCTTACGTGAGGTCCTCACGTGCCATTGCGATATAAACCGAAGGCTGTGGAGGTGTGGGATGTGCCATCTCACATCAGACTCGTGGCCCACCTCGTCCAGTAGCCGGTGCCCACCAGTGGCCAGCACCAGCTGCTTCGGAGAGTCACAAGAAAAGCCCGTAATGGGCAGTGATGGAACGACCTGCCTCTATTTAGAAATTCCCTTCTGACCCTTACTGCTTTACGACTGGAAGCATAAAGGTTTATAGTCCTTAACTTTTATCTTGCCTAATGAAGCTGCAGATGTTCGTGCTATTTGTGTAAATATCTAACCCGCATCAGCCCAGGTAAACAAGAGGGTACATTAATCCCTGCCACAACGCCCGTGATTTACATATGCTAATGGCGGGGGTGCCCGGATCTGTGGGTGGTTTTGATTTTGGCCCCATCAGAGCCGCTGGTGGGTCCTCCTGGTCCTGCTTCCCTCCCATGGGGGACTTCACAAGCCCGTGTGTGAGACAGGTGTGGGTTTCTTTCCTTTTTTGCTTGCGGATCCCCTTTTTGTTTCGCCCTCATCCTCTCCTTCCCCCTCTGCTGCCGGTTCAAAGGAACCTCTGGAGGAAGGGAACCGTCCTGGCGCGTCCCAGCTGCGAGAGACGGAGCGAGAGGCATTTACAGCCTGACAGCAAGATAAAGATAAAGATGAATCTGAAGCCTCGGTGGCTGTTAGCGAGGGGAGGAGGAAACGTTTATGGCCCCATCTGCCGGCGTTTCAATAGGATGGGACCGGCTTTATGGCAGGAGCCTCCAGTGCCACTTCCTTCCATTTGGGGACCAGGATCTGATTTCAAGCTGTTCCCTTGGCCCTGCTGTTTGCCCCAGGGCAGGAAGGAAGGAAGGAAGGAAGGGAGGGGATGGTGATGCCACAGGGACCTGGTGGGGTCCGTGGGCACAGGTTGTAGCCCACAGTCTCAAATTCAGGATGTGCAGCTGTTGACGTGATAGAGCCAGCCTGGAAAATTGGGCTACAAGGGTGTTTGTGTGGGAGCTGGGGAGCAGCATGGCCACCTGCCCCACCACTCTCCCTTTCCCAAATCACCTGGTTTTATCAATGATCAATTATATCCTCAGGGATCAGTGATATCCTCAATGATCAGTGATATCCTCCATGATCAGTGGTATCCCCAATGATCAATGATGTCCTCAATAATCAGTAATATCCTCAATGATCAATGATATCCCCAATGATCAGTGATACCCTCAATGATCACTGATATCCCCAATGATCAATGACATCCCCAATGATCAGTGATATCCCCAATGATCAGTGATATCCTCAATGATCAGCAATATCCTCAATGATCAATGATATCCGCAATGATCAATGACATCCTCAATAATCTGTGATATCCTCAGCGATCAATGGCATCCTCAACCATCTATGATATCTCCAACACAAACAGCATCACACCCTGCATGGAGGTTTTTTTAGACCTCCAGGATCCAAAGCTGTTCCTGCTCCCGGGGCAGCTCCTGCAGGAAGGTCTAAGCCAGGCTGGGTGAGGATCAACCCCGTTTTGGTTTCTCTGATAACAGGGAAAAATTACAGTCATTTTCCTGTTAGGACAGAGTGCCTTACATCGAAGATTATCAAGCACTTTACAGTAGAGGTTAACTGGTGTTATCCCTGGTTTGCAGCTGGAGAAAATTGATAGTTAGAGAGGGAAAATGGTGTTTTCAGGGTCAGTGGAGAGCCTGGAGCAGTGTCCTGGCGGGTTTGCTGCACTTTGCCGGCACAGAGCGCCTGGTGCAGGGGCATTGAATGCTTGGATGCTGAATTGGGTGTGATTTTAAATGCCCCCCCTCCCCAAATGTGTGGGGTTTGACTCTTATTTTCTGCAAAATCTCGCTGAGAGGAAGCTCTGTGCGTTTCCCCGAGCAGGTGGTCTCTCCCCTCTCCTCCACGCTGGCTCGGTGCTCAGCTCCGGGACTCCACAACAGCTTCCACAAATATTTGCTCCATAATATGACAAGGTGCCAAAAGAGACCCAGAGCAGCAAGAAAATCTCCAGGAAAAACAATTATAACACACCTGCGATGTTTTTTTTTTTTGTTGGGTTGATGTGTTGTTTTTTTTTTCCCCTCCAGTAACCATAGCAATAACCTTTTGGGATCTCGGGGTTACCAGGCGCTTTCCAACAGCTTTGGAAATTGCAAGGGGGCAAATCCTGCCCCAGGTGCTGAGCGGGTCCTGGGAGGGGAGGGCGGCTGAGCATCTTGCAGGAGCAGAGCCCTGGGTGGTTTTAAACCACGTCACCTCCCACCCCGTGGCCTCGGCAAACTCTTTAGGCGCGCGAGCTCGCAGCCCTCCCTTGAAGTGGTTAACTCAGCTGTGAAGCCTTCTATCAGCCGTAATAGCTTCAAGGTGGGGAATAAAAAATGGAGAGTGTTTAAATTGTTAATGGGTTTCATGTTCTTGTCACTGTTGAGGGTTTGTTCCCTTTTATAAACTCATAGTTTTTGGTTGACATTGCTTTTATGTGAGCCATCAGCCAGTTGGTGATGGTGTTCCTGTGTTAGACCATTACTGCCGGATTGTATTTGCAGTAAAGAAAGAGAATGGAGGCCGTAAATCTACAGGCAGAGATTTAGGGCTCTGTTTCTCTGCAGTTTAGGTCCATGTGCTCGGGAAGTCCATTCTCCTCCGGCAGAATTACACCCCTCCGAACACTCCAGCTCGGGCGCTGATGGACGGCGCTCATTCCCTGGCTGCCGCCGGTGGGGCCGAGCCCGGAGGGTGGCAGGGGATGGGAAGGTGGACACCGGGCAGGGGAGAGGTTTTCTTCTCGCTCCATCTCATCCTCTAAAAGCTGGCTAAAAGGCAGGACCCAGAGGGTTGGGATCGGGGACGCAGAATCCAGCTGGAAGTCTGTACCAAGAGGTGTTCCCCAGGGGTCACGACTGTGTCCAGTCCTCTCCAATGTATTCATCAATGACCTGGACGAAGGGATGGAATGTCCCCTCAGCAAGTTTGCTGGTGACACAAAGCTAGGAGGGGTGGCTGACACCCCAGAAAGCTGGGCCACCATCCAGAGAGACCTGGCCAGGCTGGAGAGATGGGCAGAGAGGAACCTGTTGAAATTTAACAAGGGCCAGTGAAGGGTGCTGCACCTGGGGAGAAATAACCCCCTGCACCACCACAGGTTGGGGGTGACCTGCTGGAGAGCAGCTCTGAGGAGAAAGACCTGGGAGTCCTGGTGGCCAACAGGATGCCCATGAGCCAGCAATGGGCCCTGGTGGCCAAGAAGGCCAATGGCATCCTGGGAGGCACCAAGAAGAGCGTGGCCAGC
>JAOTQQ010000011.1:5765684-5805161 GCA_026546715.1 Gallinago undulata | reverse complement strand
GGGGAGAGGTTTTCTTCTCGCTCCATCTCATCCTCTAAAAGCTGGCTAAAAGGCAGGACCCAGAGGGTTGGGATCGGAGACGCAGAATCCAGCTGGAAGTCTGTACCAAGGGGTGTTCCCCAGGGGTCACGACTGCGTCCAGTCCTCTCCAATGACCTGGACGAAGGGATGGAATGTCCCCTCAGCAAGTTTGCCGGTGACACAAAGCTAGGAGGGGTGGCTGACACCCCAGAAGGCTGGGCCACCATCCAGAGAGACCTGGACAGGCTGGAGAGATGGGCTGAGAGGAACCTGTTGAAATTTAACAAGGGCCAGTGAAGGGTGCTGCCCCTGGGGAGAAATAACCCACTGCACCACCACAGGTTGGGGGTGACCTGCTGGAGAGCAGCTCTGAGGAGAAAGATCTGGGAGTCCTGGTGGCCAACAGGATGTCCATGAGCCAGCAATGGGCCCTGGTGGCCAAGAAGGCCAATGGCATCCTGGGAGGCACCAAGAAGAGCGTGGCCAGCAGGTGGAGGGAGGTCATCCTGCCCCTCTGCTCTGCCCTGGGGAGGCCCCATCTGGAGCACTGGGACCAGTTTTGGGCTCCCCAGTTCAAGAAGGACAGGGAACTGCTGTAGAGGGGACAACAAAGGGCCACAAAAATTATTAAGGGCCTGGAGCATCTCTCTTATGAGGAAGAGGCTGAGGGACTTGGGGCTTTTTAGTCTGGAGAAGAGAAGGCTGAGGAGGGATCTGATCAACACCTATAAATACTCAAAGGGTGGGTGTCGGGAGGATGGGGCCAGGCTTTTTTCAGTGGTGCCCAGGGACAGGACAAGAGGAAATGGGCACAAACTTGAGTATAAGAAGTTCCACCTAAACATGAGGAGGAACTTCTTCACTTTGAGGGTGTCAGAGCCCTGGCAGAGGCTGCCCAGAGAGGTGGTGGAGTCTCCTTCTCTGGAGACATTTAAACCCCACCTGGACACGTTCCTGTGCAACCTGTTCTGAGTGGACCCACTCCGGTGGGGGGGTTGGACTAGATGAACTCCAGAGGTCCCTTCCAAACCCATATGATTCTATGATTCTATGAATATATGATTCTAACTTTTGGAAAAGATTGGAAGAATATTTGCTCTGGGCAGAGCAGCCCCTGCTCTTGCTCAGGATGGGGTCTGCTGCGCATTAACCCCTTTGGCTCTGCGTGGGGGCTCGTTGGCACACGTGGCAAAGGGGCAGAGGGGTTCCCTGCACCTAAGGATGGCCCAGGCACGAGCTCTGGTCCCTGGGATGTCCCTGCAGTGCCACCGAGGGTGACTGACAGCAGTGGGGCAGATAAACCCACCACCACCATGAATCACATCCCCCTCGTGGCTTTTTTCCCACGGGGACTCCGGCGATGGACGTTTTGCACCGGGAATCCTCTTGATGGGAAATTGTGCCTTTGTAAATTGAAGGTAAATTGTGCCTTTGCTGAGACTTCCCAGAAAACCTGGAACAGGGACCCGAGCGCTTCCGAGTTCTGCTCTTGGCTTTGCCCACGGAGTTATTGTAACCCGCCTAAAGCCCGAAGCGAAGGTGATGAATAGGTGGGGGGTTGTTAGGAGAAATAATTGCCCGCGTGGGGCCAAATTCTCGTGGCCACTGGCACATTAGCCCGGGGTTCCCCCAGCACATCTGGGCTTCCCTCCCCGTGTCAGCCACAACACCGGCGTGCGTGATTTAATTGCACGCAGCCGCCGAACCCTTGTTTGCCCATTAAGGGTGTCAGATGATCTCTTCATGAGCTGTCACTCCAAATTGAGCCAAAAGTCTGGGGCTTAGAAGATCTAATTTTCATAATTACCCAGGGCCGCTCCCGCCGGCCGCCGGCTCTCTCCCCTTCTTGCCACCCATCCGAAGGGCATGTTCCTGGGGGGGGCTCATGGCTGCCCCCACTCCGAGGGGCTGTGGGGTTCATCCTGGGGTCAAGCACCGATCCTGCACCGGGAGCCTGGGCTGCTCTTCGGCCTCTCGGGCCGGTGCAGATGTGTTTTGGTGGGGCCAGGGCCAGCAGCATCACTCGGTCCTCATTTTGGAGAGAGGAGGTGTGGGAATGCATGAATCCATCCTGGATGGGGCTGGATTTCCCCATTTCCACTGCCAAAAGCCCAAGCCAACCTTCCACGCTCGTCCCCTTCCTCTTCCTCCTCCTCTTCCTCCCCCCAGAATGAAAAATCATAACTTCTTGGTTCTCAGAGCCAATGTGCTGCCCCGGGGGGTGGATTCAGGTGGCTGGGGACATGTCTGTACCCCAGTACTTGGCACCAATGCTGCCCCCCAGATCGAGATGGTGCTGCCCATAATTCTGAATTCCTCTGCGAGGAAAAATGAAGCCGTGGGTCGTGTGTTTGACGGGACTCCAGGAGCACAGGGCTTTAAATGAAAGATTTTTTAAATTTTTTTTTAATGTGGTTGGACTTGATGATCTCAAAGGTCCCTTCCAACCACTAAGATTCTGGGATTCTGGGATTCTGTGATTTGTGATGCTCCCGGTGAAAGCGCACGACCTTTCAGCGGGGACCTGTGAGGTCCCCCTCCAGCCCACTGCCTGCTCTTTGCTGGTCAAAGGGGGAGCTTTTTGGGGTCTGCCCTCTCCCCAGGAAGAGATTTTACCCTCTGAGACTGGGGTCTGGAGGTGCTGCACCCCTCGCACCTCCGCCTGAAGCATTTGACTCGGGTGGAAATATCCACCATCTCTGTGGGTCCAGCTCTGCCCCAAAAGCCCCCCAAGGTGCGTGTCCCACCTGTGTGGGGCCTCACCGTGTCTGGGACCAGTTCCTCCCTGCCGGAGTTACTGGTTTCAGTACCTCATACCAGCCCAGGAGGAGGTGTTCCTCACTCCAGGGTGCAGACAGCGAGGTGCAGGGTGCTAATTCCCTGCCCTTCCCACCCTGCGTGTGTCTATACGTGTGTATGCGCATATATATATACTCCTATGCATAGATAGATATATATTATCCTAAGTGAAGGTTGAGCACATTACTCAAACCTCAGCTTTTCCCCGAAGTCTGTGGTTTACAGAGACAATGCCTGTCCCCACGGGCTCGCTCCCGTAAAACCTTATTATCATATATTCCAGGGCATAAACTTCAGCCGTCAGCCCCGACGCGCTGCTCCCGAGCGCAGCAGCCTTGGTTTGTCTTCCATTTTCCTCTGCTTTTATTCCGGCTGCTGCAGTTTGGATTTTTGTTAGGATATTTGATCTGCAGCCTGGCCCGCTTCCTCTTTTAATAAGATGGGAAATCCCGAGAGGCTGTTAATGGACCCCCCCCCCCCAAAACCTTTATCTTTAACGGAGCCTGTTAAAGGTTTTAATACCTTTATTAATACCTTTAATACCTTTATTATTATTTTAATGCCTCACGGGCACCTCAGCCACCAAACCTGCCTTCCCAAACCATCGGCTTTGGTCCTGGCTGGGACGATGGCACTTGGGGACGATGCTGGGACCTCGGTGGAGCCACTCCAGGTGCCTCTTGCCATCCGGTGCCGCCGATTGCCAGAAATCAGGAACGCTGATTCTGATTTCGCCCCCCCACCCCATCCCCAACCTCCACCTTGGTGGTCTTGACGTGGGTTATTTAGTGATGCCGTTTCCCGTCCCTGTCACCGGCGCGGGGCCAGCTCGCTGCTGCTTCTCTCTGGCTGGTGGCCGGGTTTCATCGATGCCCCCGTGTTTTCTGACGATGTTTTTTGTGCATCGATGGGCTCTCTCTCTCCCCCTCGGTAGTGACACCTCGGGCCACGCAGAACTGGCCCCGCGTGGCCTGCCAGCCTCTTGCCTTTCTCTAGAAGGCTAATCCAGCATTATAATACAGTAACAGCAAAAAAGGCACCTCCTTTTCCTCCCCCTACCCCGTTTCATTCTTTATTTTTTTCCCTTTTTCTTTTCTTAATTCACTGTCTAGTGAGTTTCTGATTGACTCAAAGACCAATTAAAGTAAAATTTAATGGGAGAATAGATTAACTCCCTGAGGTTCCCCTGCCATCCATCACATTTTTATAGCAGGAGCTGTGAAGAAGCTCATAACTTCATGCTGTGAATGTGATAATAAAGAGGGCACGGAGAGGATTCCGATTTACTGCCGGGCTGATGTGCACCGGGATGGGATTTACTGCCCCAATCCCGTCCTCCTTTTATTCGGAGGGAGGTCACCGGAGCTGCCCCCCGGCACTGGCTCGGGGAGGCTGGAAGATGGGATGGTGGGTTGGGTCCTGCAGCTCCACAGCTGAGGAACCATCTCTGCCCTCACGTGCTCCGGCTCAGCCCTGGTTCTAAGGGAGGTTGGAAGCGAGGAGGGAGTCGGGGGGCACCACAGCTCCCCACCAGTGCTGCTGGAGCCCAGGGGTTGTGTGTGTGAGGAGGGTGTCCCTTGCCATCCAGCTGGTGACCAGCAGAAGTGACATGCCCAAGGCCAGGCAGGACATGGGTAGCGCTCCCGACACAAGAACCTGGTGGGACTCCTCCGCTCCTCGTCTGTGGCATCAGGGACTGCGAAGGGATGTGTTTTTCTTAGCTGAGGGTCAGAAGAGATGTGAGGGTTGGAAAGAAGTGTGTTTCCTCTGGGATGGATTATAAAGGGGATGGTGGGGGGAGGAGGAGGAGGGGGGAGAGACAGGAAAAGATGCATCTCCCCTGGTGGGTTTCACTGAAAAGGTTTGTGTGCGCAACAGCGATGAACTGAAGAAGAGGGAGAATTTATCTGGAAATAATAGAAACTATTTGTTGGATTTTCTAGGCTGAAGATCTGGAGTTAATCATTATTCCGCGAAACCCTGAATGATGTTTCTTGCAGCTTCCCTACATAGATAGTGTTCCGGTGGGAGTGCTCCTAACGGTATTTTGTCAGGCACTATCAGCAGTATTGAGCCAACCTGAGCACCCGATTATTAATCCTTTTCTCCCAGTGACATGACGGCAATCGATGGCTGAACAAGCTATTGAAACTGCAGCAATCAACTGGACTCCAGTTAATCCAATGGGATCCTGACTTGGGGCCTGGCAGGAAAAGGGGGGTGTTTTAAGGAGAGGCTGAGCTTGGGCTGAGCTGCGCCTGCTTGGCCGAGGGGCTGAGCCTTCCTACAGACACCCCCATATATAGGAGCAGGAACCCCATCCTGCCTGGTGCCAGGAGGTTTTAGGATGTTATAACACCATCTATGCCACCTGCATTAATGTGATTAATTCATTACAGTCATTAGCGCCTCTCGTTGCCCAAATGAGGAAAAATAAGGGATTTTTGCGTGGTTTTTTACGTGCAAACCATCCCACTGCACGCACAGATGTGAAAACACGCGTGTGCCGGGAGCAGTTTCTGGTGTGAGGTTTGTAGGTGGGAAGATGCTTTTCCCCCTCCTGGGAGCCGAGGGGCAGTGGGGACGCGGGTGGCCATCAGGGGGTGGGGGAGGGGGGTGGGGGGGGCAGTGCCATCTGCTGGTAAATCTGCTGTGTTTCCACCCAGGGATTTTGGACTCGGCGAGTGGAGCTGGTGTTTTGGTGTTTTTCTGTGGGCTGGTGTTTTGGGGTCTGCTCCCATCCCCGCTGCATCCCCCCCACACCCCAGCCGGAGCCCCGGAGGGTTTGCTGACCCTGGGGGTGGCACCCGAGGGGCAAAAGCTCCTCGGGAAAATAGAAGAAAGAGAGGAAGAAGGGAAACAAAAGCTTTTACTGTCCCTTCTGCTCTGGGTGGCTGCCAGAGAGGGGAAGGCATCCCGGCTGGGTGATGCCCACTGGTCCCTGGGGCTGTTGGGTCCCCACGGCCAGGTCACTTCACCCAGCGAAGGGTTTGTAGCAGGAATTTGGGGACTCAAGCGGGTAAATGTCACTGCTCAGCCTCGTGAATGGGCTCGGTCCTCCAGTGGACCCATGGAAGGGCAAAGACTGGGAGAAACCCCATTTCTTGGCTTGGTGACCAGGCTGTGGCCGTTGCCTCCCACCTACATCATGAAAAAACAAAAAAACAAGCTGAGAGGTGGGACCCCAGCTCAGGTGAACAGCACGGTAGAGTCAGAATTGGGGAGACAGAGGGAGAGCCCTTGGTTTCGGGGCTGTTTGGGAGCCTCCACACCAGCTTGGCCCCACAGAATCACCCCGATGTGGCCTGTCCTGCGACGTCAGGGTGGGAGAGCAGGGCTGGGATGGTGACTGGGTCTCACCTCGCGACGCTGACAGATATTTGGTGTGCAGAGAGATGGGGGATGCCTCCTAGACCCATGGCCCTTCCCTCCAGAGCTGCTGCAGCGTGTCCTGCCTCCACTGGTGGGGCTTTACAGATGCTCCCAAAGCTCTCGGCCACGCTGGAGCCAGCCCCGATGCCCGGTGACCACCCGTGACTCCCGGGTTGAGCCCCCCGAGCCGGGATGGCACGTACCCCATCCCTCCCCGTGCCAGGTGGGACAGCCCGTGTGGGGCAGCGTGAGGGCTGTCAGCCCCGGCGAATGCTTACTAATAAGGTTGGCCATTAAGGTGGGTCAGTGATGGATGGGCTGTGTTGCCGTGCCCCAGCCCGGCGTGTGCTGAGACACTCCCTGACCAGCAGCTGCTGTACTGGCTGCCTTGTTAAGGGTCTCTCTCGGTGACATCAGCTATACATCAACCTGGCTGATGCCTTTGATTATTTGGACAGCTCTTGGCATGATGAATCGTTGGGATTGATCTGTCTTTTCTTCGCCTTCGCTCCTTGCCCCGTCTCTCCCGACTCTCTCCTGCTCTTCAGCCACAAATCCTTTAAAGGTTAGCACCTTCCGGGCTGTCCCGCTGAAACAACTCCGGCGTCTAAATCGCGGTGCTGAGGAATCCACCTGGCCTGGGATGATTTCTCGGAGAGGTGGGATGGCAGGGAAGGGCAGGTACCTCTGAGCTGGACCTGGGGGTGAGGTGACAGACAGGGGGACGGTTCCGTCACCGCCTTGGTGATCCCCCGTTGCGTGGCTGCTCCAAAAAGGGGCAAGAAAGGAGCACGTCTCGACTAAACCTGGTGCTTATTGCAGCCCGGGGAGGCTGAAGCACAAAACGCTTTCTGGGAACCTTTCCCCCTCCTCCCTGCTTAGCAGTAATTATCTCTCGCAGCTTTCGGTAATTGCTAGATGTCTGTTCGCGGCTTCTCAGGATGCTGCGGTGGTGGGTCTGATGATGTTGTGTGTGTGGTTAGTGTCCTGCATCTCCCTGTGACATCCTCGGGTGGGTTCTGGTCCAGGGCCCGGCGAGGAGCTGAGCTGCCAGCATCCCCCGGCAGCCTGGGAACCCTCCCGCCCAGGGACTGGCCAGGATTTGCCTCCTCGTGCAATTCTCCGCGTTGTCACGAAGACACTACCCCCGTGACCCCGTCAGCGGTGTGAATAGAGCCTGGCAGAGTCTCTTAAATGACCCTCTGATGGATGAGTCCCACAGCGCCTTTTGGACCGTCCTCTAAAAGAGGAACTGCCTGTACCAGAGGAGTCAGAGATGCTGATGGGCATTTTCGACTCCGTTCTGCAAGCTTTTGGCCTTGTTTTTTGTTGAACGCTGTTATCCATCCCTGGGCTTTATTCCAACTGTGTCCTCCAGGCCCATCCTGTAGCAAACAGCTTCCAAGGCCTATTTAACTCATTCCATTGAGGTTTTCCTGTGCGTGAGTGCCCTGGCGAGCTCTCACCCTGCCTTGACTGCTAAATCCTGACCAAAATGCCCGAACGCATCTCAGCCTCCAGCATCCAAGGCTGGAAGAACCTGTGTCCCTTCACCACAGGTCCCCAGTAGGCGGTGTTGCCCCTGGGGTCACATCCCTGCTGTTGTGGTGGTCCTGTGGCCAACCTCACGTGTTTTATGAGCTCCCCATAGCTGGGAGCACCTTTGGGTGCTCTGTCTGGGAGGTGCTGGGTACCAGCATCCTCTGCAGGATGCAGGATGGAGCTTGGAGGGGTCGTGGAGCAGAACCTGGGCGCCCTCTCACCGGTGCATCTCCCCTGCCCATCACTCTGGGGCTACATTTTGGGGGGTGCTGAAGGTTGGGGGCTGCTCCAAGGGTGGCTCTTTACCTGCTCTGCCTCCTCGGTGCTGGGAAGCAGCTCCCCGGGCGCGCCGTGGCCTGAGTGGCAGCCAGCACGGGCTGTCTCTGCTCATCGCTTTGAACTCTTATCTGTGGCGTCTCCTGATTTTCGCTGGAGCAGACGGTCGAGCCCCCATGCGGGTCCTGATAACCTTTCTCTTCTTCATTAAGGGCCCACTTAGTGCTCTGCGGGACTGAAGCGAGACAGTCTGGAAGAGAGAAGCAGCACCAGGGCTTTTAGCCTGGGTAATGCAAAACTTCATCAATAATCTTCCCCAGGCGAACCCAGAACTTAAATACAGCCCTAGCGCTCCCCAAACCACCCCCAGAGACAGGAAAAAAACCTGCAAGGTGAAGACAGAGCGTCTCCTCGTGAGCTGTTGTGCTTGGGGAGGATGCCTCCGTGTGTGTATGGTCAGATTAACTCTTTGGGGCAAGGACCATGTGCTGGGGGGTGATGGATGAGATGGCCTTTCCTCACTCCCGAGGAAAGGATCCTCGGAAAAACATCCTGCTGATGTTTTGTGGTGCTGGTGACAAGGACGCGCTGCCAAAAGCCACCGGGGATGCCGCTGGGACAGGGACTGGATGGGGGCGTTGGGGAAGCAAGGGCCAAATTATTTGGTCCAGCAGCAGGACACAGATGTGCCTCGCCTGGCTCGAGCACGTGGGCTTGGACCTGGGCTCCCCCTGCCCTCTCGGTGTCTCTGGAGGTGGCTGAAACCTGGGGGGCTCCCAATGTACCCCCCCACGGGGCTGAGGGGGGAGCCAGGACCAACCTCTCCCCCTCTTGAGTGACTTGCTCTGCTTTTCAGCCCAAAGGGAGTTGAGCCAGAGGCGGAGGGGAGGGAAAGACCCCTTAAAAATTGTTGAGGTAATGGAAACAACCTTAAACTATCATATTTCAAGCATAACGCCATAATAAAAGTAACAGGATAATGATTTTTTTCAGTCCAGATATTAGAGGCCCAGATATTGATTGGTTGTTTCCCTTGTCGTTCTCGCCTCTGATGGAACTGCATTTTTTGACAGAGAGTGCAATAAAATGTACAGTTTCCAATTTGAGAGCCCTATAAATGTCATCTCTACATGCACGGTTACAAATTCTTCACGATGCTCCTCTCCCTCCCCTCCGAGAGGGTCCTCGGGGAAGGAGGAACACACACCGTCTCCCTTCCTGGAGGAAAAAGTTTGGGGTGAAGCCATCCCAGTGCCGTTCCCTGCCGGAAAGATGAAAAGATGCTTCATTCCCAGGGGGAGAGCTCTCTCGGGGGTTAGAAGGCAGGAGGTTACAGAGTTAATATATCTTGTAGTTTTCAGATTTATAGGTTCTGGGGCAAAAAGCTTGCCGCAGCCCTCGGATGTTCAGAGTTGAGCCATCAGGAGCTTCCAGTTTTGCTCCGCTGGGCAGAATTTTTTTTTTATTTTTTTTTTTTTTTTCCAACGAGAACTTGGTACCTTTTGGGCAAAGGTCCGAAGAAAAGCTGAAAATTTACAGGGATGTGGAGGGAGACATGCAGGGCGGGGGCGTCTGAAGTTGCATGAGTAACGTGGTGGTGTCTGAAGTTAGGGGAGCCCTTTTTGCTCTGTGCTCATATTTTTTGGGGTGGGGGGTGTCAGTTTGTTTAATGCTTCCATCCTTTGCCCTGGCTGGGTCCCCTCCTTGGTTTAGAGGGCCGGGATTTTCAAAGGAGGCTAAAAAAAAAGTGAGCGCTCACATCGTGAGAGATAAGGTTATCTCCTGGGGAGATAAGCCCTTTGCATCTCCCCCCAGATGGGTTTCAGGAGGATGCAGCCCAAGTCCTCCTGTGTCTCAGGGTCGGCAGAAACGCTGGTGCCAAAAGCTCTGTGCATCCCGGAGGTGGAATGAAGGGGGAGTGATGCTGCCCGGCCAAGGGGCTGTTGGAGGCAGCTCCCGGTGGGGAAAGACCGACCAACGCCTCCATGTTCCCCTCCAAAGGCTGTGATGTGCCTTTTTTTTTTTTTTTTTTTTTTAAATTTTATTTTTAAATCCCCAAAGAAATTCAGGGCTGGAAAAGGGGGTCGGATGCAGGTGCTTTAAGTCGGGGAAGGGAAGGGCGGGGGAAAGGCGGAGCGGCCTGATGAATGCGCCGCTCCTCCGCTGCAAAAATAACAATAATCAGTTTTATATATAAATCTCTTCTCCACAAAGAGACTTGAAACCACCGGCTGCATCCCCCAAGGTGTAGGGGGGTACCCCGCTATGGGTAATGAGGGCAGTCACCTTCCATGAGATACGCTCGCGCTGTGACCTTCCGTTAGGTTTAATGCAACCTTTTTATTTATTTCCAATAACTCTCCAATCAGTCAGCACTCTGCCAGGTTTCCTCTAACCTCAGATCACAGTCTCATAACCGGTTTTGGGGCTTTTATTGGTCTCCGAGGTAGCCAGAGCCATTAAGCTCGGGGTTTTGATTTGATGAGAGACGTTTCAAGGGTCTCGGTGTCTCTCTCACCTTTGCCGAAACATTTCAGGTCTGTCTCTGTGCCGGGAATTGGGATTGCAGAGCCCAGCCCTGCTCTTCCTCAGCTCCCCCTCTGCCAGGCAGGAATTTTAAGGCTTAGTATTCAAGGGGTGCAGGACTGGTGCTGGAAATTTGCCTTTTTCTCCCCGTTTTCGTGGAGCGGGCTCCGCGTGGTTCAAGCCAAATCCCTAATTCGCAGCTTTTACCTGGTGGGGGGCTGGAGGTTGGGTGAAGGTCCGAATGTCACCCCTGGGTCCTGAACCCCCCGAGCCAGCCTGGATTTGTAGCCGAGGCCACATCTGATTAACCACATTTGGTGCTTTTAATAATAAACTCCTGATCTATAGTGTCCTGGATTTATCACTTGGTGGGGATCCGAGATGTAATAAGAAGCAGCTTCTTTTTTGGACCTGGCATTCTTTATACAGCCCTGTCACTTTCTTATATTTCCAGAGGTGGGATAGAGCCAGCCCGATCAATACTTTATTTTACCTCCTTTTACCAATAATTTTTTTAATCATGGTGTGTTTCTCTCATCCCCCGCCTTTGGATAAATAATTACGGGGAAGCAGTGCCGCGTTCAGCACTTTTTTTGAAAAGTCTGCGGAGGAAAAACGATGAAGTCAGGCGAGGGGAAGGGCAGGAGGGCGCCGGGCTCTCTGCTCGCCTTGGCATCCCCATGGGAATTTCCCGAGTGGAAATTTGGGGGTGGGTAGGGGGTGGGTGAAGGTACAGGAACCCCCAAAAACTGCCTCAAAACCTGCCCTTACTGACCCGCCCGGGGTTACCAGAGCCTCTGAGCCCTGGTGAGATGGAGTTGGGGACAAGCTGCCACCTCTTTCATCTGTCCCATGTCCCTCAGGCTGGGCTGAGGATGGGTTGTAGGGACACAGGACCGTGAGGAACTGGGAGAGGTCAGGCTTGGCCAGTCTAACCTGTAGGACACCAGACTAGGAGTTGGGAGAGCCCAGTTTTGCCCCCACGGTCTTCCTGTAGTACCTCTTTGCCCGTGGATATTTCCTCACCAGTCCCCTCCTTTCCAGGTCTTTTAGGATAAAAAGCTCCAAGGTTGGGACCAAAGTCTCTGAAAACTCATTTTCTGGGTGATTTAAGAGCTTCCCCCCCCCTCATCTTCCAGCCTGCCTTGTGCTCCTGGGCATCAGGACTGGGGCTCCCCCAGGATGCTGGGGTGTCCATTTAGGGGGGGATCAGCACAGCCCCTCTTTGGGGAGGGCAAACCGGGCGGGGGGGGGGACACACGTGGGGTCCAGCCCTGGCTGCTGCTGTCCCCCGGCCGGGACCACGGTGCTCTCGTCTCCCGGTTTCAATCCTGGGCTTCTGCTGCTTCCTTGTGGCGAAGCCCCGGAACGACACGGTCCTTCCCCGCCTCCCCCAGCCCCGTCCTCCCCCGACCCTTCCCGGGGACCGCCGGCCCCAGCCCCCGGGAGACATCCCCCCCCCCCCGCCTCCGGCCCCGAGCATCCCTTGGGTACCAGCTCCGGGGTGGAGGTGGGCTGCACCCCCCAGCCCTTGTCCCCAAGCTGGGTTCCCCCCCCCGGGCCCTGCGGTGGCAGGAGAGAGGTGCTTCACCCCCGGCCATCCCTGCACTGACCTTTGCCGGGGCCTTTATAAGTCAAAGTGGGATTTGTGTCTGGGAGCCCTTCCCGGAGACCGTAAATATGCCAGAGAAGCTGATGGAAGCACTTGATTTCAGTCCTATGTGTTTTTAAAGACCCGAAATGTAACCCTGATGTCAAGATGGGAATTCACGGGATATTTATGGCGTAAAGCTTTTTTCCCTCCCTTCCTTTCTCTCCCCAGTTTTAGTGCCATCGCTGCTCGGGATTAAACACAGGCTTCGCTCTCTGTCTGACACTTGCAGTGTAACCCCCTCCCCCCTCACTATTTTCTCCCCAAAACTGGGGGGGTTTGCCCTGAGCTGCCCCCATTGCAGTGACCAGCGGGGACAAGGAGAAGGGGTGGCCGGGCAGGAGGAGCCCCGCTGGGGTCTGGGGTTTGGGGTCCTGCCTGAAGCCCAGTGGAGGGGAAGGATTCCTGCCCGTGTCTCAGCGACACTAATCCTGTTTATACATCGCGGGGTGATGCTTCACCCCCCCGGTGTGACACCCTCGAGTCATGTTGGGCTCATGAACCTCCCCTCACCCTCAGATCCGTTCCTCCGCTGGTGTCTGGAGGAAGAAGAGGATGGGAGCAGTGGGGCTAGCAGCCCCCCAGCTGGATGGCCCTGGGGGGGAAAGTGGGTCTGGGGGCTCCCAGCTGGCCCCGTATCAGCGCTGGGCTCTTTTCCACGGGGAGACGAGGGAGCCCAGCGCAGCCGGGAGGGATGGGGAGCGGGGGGTGACCCCCTCCCGGCCGCCCCCTCCTCCACCTTGCTGGCTCCGGGGCTGCAGGGTGAAAGCTGAAAGTTGAAGAGTCCAAAACCATCAACCCCTGGCTCTCAGCTTGTGATGGGAAATGAAAATATTTGGATAAGCCGCGATACGGAGCTGCTGCTATTTACAAACCTTGATCCCGCGGCCTGCACATCAAAAGGCCGCCTTTTATACAGCGCTCTCCGCTCGCCCGGCTCCCTTTTCAGGCCGTCAAGGGCATTATTTGATGTTCCCCTTTTGTTTGTTTACATTAATTAAGATGGGCGAATCCATCACGGGTGACTTTCTCCGGGGCGAAGGCGGCCGGGGCACACGCCTGCTGCAGGTGTTCGGCGGGGTTTTGTCGGGCGGGTGATAAAACACCCATTTGTTCTCCGGGTCGTGTGGACAGACTGACACTTCCCCGATAAAAAGCCCACCCCACCATCCCCACCACCGTCACCCCCACAACTCCCGACCCCCGACACCCACCCCGCCCCACGGTGACAAATGATTTTTCTTATCTGGAACAAGGAAAAGCGGTGGCCGAGTTCCATCTCCGCTTCCCGCCCGGATGCTTCCCGGGGCAGCGGGGTGATGCTGCCGCGCTGGGGCTCCGCCGGTGCCTGGAGGTTTTGAGGAGAGCACGGGGTGGGCACAGAGCCCTCTCTCTCTCCTCCTGTGCCATCACTGATGTAAAGTGGAAGAAACACTAGTTTTCCTCCTTTTTTTTTTTTTTTTTTTTTGCCCCATGGTGGGGGATTTGGCGTCTCCGGCATCCCCGTGGTCCCGCGGCAGGGCTGTGCCCTGGGAACTGTTTTGTCATTGAAAGTGCCCAAAATGGGAAAATAAGTGAAGTCCAAGGCTGCACCCAGCTCCTGCTCTTGGCGTGGTGTTGTAAGGGGAAGGTTGTGCGGGGCAGATGGTGTCGCTGCTCCCTCGGTGCTCCCAGCCCTGCCCAGGTGCTGTTTTGGGGGGTCCCCTGGTCCCCCCCAGACTGGTGGGACTGGGTGGAGGGGATGGAACAGGCGGAATCACAGAACCATAGAGTCATAGAATGGTTAGAGTTGGATGGGACCTTAAAGACCATCTAGTTCCAACCTCCCACCAGACCAGGTTGCTCAAAGCCCCGTCCAGCCTGGCCTTGGAATGACACCACCACGGCTGAGCTGGACCAGTACGAGCAAAGTGGTGTATAAATTTTAGTCAAATTAATTGACAGACGAGAATTGGCGTGGTCTAATGAATTTTGCACGGGGACAGCCATCCCTTTCCAGTGATTTCCTGCGTGTCCTGCTGAAAGTTGTCTGAACACCCCATCCTCCCCATCCCCGATGCTTGACCGTCGTCATTCAGTGCTCCCCAGAAATGTGTCCCACCTTTCTCATTTCCCAGCCGTCTCCCTTTAAATCACATCCTTAATTATTCACTAAACACACCGCTTTTCTAGAAGTGGCTTCGAAGGGATGGACCACGCTGATACTTGAGTTTTAGGGGGGGTGGACTCCGGGGCTCGGAGCCTTTCCGAGAGGAAGCAGCTCGCTGTTTTTTGCTGGGTTTTTGGGTTGGGGTTTTTTTTTTTTTGGTGAAGGAGGTAACTGGCACTTCATTTATCTGGGGGTTTGTTATGACTCTGGGCTAACGGATACCACACTTAGCAAACTCTCACTCTTCACTAATGGAAGAGACTTTAATCTAATTGCCCCGTATCACCCAACACCGGAGCCTCCAGCATCCTCCTCCGCGGAGCGCTCTTCCTCGGACGGAGAGAGCCCCGGCTCGTGGGGAACCATCCCCGTTTCCCCATTCCCGCATGGCTCCGTGCCCAGCCAAACTGGGAGAGCGGGAGGTGGGAGCCTGGGAGGACTCACAGACACCAGATTTACTCGTGTCAGCCTCCCCTTGGGGTGCCAGACCCCAGAAAGAATTGGGGGAGTGGAAAAATGCCAAGGAGGGGGGTGTTAAACCAGAGCGGTCGGGAGGTGGAAGTTGCTGGAGTAAGAGTGATGGGTGGGGAAAAATGAGGTGTGAAATCCCGGGTTGCACCCCGTCTCTCTGCTCCTTGGCTTGGGGAGGGTGAAGGAAGGTGATGTTCCATCTTTGCACCCCGTCGTGGGGTTTGGGGGGCTCTCTCTCAGACGGAGATGGATCCAGTGCCGAGGAGCCGCGGCTGCAGGATGCTCCCCCTGGGAAGCCACCCCGAGCCTTGCCGTGCACAGTGGGGTTTGTCACGAGGCCACCGAGGAGTGAGTCTAGTGGGGGGTGTATTTTCAAAGTCCAAAGATGCTTTCTTGCAAAATGAAGATTTAAAAGAATTGTTAAGACTCAAAAATCCAAAAAAATACAAAACCCCAAAACTTGTTGCCTGCCAAGGTCTTAAATAAATCCCTGGAGAGTCCCAGGAGTCCTGAAAGGTCCCAAACATCCCAGAAGCACAGGGAGAATATTTTCTTCAATTCAATGCCCTGGAGCAGCTCAGTTCACATTCTCGTGCAGGGCCAAAACCTGGAAGGCTGGGAGAGGCAATCTCCTGTTTTGTTCAAAATTTAGAAGAGGGAGACAAGGTTTGGGAGGATGAGATCTGCCAGCTGGAAGGATGTGATAACCAGGAACCTTAAACTCCATCCCATCGCTGCTGATAATACTTCCTTTGTCAAATAAATCAGCTTTAAATTAAATAGGATTTAAATTTTTGTCCCCTCATATATCCATCAAGTTAAAAGTAAATTTATTTTCCCAATAAAATTCAAAACACTGCTTTTGTATGTTTTTATTTGAATTTCAATTTCAGGCCATATAGTGTTTAACATTAGCTGTGAATAAAAGTTAATAATCGCTTCCTAAAAACCCCATCTTTCACTATTTTGTGACATAATACAAAATTTAAGTACCCAAATAAATGTTTGTTAAGCTACATAATGACCGAAATATTTTTTGCATAGAAACAGTGTGTTCTGCTGGTTAGCGAAGAGAAATGTTAAATTTACCATAAAAGCGAACTTTATCAACATGTTTTAATGGTTACCAGCTTTCCTTAAGAAAGTGAATAAAAAGTAAAAATGCGAAGCAGCATTAAAATGGGGGATTTCAATCAAGACGTCTTGCTCGATGATGTAAATTGTCGTGAAAATTGACGATTTAAGTCACTTTGAGTTAAATCCACCCACCCAGGGCTCGGGTTCCCCCATCTCTGCTGGGACCCCCGCCACCCAGAAAGCTTCTTTCATCACTTGGGCTCCTGCCCGCGGGAGCTCGAGGCTCTAAAAGGAAACATCTTTGTCCCAGACCAGCCCAAAGCAGGATCCTCTAATGAGCTCCAGACGCTCCCCGTCCCCTCGCTCCGACTCCTCCCGGAGCAGCACCGGGAGGGATGAAGTTGAGTTCGGTCTTGGGAATGGGAAGGAGAACTTGGGGGCAGGGATTATTCCCCATCACCTGCCTCCATGTAGGCACCCCAGGCACTCTTGGTACTCACTGGGGAGAAAATGCCTATTTTTCTTTTTCTCCCCCACCCCCGGCCCCGGGATTGCAGGGGAGAGCAGAGGGAATTAGCCGAGAGGTCTCCAGATGGATCCCAGGCTGGGTTTAGGGGTGGGAATTCTACCCGGCTCCCAAAGTCCTGCTCTCTGAGCGAGACGAGGAGGCTCTCAGAAATTGCTCAAGCTTTTTCAATTTTGCAGAGTTTGCATCTTACTAAAAAAAAAAACAAAACCCCAAACCAACCACAAAAACCACAAAACCCACCCTCAGTCAAAAAGGCAGAACATCTGGTCAAAAGCCCTTTGTCAGGGAGGGGTTCCTCAGTCCCGGCGGTCCCAACCCCAGCTCCTGGGATGCTGTGGAGGGAACAGGGACACGCTGGGCTCCAGCTCCACCGATCTCATGTCCTGCATCAGGCCCCCAGTTCCCGGTCCCACTCCTCATCTACACGTGTGTTTAATTGTGGCTGTGGACAGACGAGATACTAACAACCAGGGAAAGGCTCTTAGGAGGGAAGGAAAGTGTGTGGTACAAAGCCTGCTGTCAGTAGGGATTGCCTCGGCCCAGTCAAGTTTATGCAGAAATAATCCCGAGGTTAAGTATGGTCTGAAAGTCATTTGGCAGCTCTGGAGATCATCTCTCCCATCTGCTGGTGGCTCCCAAAGACGTCCCCATCTCATCTCCTCCTGGTTGCGCAAAGCCCTTGGTGCCTTGGTCCTGACCTGCTCAGACTGGGGGTGATGTGTCAAAAAAGGCAGCAGGTTTGGGGGAAAAAAACCAACCCAAACTTGCCTTTCTGCGCATTCCCACTGGACCTGGATGGACGGGAGCGGGACAACACCATGTCCTGAGGGGCTGGGGGCCCCCAAGGTGTCAGGTCCAGGAGAAGGAGCCATCAAACACCGTCAAATTGCATTTCATTGAGGATTTGCCGGTGGTTTTGTTTTTTTCTAAACAATATATCTGTATCCGGATTGGCAGCTGCTCTGGCCCATTCATTTTGTGGAAAGGCATCCCTAAATGGGAAGAGAATAATTTATACTGACATAAAGCACCTTTATTTGGATATAACTATCTACATTAAGGAGGTTGGATTGCTCTCGCCGTATCAGTACGGTGTAGTTGAAGCTCTATTACTCGTACATAAGCTATTCCTGGCTCTGCTCCTGATTTATTTGACTAGCAGAGCTAGGCTGGGTGTGTCTAGATTCATGTTGTGTTGATATCAGAAAATCAACATTTCTTTCGTAATCCAAGGTATGTGATGTAAATCAAGAGGGCTCCAGGGAAGGCAGGGGCATTTTATCAGTGTAAAATGAGAGGAGAAGTGAGCCCAAGGGGAGGATTTACCAGAGAACGTGCTTTTATCATTTTACGACCTGTTGATTTTACTTTTCTAACAATTACTCAGAAGTAGGAAGCAAGGAAAAAATAGACCTGAGCCGAGATGAAAGGGAAGTGGGAGAACCAGGCTGCTCGTTTGAAATGTAAGAGTTTATTAACTCCGGGAAGGGCGGCTTCCTCCCACTCGCTGCCTCCAGCCCCGGCAAAGACCTTCCTTATCATTGCAGGAGTCACACAGATGAAACAGTGATTTCCAGTATCAAACCGGGCCCTTTAGACCGTGCCAGGGAGCTTGGGGATTTGGTTTGCCTTTGGTTTAATTGGACCCGGTCCTAACCCACAGCAAATGGTGTTTGCAGAGGGTTTTGTGCCCTTGGGGCCACCACGATGCTCCCCGTGACTGAGGGGAGCACCGGTGTGGTCCAGCAGAGTGGCGTGGAATCATAGAACCCTTTGGGGTTCCAAGCCTAGGTTAGAGAAGACCTTTAAGATCATTGAGTCCAACCATTAACCCAACACTGCCAAGGAACCGCTAAGCCATGTCCCTCAGCACCATGTCTGCCATGGGATTTACTTCTCCTGGGCACTGGCCAGTCTGGTGCCATCCCTGTACCAGAAAGAAGCCCCTTTCCTTGGTCAAACACTCGGTCCCAAGCACTGGAGGTGGCAGAGAGAGATTTTAGGAGAGACCTGGGCTAAGATTGGGGCTGGTGACAGGCTCTGGAGGCAGGAGCAGGCAGCTTGGCAGGGACAGGCAGGATGGCTGATGGTGATCACATTCGGAGTCACGGGTTGGGGTCTGCAGACCCAAAAGGCAGCAGAACAGCTTGAACCCTCCCCGAACCTTTCCCCTCCTGCCCAGCTGGGATGGGACGGGGACACCACTGCGGAGTACCTCAGTGAGCTGAGCCACCCTGGCTGATTTTAGCCTGGCTTTCATGGCCACAGCAAGCTAAGAAGCTAACAAGAAGTCTTGGGTAATAAAATCAATTTATTTTGGGCATATTTAACCAAGCTCTTGGCAGCATTTCTCTAGAAAGCAGGTAGCCCACCTTTACCTGGCCCCTGATGCTGAGAACATCATTAGCTGCGATTTGCACAGCCCTCCCAAGCCTAAAGCCCCACCAGAGCTCTAAGTGGGATCATTATTCCATCATTCAAACCCAGCATCACTCTTTAAAAACAAATTTTGCAGGTAATTAGCCCTAACTGCTATTTGCAATTTACTCACTGGTTTGTCTCATCTCGAAAGCCAGTCAAGGCACCTTGGTGGTTGGTTCCTTGGCAAAACCTCCCCAGAACCACTGGCCAGGAGAGGTTTAGACGGGATATAAGGAAAAATTTCTTCACTGAAAGGCTTGTCAAGCATTGGAATGGGCTGCCCAGAGAAGCTGTGGCTGCCCCATCCCTGGAGGGGTCCAAGGGCAGGTTGGAGGGGGATTGGAGCAACCTGGTGTGGTGGGAGGTGTCCCTGCCCAGGGCAGGAGGTGGCACTGGATGGGCTTTAGGGTCTTTTCCAACCCAAACTATTCAATGGTCTCTTAACTGGACTTGCACTGGTTTTGGTTTGGAGGAGGCCAGAAGGGATGAACACAGCAAGTTTGGGCTGCGGAGCTGGTCGTGCCCCTCCTGCTCCTCTCCCAGGTGGATGCTGGCTGCCAGCATCCCTCCCCCCCACCCCCTCCCGTTCATTTTGTACACAAATCGAGGTCTCGAGGGAAAGTTGTTCTTCATGTGAAACACAGCTCTACAGTTACAGGAGAGAAACCAAGTAACAATGAAAGCCCTCGGGGAAATCATTTAATATTTCCAGCCTTCTCACATGGGTTCTTGACACTCGGGTCTGCGGAGGGGAAAAACTGATTTATGCCGTCGGTCGTTAGACAATGTGGAGGTGAGGTCAGGCACGGGCATTCCTCATCTCTTCCCCGGCGCTCGGAGATCCCTTGGGCAAGGTGGAATCAAAGCATTTCAAATGGTAGAGGTCATGAGAGTGACACCGTAAGAGGTAAAAGAGCACAGCCTCCTGCCTCCTACAGAATGGCTGACACCTATATATCTTCATATTGCCATTGTTTCCGCTTGAAAAACTGCGTGTCGTTTGTTTTACTTTTTTTCCTAACCCTCCTCTCTCCTTAAATCCCCTCGATTTTCCGCGGTGATCTATAGGAATCGTTTGTGTCAAGGCTGACGATTATGTGGGACAGAATTTTTATCGGGAGAAGAGGCTGATGGGCTGAAGATGGGCTTTAGCCAACAGGTGTCAGGTCTTTTCATGGCCTTGCCGAGACTCTGTAAATTAAAATCACCTCTGTCCTTTGGGAATTTTCCTGCACTGATTTGTGGCTGTGGTGAGGGGCGAGCAGCTCTTGGGCATGGTGTCACGATGCCGGATGGCAGAGGTGGTGGGGAGGGACAGCAGGATGCCAAAACGTGATGCGGTTTGGTCCCTCAACCTTTGGAGCCCAAAGGGACCTTGCAGTGGCCTGAGATGCTGCTGTGGGCACCAAGAGTTTGTGTTTGGTGCTTGAGTCCCTCCTTTCTGGTGGTCCCATCTCTGGCTGGTTCTCTGCTTCCCTTGTCCCCACCAGTTGTTGCTGGCTGGAAGGTTCATGGATGAAAGATGTGGAGGAACCCTGGTCTTGGAGGACACGGGAGGGCCCAGGCATGTTGTACTTGGTGTCTTCTGGGGCTGGCACATCTTTGTGACACCTCTGCAGGGTGGCTGAGCCCTTCCAGGTGGGCACTTGGGAAGAAAAACCAAGAGGGATTTCTAGGATTGGCACCAAACTGGTTTGAGAACAGAGCAGCCAGGCTGTGTCTCCTGCTTTGGGGTCCCTCCAACGCTGCATCCCATCCCCACTCTTCCAATGCCACCCCAGAAGAGAGGAGAAGCATCTCTAAAGGCTGCCCTGAATGAGGGGACAATGACACTGGTCATTGTAGGGACCATCTCTTTGCTCATACAGCTGTGGTGAGGTCCTGGCTCGAAGGACACCCACCTCTGGAGTTGTTCAAGGCCAGGTTGGACTGGAGTTTGAGCAACCTGATCTGGTTGCCCTGCCCAGGACAGGGAGTTGGAACTAGAAGATCTTTAAGGTCCCTTTCAATCCAAACCATTCTGTGATTCTGTGATATGTGGGAGCAGGTCTCATTTGTGGACTTTGGGAAAAGCACCTTCTCATTAAAGTCCTCGTTTGCAGCCCTGCAATAATGAACCCACCAGCGCAGTTAATGGATTGGGTCTGTGGCTCCTGGTGAAGCCAGTGATGGTTTTATGCAAAGATCTCAGGATTGAGGCAGAAGTTAATATATGGATGGTGGTGCCTCTTACTGCATCCCCACAGCTCCCATCCCCGAAACCACCCTGGGACCTCTCTTGAAACCCTCCACGGAGGGAAGGGGGACGGGGAGAGACAGTCCCATGCAGGGACCAGCCAGTCCTGCCGTCCTCCCTGCGCCAGGGGGTCTTTCGATAAGGCTTCAGATGTCAGGCTTGGGTTTCCAAGGTGGTGGTGTACCATCAGCGAGAAGCAAATATTTGGCCAAGTTGCACCCTGAGGTAAGCCGGTGTCCAGTGTAACCGCACGGCGTGCCCATATGTTATTACTTATCCATCAGCCTCTTTGAGTAACGACGTACAGGGCCAGGGCGAGGGTTGGCTTTTGTCAAAGCATATATTTCAGCGGCGTTTAAATAAACTCATCGAGCTGCACGTCTCGTGAACTTTCCTGTTCCATCTGTCTGCGCCGAGCCACCCGTGGAAGGAAATGGATGAGGCCTTCAAACCTTCGCCGGTCCCCGGAAAATGAGCCAGTCCAGTTAACAATAAATGGTGGCCGGTTGGAGCACACATGAGCGGTCTAGTGAAGAAGAAAAGAAAGTTGAGCTTAATGAAGTCCCCGTGCCCGTGTCCCTGCGCGTGGACAGGAAAGGACGGGTGGTTTATAACTGTTTATTGGAGTTAATGGTAATAAATTCCTCACTTGTGATGCATTAACTTTAATGTTTTCATTACGTGATGATTTAGGTTTTCCCTTTTCACATTGTAAATCATGTTGTCCCGGTAGCACAGCAGGTCGAATGTCTGACATAATGTTATGTTTGGGGGAGAGAAATAACAGGGGAATGAGTTACACAGATTATATATTTATATATTTCATACATTACGCCATATTTTTTTTTTTTTAGAGGACTTTAAAAAATTGCATCCTGGGGAAGCCTGTGGACGGGTGGACAGACAGACGGGTGGACAGACAGACCCATCTGAGCAGGGATTTGCGAGATGCGGCTGCGAAGGGCCGGTTTCCATAGCAACTCCCCAAATCCACTTGGTGCTGAAGGGTTTTTATTTTTCCCACCCTCTTTGCTGAGTGTGAGCCCTTGGCTAATGAGCTGTGCAAATAGATATTGAGATTTAGTGTTTTTTGTTTTGCAATTATAGACTTAGTGATTTGGAAGGAAACTTTTGGGCCAAAGGCTCTGCCTCGTCTTTGAATTTTATTTTCTTTTTATTTTCTTTTCTTTTTTCCCTTGGCAAAGTTGGTTTAACTTCAAACTTGCTGTTAAATTTTCCAGGCAGAATGAAAAATAAAAATAAAATTAAAAAAATCCACCCATAAAAGTCGAAGGCTTTTTTCCACCCTCTGGGACTAAATCCCAGCCCGATCTACAGTCAGCTCTTTGCCATTGGCTGTCTCTTCTCTTGTTTGCTTATCAATCATAAAAACCACAGTCGTGGACTCCTTGGAAAAAACAACAATGAATCCAACAAAGGTCCGTCTGTACGGCCCCTGTTTGTTTGTGCTCGGTCATTAATTGCGGTCCAACCAAGCCATTAGGGGCAAGGCAGTTAATTAGGCACCGTTCAACCCCAGGTGAGAGTTGCGGTTCTCCTGAACCATTTCCATGGATTTTGTGTTCGCTCCTGACTGTTGGCTCTTGTCAAAAGCCTCCGCCGTTGCCTGGGACCAGTTAATCTTGGTTCCTGCCTTCAGTACTGGTTTGTACTGGCTGCTACAAGGGGGCATTTAGCAATTCCTCTCCTGTCCCGGGGGAAGCTCTGGGTTGAGCTGCAGTTTTTGGATGAGCTCTTTGGGTCGGGATGTAATGGAGGGCTCCTGAGCCTGAGGACAACGAATCCTGAACACAGGGATATTTCAGTTGATAATTTCCCCTCCGTGATTTGTTGCCATTGATTTTTAACCGCCTCCCGCTTGCTGACCAGCTTTCAATCTAGGTGGTTATCCCGGGGTGGATGCCTACACCCTGAATTTTGCTTACTAGCCTCTTCTGAAAAGCCAAGCTGAAGCCTGAATCAATCTTCTCTGCCGTGCCTTGCCCTTTCTTCATCTACTTTCTTATTTTCCTGCTCAAAAAAATGCAATAAAATTAGTCTGGCACAAGATCTATTTCGTGTGATCCATGTTGACAATTGTTTAGTTCCCCATTTTCTTTGAAATAGTTGCTCATTTAATTCCCGTCGTTATAAATGATCCCTGGCCGTTTCCAAGGTGCTGGAAGGTTGGGTGATGTTCCCGAGGTGCGGAGAGAAGTGTGTCCAAGGGGCTGGGAGCCTCTGAGGAGATGGGTTGGGACCCAGAGCAGATGGAACGAGGAGGCAGGGACCAGGGGGATCAGGCTGATGGATGGTGGCTTGTTTCCCACGGTGGCTTTTTACCTCCTGCTCCCTTTGGTCGGGACATCACTCCATCTGGTTGGGATAAAATTCCATGCCTCTTGCCAGCTGCTTCTGGGGCTACAGGACCTGCATGGCACTGCAAAGGTCCTGCCCAGCAGTAACTGGTGTATCCAGCTTCCACCAGCTGGAGCCTGGAGCCACGGGGCCACCTCACAACCGTCCTCCCACAAGGGGACTGGGCTGTGGGTAGTTCTGGCTGGTAACTTTCATTAAGGGTACCTGGGAAGAGGTTTTTGGGGAAAATCTGCACCCACATGGATCCTGATGTGAGAAAGCGGAGATGCTTTCAAGATCTTCTTGATCTTGGAAAGAGGTAACGGTTTAAATTCAGGTTTAATGATGATCTCATCAGTGCTTATCTGTATCAAAAGGGCAGGTGGCAGGAGGATGGGTCCAGACTCTTTTCAGTGGTGCCCTCTGACAGGACACAGGGCAATGGGCACAAAGTTGAACATGGGAAGTTCCACCTGAACATGAGGAGGAACTTCTTTCCTGTGAGGGTGGCAGAGCCCTGGCAGAGGCTGCCCAGAGAGGTGGTGGAGTCTCCTTCTCTGGAGACATTCCAACCCCACCTGGACACGTTCCTGTCCAACTTCGCTGGGTGACCCTGCTCTGGCAGGAGGTCAGACTAGCTGATCTCCAGAGGTCCCTTCCAACCCCCACCATTCTGTGAGTCTGTGGAGCATTATTCTTCCATCAGAGACCGAAAGGAGCGTGGCTTACAAAAAACCTCCTTGCTTTTTGCACATATGGAGCTTGTGTTTGAAAAGACCCACAAATGCCACTCGGCGGTGGCCACCAGTGCCATCAGCCCCAGCAGCCACCTCCTGGACCCCTTGGCCGTGGCAGACCTTGGTGGTGGGCGAGATTTCCCAAAGCTTTCAGCGTTTCCCGAGTCCGTCTCGCTTTGAAGGCGGCGGGAGGGGTTGTTTGTCTCTTTCTGATTGTTTTTCTTCTCATTAGCTTCAGTGGAAAAAAGAGCGCAGCCACCACGGAGGGCTTTGGGAAATCACAGCCGATTGTGCTCTGGTTTGAAATGCGTCTGGGTGTTCCCTGCGAAGTTCCCGGGAGCAGAATCTGCTCTTGGCACATTTGAGCCTGGTGAATGAGCTGGAGGAGGGGGGGAATTAGCTGGAACCGTCGTGCCTCTATGCTCCATCCCTTTGAACAGTGGGTTGATGTGACAGCCTGGGCACCGAGGTGGCCCCCGGGCATGTTTGGCTGCAGCTACTGTGACATTTTGTGCAGCTGGTGTGCATGACTCGGAGACCAAAGGGGCGAGAGCTGAAATCCAGAGGTCCTTGAGGACATGGTGAGGATGGGATTGGAACCGTCACGGTGTCTGGCAGCCAAACTCCTAGAAGTTTTGCCCAAAAGATGCCGCTTGGTCAGTTAAGCCAGAGGCTGGGGGGTGACGTGAGTCCCCCCCTGTGCCAGCCTGGCGTAGGAGTGACACCTTTGGGGCTGAGAGCATCCCTCGGCAGCACCCAGGGGATGCAAATCACAGTAAAGGTTGGGGTGCGAGCAGGAGGGGAAGCACCTCCTGCACCCGTGGGTGTGGGTCTCTGGCCCCACATTTCTCCCACTCCTGAAATGCTCTGTATCCTCTGCAGAAAAGTGCTCTCCAGGGTTATGGCACAGAGCTGTTCGCCCTTCTGTGAGAGGCTCCAGATGGAGCAACGTGTCCCATGGACGGGGAAATTCATCTGCAGGAAAATCCCCAGGGGAGGGAGCAGCTCCCTCGGGAGCCAGGATGGAGGATGGAGGATGGAGGAGAGGCCACCAGGGGCTTGGGGTGCTGGTGGCACTGCGCAGCGCTACTGGTACCAGCCATCTGCTGGGCTGGGGGACATGGAAGGGACCACCGAGACCATCCAAACACAACCACAGCCCTGCCGTGTTGGGAGTGACTGGAGAGGGGCCGTGTGTGTCTGGAGGAGCCCAGACGTCCCTCTCTCTGACGAATTTAAGGCCCTTTTTTTCTCTGTTTTAATAAGTGGTGAATGGCCGGTAGTGGTTGGAACAGATGACCAGGCAACCAGGGTTGGCTTTTCCATCCCTTGGAGTCCCAGAAGATGTGGTGAGCCGTGGTTTACCTGCCAGCAGTGTGGTTCTGGGCCAGAGGCATCTGATGGGACCATCCAAGCAAATAAACCCTCTGCCCTTAGACACCAGAGACCTTCCTGGGGCTGGGCCCCCACCTAACCTCTCAGCATCTTCTGGCTGTCCATTAAGATGGTTTAAAGAAATAATAAAATAAAATAAAAAACCCAACAGGGACTGTCTTCGCAGGCTAATTTAGCTATTTGCTGCCAGCAGAAGCCATCTGGGTTGTCGTTAGGGGCAGGCTGGGGACGTGGGGAGGGACGGGGACACCCCACGTAGCCCCAGCCCCGTGGGCAGCCAGGCAGAGCCCCGAGCTCTGTGTCCCCTGCGAGTGCCCACCTCGCACAGCTTGGATCTCCCCGGGGCTGCATCAGGGATGCTACGTGTAACACGCAGGTCCCAGCTGCCGTCTTCATGTCATACTCTGTAAAACTTAAAATTTCCAGAGCCCCGTGCAATCGAATCAGCCCTCGCAGCCCCTCCTTAATTGTGTTAGTGCGTCTGAGAAGCCACCGAGTATTTAAAAGGAGGGAGGCTCCTTTCGTTCTGATTTTCCTGCTGGGAAACTGAGGCACGGCGCCTTTCCGTCTCTTCAAATCCGAGAGATTTGGGCTCTCCTGGGTGGTGTTTTGGGGCGCAGAAGTGCCCAGCCCCGGGTTGCTGCCAACCTGGGGCCACAAATAACCTGAAATATGGGGTCTCCTTAGGTGGCACATGGATCTCAAGCAGGGCAGAGCGCACCTGAGAAGGCAATAGCCCTCCCAGGGGTCCTGCTTTCAGGCAAACCCTGAAAAATGATGGGCAGAGAGAGAAGATGCGGGGCTGGAAGAGGTTGTTGTTGGTTCCCATCGTGTCCGTGCTGCTTCCCCACTTCGGCTGCTCTTTGTGTGTCCGAGAGGTCCCTGTATCCCCCGAATCCCTCTTGGCAACCCAGAAAAGAGCCAAAAGAGCATCTCGAGGACCAGGATGGTTGGACACATCCCCGCCTTGGCTCAAGCCCCAGCAGCATCCGGCACGTCGGCGATTTCCACAGCCGGTTTTCTTGGGGGAACGGGGGCAGGGGGAAGCCCCATGCTGATAATGTACTGAAAGTAAACGAAATTAAATAAGCGAAGCAGCACTCGCAGCTCCTGCCTTCCCCCCTGGGTAATTCAATTCGAGCGCTCGCGCTGATGGGATCTCGCCGGGGCTGCCTCTGTCACCCCGCTGGGGCCCGGATTCTTAACGTCTAAATAAAAGTTTCACTCGAGCATTTTTTATGCTCCTGCCAGCGGGATCAGCGAGCTGGCCTTGGGCACATTAATGTGATATTCATACTCGCAGGGTCTCCCCGTGCATCCGGCAGCACCGTCCCATTTTCATAATTATAAACGTCCCGTAAAATGACATTTAGATTTGCATAAGCGAGAGAGGTCGGCGTTTGGATTTGAGGAGACGATGTGGCTTTTTACAAGTCAGATGCTGGGCGTTGCTGGGGAAAAGCTTGAGAATGTTTGTGCTGGGCAGGTTCTGGAGAGAAATGAGATTTTTCCATGTGGGAAGGGGCTGTCTGTGTCCTCCAGGGGTTGCACCTCCCACAGCATCCAGGGCTTCCCCTGATCTGGATCCTCTGGGGCAGCTTTGCCCAAGCCAAAGATTTGGTCTTTGAAGGCTCTGGTTTCCAGCCAGTGGAGGAGACGGACGTGGGGGAGCCTTTCCACCCACCCAAACTGTGTGTGTCTTCATGTTCGCCCCGAGATACCATTTGTGGAGGATTCATAGCCAGCCCGGAGTTTGCCAACTATAAAACACAAAAATAGGCTGTGATTGAGGGAGGTGACGTGGGGATGGATTGGGCCGAGCGCTGGGTGTTTGTGAGACACACTAAGAAAACAAGAGCAGCTCTCGTGGCCTGGGATTCCGGGAAGTTATTCCACTGGAAAGGCTGCCAAGGCTGGGCACTGGGGAGGTGATTAGTGGCATTTAGTCATTTTTTTTATCGTGCTTAGTACAAGTTATGATGGCGGGAGATGAGCGGGAGAGGAGGGGGAAGACCTTCTCAGCAGCAAAACATGGCTTGTGGGAGTCATGGCCCCGCTGGTTTTGGGGACAAGATGTGGCTGTCACCTCGAGCAGTGCGTGCCAGAGCTCCTTGGTGGCCACAGGGTCCAGCCAGCAGCCCAGGCGAGGTGCCATGGTCTGAGTTAGACCAGACATTGGACAAGGGGATCATATTTTCCAAATCCCTGAACCTGACCAGATCCTGGCTGCTGCCAAAGGCTCCCAGGGACCCAGAGAGCCTGGGCCTGGGGGGACGAAAGGGCTGAGATCAGCCCCCAAGAGCAGCACCAGCCTCACCCCACCAAGGATGGGTCTCTGCCACCATGTGGCCCTGGTTTCCTTAAGGATTTCTGGGTGCCTGCCCAATCCTTCCCAGGATTGGGAATGGCTGGTGAGGTCATGGTAGACCACGATTTTCCCCTCCAGCAGCTGCTGTGTCTTCCTGAGCCTCTTCTGCAGAAAAAGAGGCCACGAAGGTTGTGCCGAGAGGTTGTGCAAAGGAGAAATAAATCCCAAGGCTTTGCTTTGCTTTGCTCTGTAGGGTTGGAAGAATTCACACCGAGGCCCGTTCACGACACGGGGAACATTTTGAAGCAAGGATATCTGGAGAAGAGGTCCCGAGGTAAGGTCTGACAAGTACATCATAAGATAAGGCTTGGGGATGTCACCTCAGAATTACCAAGAATGGAAGTTCTCAGGTGAAGAACAAAGAGGAAAATACATCTTTTCTGCAGACTTGTCATGCAGAATCTTTCAGGCTTTTCTGAGGCATCACACACACACAGAGGGAGGGCACAGCCTTTATTTATTCTCTTTTGCAGATCATCAAACTGCACAAAGATTAAAACCCAGAAATTGAATTAAGCAGCAGCCCAGTCCTCTAAGGCAAGATGTGCCCTTCTAACGAGCAATACCTAATGAGGATAAAACCCTGGTGAAGACAAGGTAGTCCGTAGCATCACACACATTAGCAAGTTGAGATAAGGACTGTGAGTCAGCCTCAGGTTTATCTTGATTTTACTGACTCTTGTGAAAGCTACAAATTATTTCCTCATCACTCAGATTTTATCTTGATTTATTTACTGTATGACAGGTGGTATGAGGCAAGAACAGCCTTTTTTTTTTCCTCATGGCCATCAGCTGAGCTGTATAACTGGCCCTGTGCATGTTTTAGCTTGCTCCAATTACAGAAAAAAAAACGTTTGCTTAAACCTCAATTAGGGAGGTTTAACCCAAAGCTGTGTTCACTCCCAGTTAGCAGGATTAAGGGTCACAGCAGCCCAGCCCAGGCTGGGGGAGGCTTTTAGGGGCTCCAGCTTGGCAGGACAGGCTGGTTTTCCCTTACTTGGTTGAGGTTTTCTATCTAAATTTGTTTGCTGGAATTTTGTGCCAAGAATCTGCAGGGTTTTGTTGGGGAAATAATTCTTCTTTCCCCTAAATACTCACCTGAAGCATGCAGCAAAAGAAGAGAAATTAGGGTGGGTTTTTTTCACTTTTTTCCTGTCCTTTTCTTTCTAGAGCACAGCTTTTTTGCCTCAGAGTGGCAGAAGCGGTGGTGTGTCCTCAACAGAAAGACCTTTTACTACTACGCCAATGAGAAAAGTAAGTGGTGACATCCCTCCCTCCCTTCGGTCCCCAAACTGTGGATGGTGGCCGAGGACACGGACGGGGCTGGAAAAAGGAAGGGGAGAGCCCTGCCTGACAGACAAGCTGACAGGAGAAAAGTCTATTCCATGGGAAGATAGTCATTCCCTACCAAGGCATAACATAGAAAAGTAGATCTCTGCTTGCTTTTCCTTTTCTTTCCTTCCTCCCAAACCCATTTATCGGTATGAAACAAGAGAAGAGAGACCCAGGAACAGAGCTGGGTGTAAATAAAATGATGTACCACGTTTCCCATTAGCCATCAGCTGGGCTTCAGCCCCCTAAGTGACTGTATATAATCTGTGTGTCAGTGTATATAAATATTTTGCCGTCACGCTCCATCAGGTACATATAAACAGACAGCTAATATCTCCACCAGAGTTTGGCGTGATGAGATATATGGCCTTACCCTCTTCCACCCATCCAGAAACACGGCACGACAACAGCTCACAAAAAACCCACACGTCCATCCTTGGTTTGCAGTGACCAGTCTGCAGCTTAGATGGGATTAAACTCCCGTGGGTCGTGGGGATGAAGCTGGGACTTCATCCTTCGTCCACATCCTTTGTCTGAGGATCTCGAGCACTTTTTGTTACCAAACAAGCTTCTTGACTCCTCTGGCCCTGGCAGGGTACGTGCAGGGGTGTGAGCTGGCACAGGGAGGTTGTTGAAGCCAAGGGGTGATACTTGGTTGGTTTTGTGAGGGTCGAGCAGTTGTCAGCTTCCAAAGGGTCTCCAGAAGGCAATGGAATGAAGCCAACCTGTTCTCCATGAGCTGAAACCCTTGTACGGGGCTTGACCTCATCCCTGGAAGTTTCTTAAGGAGCTGAAAATCAAAAAAAAACCCCAAAAAACCCAACAAAAGGTTCAGAGCAACTGCCTGGATCCTGCTTCCCCATGAAGATTCATAAGGAAATAATGAGCTGGGGTATGTGAGGACGCCCAGATGACTGCAGTGAGGTTCCCTCTCTCCACCCTGGCTGACACCGAGCGCTGTGTGCATCGGCAAGAGCCAGAGGCCAATTCTCAGGGGCCCCACTAAGCATTTCTTCCTGTACGCCGGCCCGTTAATGCCTTACCAGCAGAATAATCATTGGCATCATATTTTTTTCCCCAAGTCCACAGTGGTCTCTGCTTCATTACAACCAGCTCATCTCCCGCAGCCTCCTGACCCTGGCAACCTCTCACTGGCTGCTCGCAATCTCTAGAGGCTTGAAAGGGCATCCTCTTTACTGTGTCTTTATGAAGATTTTGTAATATTCCCTTTGGATTTCCCGGGGGTGGATGTGCTTAGACTAAAGGGGGCTTTTTTTTCTTCTCATTTCCCATTGACATGTGGTGTACCACGGGTCCCAGACCTCTGCACCACCCAGCAGCACTGCGGGCTTGAGAAAAGGATGCAAACTTCCAGATTTATCACGTTTCTCTTCTTCCAGGCAAGCAACCAAAAGGCAACTTCTCCATTGAGAACTACAGTGCCCGGCTGGCTTTCCACCTGCGCAAAGACTCTCGAAAGAAATGCTGTTTCGAGTTAATCTGCCCTGGCAAACGCACCTACGAGGTAGGAACTGGGGGGAGAAATGGACCTTCTCTACTGGTTTGACCACCAGGCACCCAGTCCCAGGTGTGGGGCACAGGCTGGAGCTGTGGGGTCAGGGAGCCTGTGAATCTCCAGCCCCCCTGGTCAAACAAACCGAGCTGCAGAGTGTGTTGATGCTTCTCCATCTTGGCAGGTCACCTCAACATGGACCTTCCTGTGGTACAAGAGTGATTCCAGGCTCTTGTGGGGCACAAGGGTTAAATGAAAACATTGGGTGGAAGCAAGTTGAGGACTGGGTGTGGAAAGCCTGGTTTTAAATAAGGAATTCAGAGCCAGGTTAAATTTAAACCTTCAATTTGTTGAGCATCCAGCGGGGGCCTAAAAATTGTTGTGATGATAAACCTGGCCCAATCTACAAAGGGTGCACGAGAGCCTTCCTGAGCTCCAGGGAGACTTTGGGTGTAGAGTCCTGGTTCAGAGTCAGTGTAGTGTATTCAGTGGGGATTGTGGTTTTCATCTGAATTATTTTAATGAATTAGGCTTGACAGCCTTCCTCTGGGACAGTCTAGCTTTGTTCCGCTTCTGTTTCCCTGTTTGGAATGGGGAGATGAAGAAGTGAAATGGTTTTCCCAAAACCACAGGGTGGAGAATGGCAGATCCAGGATCTCCATCCCCTGTTCTAGCTGCAAGTTTCTTTCCTCTTCCTACATACAAGAACCACACAATAACAGGTGAACCTCTCTCCAGTTCACAGCCCCGAGCCCAGCAGAGGCTGAAGAGTGGGTGGATCAGATCCAGTTCCTCCTGAAGGGTGAGTTTGGCAGCTTGGCCCAAGCCAGCTTGTTTGGGCAGATCCTGGCAGCATCTTCCCACCCAGCTTGGGCTGCTCCCTCCAGCAACAGTTGGGTTTGTGCTCATCACTGGGACCTTCCTTGGGTCCCACCATCCCCTCTTAGCAAAAAGAGAGGTTCTGGGGCTTTGTTCTTTCAAGTAGGTGGTTAAAAAGAAGTGGTTGTTTGGAGTCTATGGGTATTTGATTCCAACTCCAGCACTTTTGGCTGCTTTTAGAGGATAGAGTTGTGCGATCTCTCAAAGGCTGCCAGTGTCACCAAGTGGGAGAAGAAATGAGTGGAAATGGCTTCTCACTGATGTTCTGTCCTTGGCTGACGAAGGATGGGGTTTGGCTCCACTGGAGTTGCTCCAGTTTGAGACCAGCAGTACTGAGACAAGACTCCAGCCCTGAGTGTAGAAGCCCTCTGGGAACCATGGGCAGCTCCCCAGGAACAGGGTCAGGTTCAGTTCCTTGAGGCACTTGTTGAATTTGGCTTTTTTTTCTGGCGTTGGCTGTCCTTTCTTGGGCTTTTCCTTTGTTTTAGCTTATTCTTAGCTTCTGTCCCATTTTCTTTACACCACATGCTCGTGGGCCAAGCAAGGGGACAGCTTGCTCCTCACAAGGTCCATAGGGAGCACAAAGTACAGTGGCACAGGCTTAATTACTTGATTTCAACTCTCTGAAAGCGAGTGGTTTGTTCCATCTCACCATGCTTTTGGTCTCTTCCGCCAGACATGAGCTCCCTCACTATCCCATTTGATGAAGAGGACGACGACGAAGAGCTCTACAACGACGTGGACAGTTCTGACTCTGTGAACACGACGTCCCACAATACCACCCTGAATCAGGATGAGCCCAACGTTGAGATGGAAGAGGATGACATCTACGAGGTTTTGCCAGGTGAGCAACCAGAACCTGAGCTATCCCTTAGCTGGAGCCCCACAAACACCACAGGAGACCTTGGCCACCCAACCTGTTGATGGGAGTGAACATCCAGGACTCTGCCGTGTTTAATGGACCCACAACTCAAAGGTTTGACCCTGTTTCTTTGTTCAGACCTGTTGGTGGACCACAAAAACAAACCCTTTGTGTTCTGGTGAGGCAGGGGGATTATAAATTCAGGTGAGGCAGCTTTTAGAGGTGGTGCTCCATTCAGCTCGGGTAATATTGTTTGGTGAGAGTAGAATCTCTGGGCTGTGTTACCTGGAAAATCAGACTCCAGATGATGAAAATGCTCCCTTCTGGGCACGCAGTCGGGGCTGTAACACAATTACTGGCCTTCCAAGAGATGATAAAATAACTGCATTAAAGCCCAGCGCTTGTTTGCTGGTCTGGAGGGAGCAGGGCAACGGCTGCCGCTTAAAGGAGCCAGGAGCAATCTCCCTGGCACAGAACCAGCCAGCCTGGGAAGGTGACATGCTCTGCAACCTTTCTTACCATTACAGCAGAAACCACGGTGTGACATGCCCCAGGGCTTGGTCAACAGGTCACCTGAGCCTCATTCCCACCCGTGTCCTCTTCTGAGGTTGGGACCACCCGGCTCTGCTTCCCATCCCCGGGAGCAGGCTCCCTCGGTGCCTGCGTTCAGAGATGCAAAATAGCTCCTTGTTTCTTATTATTTATTTCAGAACTTTATATTTCTAGTGATTAAAAAAATAGGAAAAAAAAAAAAAAAAAAAGAAGTTAAATGCACCAGAAAGTTTTATGATGCCCGAGATCTTTGTCTCGTTATTGCTGCCGAAGGAAATCTCAGCTCAGCGGTTTGCAAGCGGCGTTGCGACGGCAGCCGGGAGCGGGGCTGGGGCTCCGGGGCTGGGGCTGTGCAAACCCTCAGCCTCTCCCCATCTCTCCTCTTCCTCTGTTTCCATCCTCCACTCTTTTGGGCAGCAGCTTCCTCGTCATCCTCCCCCCAGGGCGTACCCACAGCGATCCCGGAGCTCGGCAGGAGCCTCTACGCAGGGGGGTTTGGGAAGTGCTGATGATCTGTCAGGACAAGGGCTTCTCAGCATCCCTGGCCGCTTCGGCAGCTGGGTCCCACTCCTCGCTGCCCTGGGGCTGCCAACGCCGACTGCAGAGCAGAGATTAGACGTGAGGTTGGCTCCACACGTGGCAAATGGTGACCCTGCTAAGAGCTCGGCCGGTGTTGATTTAAGGACAGACCCTTCTGCTGCCCCCACGCCTGGATTCGGTGTCCCCAAAGAGCTGGAGCCAACCCTGCTGTCCAGGTTCACCCTTGGTCCCCATGGACGTTGCTCTCCTGCTCCCACCCCCCTCCCGGATTGGTGCCTTGATGCTGGAGCTGCAGAGCATCGTGGTGGAGAAGGGAACATCCCAGCCAGATCTTTCCTTTAATTACAGGCTTTTACTGGGCTCTCTGTCTTCTTAAAAGCTTGCTACAAGGTTCCTGAGGTAGCCCGAGGGATTGTGTCTCAGGCTGCTGGCCAGCCCAAGCCCTGCAAGGGGCAGGGTTGAAACCCCTTGATTTAGCTGGGCTTTTGCAGTATCCTTTGGTCCATCCAGCATCCTGGGATGCGTGAACATCCCAGGGGCTGCTGTCCCCAAGATCTGGCCAAGATCTTGGGGGATCCAAGATCTGGTGGGAGCTGTGGGGCAGATGCCTCTGCCCATATCACCTCTGTTCTCCAGCCATCAAGCATCCTGCCCGTGGCCAGAGTGGCACCCACACAGGAGAACACGGCTGGGACACCACGCAGGGCACTGCCAGAGGGAAGCAAAGCCACAGCTCTCCCCTCTGAGCAAGTTTCTCACCCCCCCAGACCCCAATCCCCCGCCAGGTTGAAGGTGGGTGATGGTGGCACCTTGATAGAATCATAGAATGATGTAGAGGCAGATGCGTGTGGGTGGTGAGAAACCAGTTGCAGGGCTCAGGGACAGGTAGGAGATGTCTGCTCTGCCCCAAACTTGTCCCCCCCAGCCCTTTGCACCCCTGGGACCCCCCCAGCAAGCACAGGGAAAGTCCCTTCCAAGCTGAGGTCTCCTCTGGGCACGGCTGCCTCCTTCATGTCCCGAGTGAAAATAAAGAGAGAAAGAGGGAAGAAGGGGAAAAAAAAGAAAGGGGGGGAGATGAAGAGATAATTTCCTCAGCAAGTCATCGTCGTTAATGAAGTTTTACAAAAACAGATACAACCAAGGAAAAATAAAATTTCACAGGTGATAAATTTTTCCAATTTCCCTGGCAGAATTCGATAGGATTGTTAAATTAAGAGTGAAGGTGTCTGTTAGGAAGCAACGAGCAGTGATGGGTAATTTTATAGAGTGGAAAATTGAATCAAATTGCTACATTAAAACACAGCTCCTCTGAGAATCTGCCCAACGCCCAGGCTGCTCCGGCGCAGCGGTGGGGGGCACAGCCAACCCCCCCTCCCCCCAAGCCGTGCCAAGGGCTGGGGCTGGGTGGCTCTGGACCTCCCAGTGTGGGTGCTCGGGGCTGCCTGGGGGGGTCTAAAGGCATTTTTCTCGAGGGTGGTGTGGCCAAGGTTGTGATGCTCTGCACAGGGAGGCAGCACAGGGGATAGAAGGTGAGGTAACAGTTTTAAACTGGAAGAGGGGGGATTGAGGAAGAAATTCTTTGGTGTGAGGGTGGTGGGAGCCTGGCCCAGGTTGCCCAGAGAAGAAGCTGTGGCTGCCCCATCCCTGGAGGGGTTCAAGGCCAGGCTGGATGGGGCTTGGAGCAACCTGGTGTGGTGGGAGGTGTCCCTGCCCAGGGCAGGGAGGGTGGAACTGGATGGGCTTTAAGGTCCCTTCCAACCCAAACCATTCCATGACCCCAGGAGGTGCATTTTTCAGCATTTCTCTCTGATTCATCACTATAAAAATCCAGAGATTGGCTGAGCTCGAACACCCAGGTCCAGGGAAGGCAGAGCATCACTTCCAGACTCGACTCAGAAAAGCACCTGGATGCAACAGGCTGCGGGGGGGAGTCAGGGCTCTGTGCATCCCCAAGGGGCTCCTTGTGTCCCCACGGGCCCCCTCCATGAACTGCCCAGCTCAGAATCTGGGGGGACTGTGCCCAGGGCCAACGTGTCACAGCTCTGGGGTGAGCTCCCAGGGAAGTGGGGAGGAGGCAGGACAGGGGACATCTCCCCAGGATCACCAGGGCACCAGGGGTGCCAAGCACCAAGTCCGGGCAGGCACCGGCAGTGCCAGCCCCCTCCCTGGGCAGTTTTCCCACAATTTTGCTCATCTTGGAAACCCAGCGTTTCCTCCCCAGCACGTGTTTTCCTGCACCAGTGTGTGTGTGTGTGTGTGTGTGTGTGCCAGGAGGTGTGAGAGGCTCTGGGAAGAGGTTTCCTGAGGACAGCCTGGCTCCGGGAT
Organism: Gallinago undulata; assembly: GCA_026546715.1. Taxonomy (NCBI): domain Eukaryota; kingdom Metazoa; phylum Chordata; class Aves; order Charadriiformes; family Scolopacidae; genus Gallinago; species Gallinago undulata. The sequence continues at coordinate 5,769,230 of JAOTQQ010000011.1, read as the reverse complement.
GGATGTGATCCCTGCAGGATGCAAGCCAGAGGGGTGTGCACGGCAGGGATGGCAGAGGGGGTGACCGTGGGGAGCCCCTGGCTGCAGATGTGACCCCCCCAGGGGTGGGGGAACGATGCTTTGGAGGGTGGCTCTGGGGTTTCCCTGCTGGTTTTGCTGCCTTGGCATCCGTCACACGCCAAGATGGGATGAGGGCGTTGGGTGCCATTGGTTAAAGTATCCAGGAATCCAGCTGGGAGGATTTGGGGCACGGGTGGGGGGAGAGGAGAGCGCCCGTTACAGATACATTTACGTTCTCTTTTACAAATGCAAAGAGCAGGCACAAGCCACTTTCAATAATTTATTTTAAAATCAATGCTAATGAGGTTCTGTCTCGTCAGTGGCCGAGTTTTACAATAAAGTCTGATTTATTTAGAAAAGATCTTTGGTGCCACTTCCCGTCTAATGGGGGAGCCGTTGCAGTGACCCCCCGACTCGGGATGCAATTTGTAATTGGCAGCGGAGCCCTGACCTGGTTTGCATCGATCAGCGATGGGTGGGAGAGGGCTGGGACGGGGGGGCTGGGAGCAGCAGAAGACCCAGGTTTGGTTTCTTTTGGCTCAAAGCCGTGTCCCCCGAGATGCAGTGTGTGTCCCCCCCCACCGCCACCACCAGGGCATCTCTTCTGCACCGGGCTCAGCCAGGGCTACCCCGTGTACCCCACCAGCCCTCTGCCAGCAGCAGTGGGAGAGGTGCAGACGAGCAATTTGCTTCCTGAAATGGTTATGGATTGGGGTTTTGTTGGTATTATTTTATTAGGTCGCTTTGAGTCTTCACGGCTGGGGAAGGAAGCCCAGGCTGAGATGGCAGCTAATGTGGGTGCTGCACCCCCAACTCACCCCGAGGGGCTCAGGCTGGATGGGTTGTACCTGGCTGGGTGTTAAATAATCTTATTTAAACTTATTTGTGTGTAGATCCTCACTCCCATCAATCTGTAGCCATTTTTGCAGGGCTTCCCCACGACTTCCAGTCCTTAACCTTTTCCACGGTATCATTTCTTACTATTTTCTTCCATCCTCCTTCCCCCCCAAGCCCCCCACCCCGGGGTAGCTGTGCCAGCCCACCTGCCCTCCGCTGCCTGGTGTCCTCTTTTTCCTCCTTAATTTCTGCTCTTGTCCCCCATCCTTCCTCCCATTTCAGTTCTGGCATTTCTCCTCGGCATCTCGTTTTCTCCAGGCTGTGGGTCCCACACGGGAAGCGTCTCTTCCTATAGGGCACCCGGCAAAGTGCTGCCTGAATTTATGAGGCTATAATAAGTGATTTGTTTTTACCAGCGTTAACAACAATTCATGTTTTTATGCAACACGTTTTAAAATATTATCTGTGACTTCCTCCCTTCCACTCTTCACAATTAAGCCGGGAATTTATTATTCTGACAGTTGGATGTTCTCGCAGCCCTCTGCCTGCCTGGGGGTTTGGTGCAGCAGTAATGCTCAGCCCTTCCCCTGATTTCTCTGCTCTGTTCCCCCCCCCCAGATGAGGAGCTGGACCCCCCCTTCCCAGAGGACAGCGAGGACACCGGGAACAGACAGAGAAGCGGTAAGAGCCCACTCTGCTTTGGCCAACCCAAAGGACCGCCAGATCATGGTTGGAGGGTCTGAGTCCGGCCGCCTTCAAGCATCCTGGGGTGCTGTTGGTGATGGAGGGGTGGTGGAGGATGGGAAAGGTCCCAAGAGCATCCTGATGGTTGATAGAGGAGACTGCTGCTGGTGGAGTTCAGATAACTCAGGTTTGGGGACCTCTCCCCATCTTCTCCACACTACGGGTATGGGAGATGCCTCTCTTCTTTGGAAAGGCACCCCACGTGGGATGGCCTCAGTGATCTCTCCATGGAGGAGCCCCATCATCCACCCCCTCTCCTGCCTGGTGAGATCTGTGTGCTGAAGGATGTCCCATGAAGGCACTCCTGTCCCTGTCTCTCATCCCATCCTGGACCGCGGGGAGGGAGCCAACCCTCCCACTGTATCCCAAAGGGCTGGGGAGAGGAGCTGGGGTGGAAATAACCTGGAGAGAGGGCAGGAAGCAGGTCACGGCCCAGAGGAAGCCACCGCAGGGAGGGATCTCAGCGCGGGAAGCCGGAAGGGCACGTACCACCACCCCAGGAACCAACGCCGCCCGCCCGGAGCCAGCAGCCCAAGAGCCTGCCACGGTGGCCAGGGCCCCCACCCCTGCTTTTTCCTTAAGGACGTGGGACGGGAGCGGAAGATCTGTTTCCTCCCTGGTCCCACCTGCTCGGTTTTCCATCGCTGCTTCCTCCCCGGTGCAGGAAAGCGGCTCTTGTGTCCAAGCAGCCCGGGGCTGGACCGGCCGGGGGCTTCCTGCCACCCCGCTCCTCCTCACCTCCTGGGGTGGGAAAACACCTCCTCCTGGCAAAGCCCAGCTCGGGAGAGCTTCCCACACCATCCTCCCGCTCCAGAGCTCAGAGGGGACGGTCTCACCCCAGGGATGGAGCCGGGGACCAACAGCAAGGATCCTGCTTGATGGGTGATGGAGAACAGAGGGGTTCGGTGCTGGATGCTGTGGGTGGTGGGTATCTAAATCGGCTTGTCCTCTCCTGAAGGTGTGAGCACCCCAAGCATTGCTCAGCCATTTTATCCCTCCCAGTGGTCCAGGAGCCCCCGGGCTCAACTTTCCCAAGTAACAAGAGGAAAGAGCCTCAAGTTGGGCCAGGGGAGGTTTAGATTGGGCATTAGGAAAAATTTCCTCACCAAAACAGTTATCAAGCATTGGAACAGGCTTTCCAGGGAAGTGGTGGAGTCACCATCCCTGGAGGTGTTTAAAAGACAGTAGCCGTGGTGCTGAGCGACAGGGGTTAGTGGTGGATTTGGCAGTGGTATGTTTATGGTTGGACTTGATGATTTTAAAGGTCTTTTCCAACTTAAATGATTCTATGGTTCCTGGTGTTTCTGGAAAGCCTGATCCAAGAGTTCCCTTTGTGCCCCATCAGATGTTCCCCAGCCAGTTGTCCCCAGCCCAGGAGGGCACTCAGACCTGTTTCTACCAAAATCTTGGTAGCACAGACAGGGCTGAGTCCGAGCTCTTTGCAGAGACCGGAGCAAGTCAGTGTTTCTCTGCTCCTCGTGCTTTTGCAGAACTTATCATAGAATCATCTGGGCTGGAAGGGACCCCCAAAGGCCATCTAGTCCGACCCCCCCGCAGTCAGCAGGGACACCCCCAACTAGACCATGTTGCCCAAGGCCTCCTCAAGCTTCCCCTTGAATGTCTCCAGGGAAGGGGCCTCAACCACCTCCCTGGGCAACCTCTTCCAGTGCTCCACCACCCTCATCAGAAGGAACTTATTCCTAATATCCAGTCTAAATCTATTTTTCTTCAGTTTAAACCCATTGCCTTTGTAAACAGGCTCTCCCCAGCCTTCCCGTAGTCCCCTCAGGGACTGGAAGGGGCTCTAAGGTCTACCCAGAGCCTCCTGCTCTTCTCCAGGCTGAACAACCCCAGCTCCCTCAGCCTGTCCTCGGAGCAGAGGGGCTCCAACCCCCTGAGCATCCT
>JAOTQQ010000011.1:5722866-5733629 GCA_026546715.1 Gallinago undulata | reverse complement strand
CCCCCCCCCCCCCCCCCCCCCCCCCCCCCCCCCCCCCCCCCCCCCCCCCCCCCCCCCCCCCCCCCCCCCCCAAGAAGGGGTGAGGAGAAGAGGAGGGAGGGAAAGGCTCCCGCCGCCCTGAGAGCGGGGAGGGGACGAGTGTCAACTTTTTGGCGGGGAGAATGAGCGGGAATGCGCTCCAGGGGCTGCGGGAGGACAGGGAGCGGGATGGGGGCGGGGAGGAGAGCTTTTGGGGTCCAAACTGGGGGCTCCTAGGGAACCTTGAGGCTGGGGGGCAGCTCCTTGGCATGGGGGGGGCAGGAGGTAAAAAAGGGGGTGGCTGGCAGGCTGGATGCGGGGACGTGCTGGGGACGGGGACGGGGGGAGATGCCACAGGAGCTGTGTTTGCGCCAAGTCCCACGGGGTGGGTGTCGGGGCAGCCCCCCCGCCCCTCCCCTAGCAGGGCTGGACTTTCTCCAGCTCCTTTCCTGGATGTTTGGGAGCTTGGAGAGCGGAGCCACGCTTGGACTGGGGGTTGTAAAGCATTTGGGGGAAGACTAGGATTTTGAGCAAGAGAAGGTGATGGAGCCAGGATGGGATTTGTATCTCGGGACAAGGAGAGGGGAGAAGTGGGAGATGTGGGGCTGGGCAAGAGGGTGGCAGTGGGGTTTGGTGGAGCTGACCCACTCCCGTGCGACCCGGAGGAGGTGATGGAGACAGGAAAGTGGCCTGAGTTTGGATTGGGGGTGTGTGTGTGAGCATCCCAGAGCTGGGACGGTGCTCTTGGAATTGGGGCTGATCAGTTCCGAAGCGACAAGCACGTGTGTTATCCCTATAAAATGGAGATCAAAGTATAAAAGGGCTTTCTGGTGGAATAATTACAGGCTGTATCTGTGAAAGAGTTTATTAACTATAAAAAAAGCCCCCAAAAAACGTCCTTTGTGCGTTTGAGAGAGGAAGGTGCTTGCGATGGGTGTCTTTGGAGACAACGGGTCCTGGTTGGGTTTGTGACCCAGGCGCGGTTTCCTATTAGTGCTTGGAGATCCTGGTGGTGAAAATGATGAGAACCAGATGTGGCTGCTCTAACCCCACTGCCCAACGCTGGGAAAACACAGAAATAACCAGGGGAAGGGGCTGTGAGCGCTGGCAGGCGGCTCCTGGGCACGGGGTGGGTACTGATGGAGGTGTCCCCAGACTCAGTCCCTCCGCCCCTAGGGATGATGGCTGGCAGGGGACGGTGCTGGGGGGCTGGGGCTCCTCGTGAAGAGCGATCCTGGAAATCCTGCAGCACTTGGGGGAGTTTTTATACAAAAAGGGAGAACGACGCAAATCCCTGCTCTGATTCTACGAGCGTTTATCTGATCCGGAGGAGTTCAGAAGCTGTGGCTGCCGTCACACAACAAAATTCCTCTCTGTGTGACGGTATTTCTGACCTCAGGTTCTCTGTTTTTTTGTGTGTGGTTTTTATTTTTTTCAGCAGGGAGGTAACATTCCTCCTGCTGCGTGTGTGTTTCTCTTAAATCCAGAGGTGCGTTCTCTCATGGGTTGCGAATTTAACTAGAAATGATGTGGCTGAGCTTGAAGATTGTGGCTTTTCTTTAGTTTGGTCTCTGCTCAAAGGCCTGAGCTTTCACTCCCAACTTTGCAGAAATGTTTTCTGCTGTTTTCAGGTTCTGGAGAGTGGAAGATTTAACATGCTTGTTCCCACTTCAAAAGAAAGATGCCTGCTGCCTTTCCCTGGCTCGTGTGGAATAAACTTGGCGTGCTCATAAGTCTTTAAAGAGAGGAGCGATCCCAGCCAAGTTTGAGAAAGGCAGGAGGAGGAAATGTTTTAAGTTTAAAACTCATTAAAGCCGAGCTGAACTGTTAATCCTTTAAGACGCAGCTAATGGAACTGGTCTGTACTCACATCAAACCTCTGCGCCTCCAGATTTTTTCCTTCTTAGGCTGATCTTCCTTTCCCTTTGTTAAACTTTTTTGCTGTAAAGATGAGCGCCGGGCGTCACGGAAGGGTGTTGGGTAGAGCTTCACCAGCGTCCGAAGAAAGTCTCCCGGGCCGCGGGGCTGTGTTTGGATTTGTCCAGTGGTGGTTTCACTGCCTGGATATTCTTCCCCGGGAGATCTCACCACACCAGCACGTGTTTCCCTCTGATCTCCTGCGATGACGTGCTGTCAGTGCTGGTTTTTATTCCTCCATCCACTCCTCCTGCCCCAGTGTCACAGGCGTTTGTACCTACCTCCGAGCTGGGCCTCTTTCTTCGTGGCCTTTTACCAGAGTTTGAATTCTTTTCAAGTGGCTTAGGTGTGTCCTGGATCCTTTTCCTCTTCACCGCAGACCAAGAAGTTATTCTTTTGCTCTCTCTCTTCAGCTTTGCCTCGAGTGTTAGGTGAGAAGAAGCGAATGAAAATGGAAAGATTTGGCGTCAGCCCACCCTGAATTTGTCTTGAAATCATATTTTTCGGTAAAAGCCAACTTTTTCCACGTATTAAATATACAGAATTGAAACTGAATTTTAGGAAACCTACTACTGCTCTCAGGCAGGAATCATTTAGCCCCAGACTCTATAGACACGAGACTGCTCATGTAAAACATAATAGAAATTGTCTGCCCTCCCCAAAAGTGCCCTGGCAAAATGAAATGGCTTCGTTCTGTCCCTCTGGGCGTGGAGATCGGTGCGAGTGACGTGTGTGTGTGTTTGAAATCTCTGGAGAGGAGGGAGGAGGGCACGGGGTGAGCCTTCCCCTGCGCTGCCTTTCCAGAGAGACGGGGATTGTTCAATCTCTCCCCCTTCCTCCGGGGACCACAAACCAGCCCAGGGCTTTGGGTGGCTGCGGTTTGTTTTTAATAACTAAAACTGGAGCTTTTGCATGTTCCCCGGTCACAGCAAGCTGAAATCTTTGCTGAGTGCTCTTGTGTTCCATGGAGGCATTCCCAATGAGGAGGAAGAGGGTGTGGGGAGCAGCTCAGATGCTTCCCAGATAAAGCCACATGCTGGGGAAGGGGGGTAAGGGGGGTGGTTTGAGTCCCTTTCTCACACATGAGCTGCGTTTTTTTGACTGCAGTGCAGCGAGAGGCCTGTGCAGCAGCTTGTCTCCATGCTGCTGGCTCCAGTGTGTACCGTGTCTGGGTATTATCTGCCCAAAACACCTTCCTGGCTCCGGGCTCTGGTGGCAGAACCAGATGTTGTCCCTGCCGCAGGGTCGAATGCCCAGGGGACGGCTTGTCACTGGGGTGCCAGCCCCTGTGCCTGCGTGGGAAGAGAGGTCTGGAGAACCCAGAGGAGCAGAGCAGGAAGGAGGACGCTGGTGCTGTGGTGTAAATGCCTCTAGGACAAACAGGGGAAGGTCTGCTGAAGGGAACAGACTCTGAGGCTGCTGCCCCCTCCTCCCGCTACGGTTCTGCAGCCCTTGGCACTGGGCTATTTGTCCCAGCTCTTTCTCAAAGTGCTCCTGGCCTTGGATTTACATCTTCTCTGCCCGGTGCTCGCCACAATAAAGCGATGGCTCCGCAGCGTTGCGTTGCTCTGGTGCCTCTCTCTATTTCCCTCTCCCCACCTCCACAGCACCTCTGCTTTTAGCAGCTCACCTCGGCCAGACTCTGCCGTTAGACCCTTGGATCCACCTTAGGAAGCCGCTCAAGCGGCCCCGGGATGCGGCTGAGCATCCTGAGGTGCCTTAAAAACGAGCCCCATCTCCAGGCAAAAACCATAGAGCTTTTGACTGAAGTCTTTTTTTTTGGCTGCAGCTGAACACAAGTCCCTGCTGAGAGGGGGGAAGATCTCCCCTCTCCGGGCTGCCTCGGAGTTTATTTGATGATTGTAGTCGGAGCTGCGACAGCACCTTCTTGGGAATCTCCTCCTCCGCGGCGTGCTCGGCTCTGGACCCTTTCTCCATCGGCCATGAGGTGCCGGAGGAGGAGGATGGAGGGGAGGAAGGCTGTCCCACGCGGGAGGAAGGAACTGCCTGAAGAATTCCAGACTGAAACAAGATCTCTCGGCTTCCTGCTGCCGCGCTGGCTCCTGCTCGGGGATTAGATGCCGGCGGTGGGTCGGAGGCTTTACATTGTTGTATTGTGGACCGGCTGAGGCGGTGCCAGGCAGCCTGGCCTCTTCCCCGGCGAGTCCACGGGCCACCAGGAGCCTCACTGTTTCGGGTTTGCCTCCGTCTGATTAAAGATGCTGTCAGTGTGTCTCAGCCCAGGAGTTGAGGAGGGAAAAGCCTCTCTCATGCGTGCTCTTGCACGGCTGCGTTTTAGTGGGCACTTTCTGGGTGGTTGGTTAGTTTGGGGTTTTTTTTTCCCCCACCGTTGACCAGGGCAATAAAACTCCATCCCTGAGGGGCTGCATGTCCTCTGGCCTTGAATAAAGGATCCAAGGGGGAAGAGCTGCTGCTCTGTGGCAATATCCCTGCTCTCTACAGGGCAGGGAACTTCTCACTTGATTTAACACTTAGAGAGGGTTTGGTTTCCACCTTTGGCAGAGGCTGGAGCTCTGCAACGGGCAGGAGGAGAACAAGCCCTTCATTTGGTCCCATCTGCTCCAAAGCACATTTGGGGGCTGCCCCCTCTTGTGAGCCCACCCCTCAAGAGAAAGCCAGGGGAGATCTCTAGTGCTAATAACGAGCAGAAGGAGGAAAAGGCTTGTGATGCAGAGCCTGGGCTCTGGGACCCCTCTACTTGCCCAGTGACCACCAAACACCCCAAGATGGTGGCAGCCACTTTGGCTTGGCTTTTATGGCCTGGCTGATGAGGAGCCCCAACTCTGGCTGCCGCAGCGAGGGGAAGGTGTTCGTTCCTCCTTCTACCCCAACGTTGCCGTCCAGGGAGGAGGCTAAGGCCAGCTCAGGGCTGGTGCCCTCAGGGAGGGGGTGTGAAGGGAAGATGTCTGTCCCCCGGCGAGCACAACTGGAGGCCGAATGCCCTGCAGAGTGAGAGCCCGGGCACTGGCACGGCTTCTACGCCAAGGTCGGGTTGAAAGCAGCAGCGCAGTAGCGGGGTCCAAAGTATAAACACGTCGGTCCAGCTCCTGCCAAGTGGAAAAAGTGCTGCTTTCTCCCTCCGTGCTCTTCCACGCTCTTCCTCGGCTGCCCTCGAGCCCCGTCTGAGCGATAGCAATGGAGATGGGGTGGTCTGGAGCCTGCCAGCTCGGCTCTCCTCCCTCCCATCCTCTCTGCTGTGGCTTCTGCTGGTCTGAACTGGCCCTACCTCCTTTGAGCTTTGCAGGGCTTGTTTTCAGGCTCTCTCCTTTGAAGGATGTTCTGACCAGCAGCTGCTCGGCTCAGCAGCATCTTCCAGCTTGTCCAGCTGTACCCCGAGAGCTGAGGCTCTTCCTGAGCTCGGGCATCGCCTTCAGCCAGTGTAAACCTGCAGGATCTTTGTTTTGCCCTCTAAACTTTGCACAGATTTTTGCCAGCTGAAATTTATTCTGGAAGATTGGTGATAACCTGAGCAGCAAAGCAAAAAGTTTCCAAGGCAGGTGATGTCTGACTCCCTCATCAGTCGTTTTGCTTGGCAGAAGATACATGTTTTACTGGAATGATAAAAGAAGCTCCCTGGGCAGATCTTTGGCTGGGGGGGGTGTGTGGTGTTGGGGAGGCTTGAGGAGTTGGTTTCGGGTGGTCTGGGTGCTGCTTCCAGCTTTGCTGGTGGCTCTCCATGATGGAGTAGCTGCTTATCAGAGGTAACAGATGGGGAGACTTGGAGCCTCCTGACCCTTTGGTTGATCTAAATCACAGCAACTTGCTCAGCGCGCTGGGCCGGCTGCGCAGGCTGCCGTGGAGCAGAGGCTGGGGATGAGGTCAGGGGACCAGAGGGCTCTGTATTTTTGCTGAATGTAAGAAAAAACCCTTCCCACGTCCCCTTCCCACATGAGCAGATCATGAAATCACAGAATGGTTTGGGTGGGAAGGGACCTTTGAAGGCCATCGAGTCCAACCCCCTGCCATGAGGAGGGACGTCTCCAACCAGACCAGGTTGCTCAGAGCCATGTCCAACCTGGAGCAGGATGTTTCCAGGGATGGGGCATCTTCCACCCTCTCTGGGCAACCTGGGCCAGTGTCTCACCACCCTCAGCATGAAAAATGTCTTCCTTAAATCTAGTCTGAATCTCTCCTCTTCCAGTTTAAAACTGTTCCCCCTTGTTCTATCGCTCCCCTCCCTGATCCAGAGTCCCTCCCCAGCTTTAGGGATTGCAAGGGACTCTAAGGTCTTCCAGGAGCCTTCTCTTCTCCAGGCTGAACCCCCCCCAGCTCTCTCAGCCTGTCCTCACAGCAGAAGCATCTCTGTGGCCTCTCGTGTCCCCTCACGGGGCTGTGTGGTGGCTCAGGATCTTGGCTGTGGGACTGGGACCTGTCGGTGTAACTGGTACCAGCCAAGAAGTGGCTGGAGAGCCTTTGCAAGGACCAGGGGTGTTTTGAGCAGAACCACATGCCCCACAGAAGGATGGAAAGCAGGGACAAGGAGCTCAGCCATCCCCACCAGCAGCAGGGACAGACCCTGACCCAGGAATTGCCCGCCTGCGGTGCTTTTACTGGTCCCAGCTGGGTTTCGGCAGGGAAGTGGGGCCTCTCTGTGGTTTTTGGCTCTCTGAGGTGTTTCGTTTCAGCCCAGGGGAAGCGCCCAGCGTGTTGGCAGGGCTTCTCCTCCTCTGTGGTTCCCTCCGGCCCCAGTGGAAACCAGTGGAAAGAGGAGAGCTGTGCCCAGGGCCACCCCATCACGCGTTAACGGCGTTTTCGGCAGGTAGCCTTGGGCTGTGCTGGACCAGGGGTTTCTCCTTCCTCTGCGTCCCTTCTGCCACTTCCCAGCAAGCTCTGGATGTATGTGCAGGAAGTTTTAACTGTGTATGCAGGAATTTTTAACTGTCTAAACAGCCCTGGAAGATAAGGAGGAAAAAAAACCCCACATTTTCTAGGTTGGTGAGTTAGATAAATATCCCAGAGAGCACATCCATGAACCAGCAATGAAATGAATATCGGGAGCTCGGTATCAGGGAGCGTGACTGGTATTTAACTTGGATTAACTATTTATTAACTTTTAGTTAATATTGGTGGCAGGGAATGCTCTGGGAATGCTTTCTGCAGCTCTCGGTGGGTCTGAGCAAAAAGAGTAGGTTGAGGGGGGACACTGGGACTGGACTCAGCAGAGGAAGGACAAGGTGTGGAGCAGCTGAAGGGATGCCGCTTCGGTTCTGGAGGTCTGCAGGCAACACAGGGGAGCAGTGAGGCCAAGACGTGGTGTATTGAAAACAGGGACAAAGTATGGGTGGAATCAGGCAGGGTTTTGATGGAATAAGGTTCTGGGAAGACAAAAAGCCCAAAGCTGGCTGTCAGAGAGGCATTGTGTAAACACAGCAGCTCCTGATGGAGATTCCCCTTTGTCTTTTCGGCTCCAGGACCATCCCAGCCCATCTCTTTGTGCTTCTCCTACTTTGTATGTGCCTGTTTTCTCCAAACCAGTGTCCCTGTGCCATCCCAGTATGGTTGCTGCCTGGCAAAGGCAAACCCGACCTCGACACAAACGTGTGGTTTTCCCTCCTCTTTTAGCAGCGTCGCCCGTAAGCTGAAAAACTGGCCAGCACAATGGGAAAAAAACAGAACAAGAAGAAAGTAGAAGAGGTCCTAGAGGAAGAGGAGGAGGAATATGTGGTGGAGAAGGTCCTGGATCGGCGGGTGGTAAAGGGCAAAGTGGAATATCTGCTCAAGTGGAAAGGTTTCTCAGAGTAAGTGCCTCCTGGTGGGGTGGGTGCTGGGCTGCTCCGGTGCCTTTGGCTCCTGAAACCTCTGGGTGGGTGGTTTGGTCTCCCTGCACCCCTTTCCATGTCTGTAAAAGGAAGGTAACGGACCAAGGGCAGCCGTGGTGATAAAAACAGGAGTGCTAAATGCCTCCAGCTCTAATCAGGGCAACGAGAGCACAGCCTGGGTGAGAAAGTCCCGTTTCTGTCTTCCAAACAGGCTGGGCAGTGCCCTGGTGGGGCTTCCCCACACTTAAACCTAGCGTGAAACGAGCAGCTGGATAAAATGAATTGCATTTCTTTCCCGAGAAGGGGAATAACTGCCCAGCCCTCTGGGATCCCTGCCTGGATTGGAGCAGGGTCCTGTTTCACGGGGTGAGGACACCCACATCTGTTGCTTCTCTCAGCATCTCCGCGTGACCCGGTGTCCGGGACTTTTCTTGGCAGGGAAAGCTGCAGGGAGCCTGTAAAACTAAGCCGTTGTCTTTGATTGCAGTGAAGATAACACATGGGAGCCAGAGGAGAACCTTGACTGCCCAGACCTCATCGCAGAGTTCCTTCAGTCCCAGAAAACCGCGCACGAGAGCGAGAAATCTGAGGGCAGCAAGCGCAAAGCAGAGTCTGACACGGAGGATAAGGGGGAGGAGAGCAAACCAAAGAAGAAGAAGGAGGAGGTGAGGCAGGTTTCTGGGCTCCAAATCTTCATTCTCCTTGCAGGGAGGGCAAACGATTGTACTACAGCGAGACACAACTGAAGTGCTTTTGAAAAGCTGTAGCTTTCAGAAGGAGACACGAGCTATTGTCTAAGCCAGGGCTCTTGGTGAATCCAGAGCCATTCCCAGCACTAAATTGAAAGCAGGGTTCTTTAACCAAAAGGGTGCCGAGCCCCAGCTTCTCAAGGGGTGAAGCAGGAGGCAGGAGTTGCCTATTGCTCCTTAAAGAGGGAGAGGGAGGTGGAGCAGGGAGCCTCCTGCTCAGGGGGCTCATATTTGCTTGGGAAAAGGAGCAGTAGAAAGGCTCTGCAGCCTGGTTTTCAGCCCAGGAGCTCCTGAATCTTGGCCAGCACGAGGGTTTGTCCAGCAGGGCCTTGGAAATCAGATCCTCTGCTTTTGCAGCATGAGCAGGGCACTCCAGGGCCTGGCAGGAGGTCATCACGGAGTCACAGAATGGTCTGGGTTGGAAGGGACCTTATAGATCATTGTGTTCCAGCCCCCCCTGCCCTGGGCAGGGACAACTCCCACTAAAACACCACCCACAGGTCACCTCTGTGCAGTGGTTTTACACCTGAGTGGTCACAGTTCCCTTGGTAATTACAGTCCGAGCACCTTCAGAGCAGCCACCAGTGTGTCCTGGTGACGAGGGACAGGGCTGTGGCCATCACCCTGTGATACCACAAGTAAAAACTTGTCTCTTTTCAGTCGGAGAAACCGCGAGGCTTTGCCCGAGGATTTGAGCCAGAGCGAATCATTGGTGCCACGGATTCCAGCGGGGAGCTCATGTTCCTGATGAAGTGGTGAGTGTGTCTTGGTGTCTGTCACTTCTTCACTTATTCTGTGCCAGAGAGGGAAGGACCTGCGCCTGGGGAGTCCCTGCTACCTGGCATGAAAGCTCTCGCGATGGCGCTGCTGCCTGAGGTGACCCTCTGCGCCGAGGCTAACGCGGATGTGAAACCAGCAGGTAGGGCCCTCGGGATCGTGTGGCTCTTAGGGTGTCCCCCTGCAGCAGGCGTGAGCTTGGGGAGAAAGAGAGAGAGAGAGGGGGCACAGTGTCACGGCACGGGGCTGCAGTTCCCCAAGGCTGCACCCAGAGGAGAGCCCTCACCATGAATGACCCCGAGTGTCCCCTTCGGCCGTAGTGACACAGGGCTTGTCGCCGGCGCAGGTGGGAGCCAAACCAGTCTGTTTGCTTCTGCACCATCTCAGAAGTACGGAGTGGCTGGGGATGGGGAACGGTGGCTTTGATTTGGCTTCTCTTCCCCCCCATCCCTGGTGACACCCAGCTGAACTCACACCTCAATTTTTCCTGGGCTCACATTCTGCTTCTCCCGGCTCCAGAGCCTCTCGGGAAAGGGTCGCCTGGATCCCCCGAGCAGTTTGGGGACTCCCTTTACCTGCTGCTTCTTGATTTTTTTTTTATTTTTTTTTTTTTCCTCCGGTCTCCACTTCTTCCACCTCCCCTCACAGCCCCCTGACTTACCCCCTCTGCTCTGACCCGTAGGAAGAACTCGGACGAGGCCGACCTGGTCCCCGCCAAGGAAGCCAACATCAAGTGCCCCCAGGTGGTCATCTCGTTCTATGAGGAGAGGTTGACATGGCATTCCTACCCCTCAGAGGATGATGACAAGAAAGAGGACAAGAACTAAACCCACCCCCCCACACGCACCTCCCCCCACCTCCCCAATCCTCCTTGGCCACCCGCCTTTGTATAAAAAGATCTCGAACTGTGGGTTTTTGAGCAAGAGGGAGAGAAGGCGGCTCTGCTCGGTCGGGAGCGTAGAGATGGCTGAAGAAGATGCCCTTTGAAGAGACCAGTATGGTTTCTGTGCCCTGCGGCTGCTCAACTGCTTTCTGCAGCTTCACGCTGCGTCCAGATTCAAACCAGCCCGGCTCAGTCTGGTGGGGAAGTTGGGGGGGGGGGCGTGGGGGAGGGGGGGGGGGATGAGGATAAAAGGAAGGACAGGGGGATATTTGGAGGTTGGGGGGTGGGAAGGTTGGGAGGGAGAAATGGGAGGGGGTGTTTGTTTCAAGGCTGACTGTTTTGCAGCTTGTGGTAGGAGGAAGCAAAGCCCCTTCCGTGAAGGACGATGGGTGGGGATGGGTGGGCTGGGGAAAGGGAGTGCAGATGGATACTGCTTATTCTTCAAAGACCATCTCAGCAACCCACAGCCTTCTTCCCAATAGTGTTAACTCTGCATTTTTACGGCGTAGCATGTGTGTAGGATTTTTTTGTTTGTTTGTTTGCTGGGTTGTTTTTTGTTTGGTTTTTTTTTTTTTCATTTTGTTTTGTCGTTTTTTTTTTTCTTTCGCTATTTACTGGTGTTATCGGTTTGAGGGGATG
>JAOTQQ010000011.1:5699384-5722766 GCA_026546715.1 Gallinago undulata | reverse complement strand
GATGGGGGTTGGGGGGAGGGATGTGGGGAAATTGGTTTCTTGTTTAACTGGGGAGGGAGGGAGGGAGGTGAGGTCTGGTGACAAGGTTTCAGATCATTTCCAGATTTTATTTTTTTTTTTTAAGAACCTGAATTCAGAAAAGATGCACGCAAAAAAAAAAAAATTAAAAAAAAAAAAGGGAAAACCCCCCCAAAACCTAAGAGCCCAGCATTGATGCCAGAAGTAGGGAGACAGGGACACTGACCTGAGACTCAAACTGTGAATGTCCAAATCTCTGGAGCCAAGATCCTCAAAACCCAATTTTTAGGGGGGGTAGGGAAGGGGGAGGGTGGGGGGGATTGAGGGGAGACTTGTAAAAATGCAAACTTGTGATTCGTATTGTCCAGAACTGCCAGTTACTGACACATGCATTGTATGTGGGAGGGTGGAGGGGGGGGGACACATGGGGGAATGGATTTTAACCCTTTACAAGCCTTTCTACCCTTCTTTCCGTTACAAGGTGCTATTTCTCAAAATTTTTTTGGGGGGGAGGGAGGGGAAGAGAGACTTTTGACTGCTTGTTCCTTTTCTCACCTGAATTTGACTGTCCAGCCCAGCAGCGTCGGGGAACACTTTAGTTGTGGGAGGGAAAGGAAACCAACAGCAGCACAAGGAAAAGGAAAAAAAAAAAAAAAACAAATAAAAAAGAATCAAAAATAACCAATTCCATATTCTCCCCTAAGGAGCGATGGTTTGTAGGAGGCCAGACCTTGGGTGCTGGAGCTGGTTGTTTTACCCTGAATCTTCTGAGGGGCTTGTGTTGTTTGTTTGTTGGTTTTTTTGTTTGGTTTATTATTTTAAAAAAAAAGTAATCAGATTTATTACAAATACTGAACTATTTAATGTCTGGAGTCGTGAGCCCCACCAGACTCCTGGCACCTCCGCGTAGGGTGGTATGTATCTCGACTTGCATTGTACAAACCTTTTTTTAAAAGCATGTGTTTAGGTTTCTGTGAAAACGTTGTTTAAATGTAAAGTACGTGTTTGGATTTTAACTTCATACCGAGCTCTGTCAGTTTTTGTCTCAATAAAATTTTAGATTTATAATCCTGATTTTTTTCTTCTCTCCCAGCTCTTTGTGCGGGGGATGAGTGAGGAAGGTTGGTAGCGCAGGTGATGGAGGTTCTTGGTTCCTTCTCACCAAGGTTAGCTCTCGCGCAGCACGGGGAAGCCACTGGGCTCCCCATCCCCTGCAGCTTTGGAGGAGCCAACGGCAGGTTCTGGTTGATGTTGAACATCCATCTGGAGAAGAGAAATGCCCTAGAGGTTAGTGTCTGTGGGCCCTGGTGGAGAATCACCCCCTGGAGATTGGAATTAGCCGCGATTCCGGACCTCCTTGGCCGCCGCGAGATGCTGCCGGAGCCCGGGAGCGTGTGCTGCGTGTGGTTCCTGGCCAGGACGTGGCACCAGCGGTGGGGTAAGTGACCTTCACTTCAGTCCTCATCCCAACCTCCAGCAGACTTTGTCACTTGGCGTTTAGGGACAGGTTTTTAAAGCTCGGGCAGTGGTTCTGGTGATGGTTCTGGTGACGGTTTGGCTGGAGATGGAGATGGAGATGGCCTTGCTCGAGGAACTGCTGGAGAAGGGTTCCAGCAGTTCCAGCTGGGTTCCAGTTTCCATCAGAAGATGATGAGGGGACTAGAACATCTCTCTGATGGGGAGAGGCTGAGGGACTTGGGGCTTTTTAGTCTGGAGAAGAGAAGGCTGAGGGGGGATCTGATCAACACCTATAAATACTCAAAGGGTGGGTGTCAGGAGGATGGGGCCAGGCTTTTCTCAGTGGTGCCCAGGGGCAGGAAGAGAGGGAACGGGCACAAACGTGAACATGAGAAGTTCCACCTAAACACGAGGAGGAACTTCATCACTGACACTCAGGGCTACAAATCTCCGCAGGCGGTTGAAATCCGGGGTTGTTCGCAGCGGCGCAGGACGGGGAAATGCCTGCCCTGCCCCGGCGGCGGCAGCAATTAAACCTGTATTAATCACTGGAGGTGGAAGGGGTAACGTCCACTTAATTGAACGTAAGAAGGCTGCGGTTCCCCGGGGAGGCTCCGGGGGGATCGATGGATCGTGGCTGGAAGATGCGCGTTGCTCCATCCCGGGGGTGGGACTGTGGCTGCGCCGGGGGGGGGGGGCTCCTGGGGAGCCACAGGTTTTGGGGTACGGGTTGTGTCTGGCTGTGGCACTGCGTAAGCGGGATGGAACGCCTCGAAAATAGCCTCAGGAAGGGGTGTCCCCCCCAGTAGGGACCCTCGGAGAGCTGCCGGCGGTGGTGAGGGGGGGGTCCTCGCCCAGGCGTAGTGGTGCAGGGCTGGCAAAATTGGGGCAGGAAAGGGGCAGAATGGGTTCCTCGGCGGTGGAGGTTGGCAGAACCGGCGCCGAGGGCTCGGGCAGCAGCCGGACACCGGTAAAAAGGGCCACCGAGCCGTGGCTCTGGGCGAGATGAGAGGGCCGAGGGCACCGCTGGTGGCTACGTGCTTCCTGCTCCGGCAAATGAAAGGTCTGTGCTTCACCTGATGGGGGGCTGGCAGGCGGCCGGTGCCCGTGACGGCGCGTGGCGTGACCCTGGGGGGGTGACACGCAGCCCGTCTCGCCCTCCCCTCGTCGTTTACTGGGCTATATGATGGGCAGGGAGCCCGTGGAGGGGGGGGAATGGGTTTTGTCGGGTTGGTTCTCAGCTCGGGCTTTGCTCTGAAGCCACAGCAGAGGCTTGGAGAAGGGGGTTTCACTCACCTGCAGCTTCTCGAGGGGGAGACGGGGGTTTGCTGGTGGTGGGGTGGGGGGGTTGTGGACAAACAAGGAGATGTAGGAGCGGAGACGTGGAGTAAAAAGTCTCATTCTTGGCGGGGGGGGGGAAGCAAAGGGAGAATAGAAGCTGGGAAAGAGTAGAGCATCCTCCCGTCCGTGTCCCTGCTCCACTCACAGGGACAGTGACCACACCAGGGGGGGGTGAAACCTTCTCACAACATCACCGGGGCAGAGGGAATCCGTGTGGGATTTTTTTGCAAGCCGGTATTATGTTCTTAACCAACCCCTGAAGGAATATCTGAAAAAAATACCCTAGAGCCCAGGGAGAGAGTGTGTATTTTAATGCTTTGCGGTCCCCTTGGCTGAGCTGGTGCCTGGCCTGGGCTCGACTCCGGCAGCAGAAGAGGAACAGTTCTATAAAAAGAGGTTTAATCTGCAGGAAAATGCCATTTTCCCCAGTGGGAACCCCGGTGGAAGACCCTCGGGGAGCAGAGTGGGGCTGGCAACGTGCTTTCACCTTCCTCTTCTGGTTGGGTGGGGGCCACAGAAGGTCTGAGGCTGGTGGACACGAGGCTTTGGTGGCCCCAAATTGGTGTCTCACCCAACTGGCTGGGCTTTTCCTGCTCCATTTATTTAATACTCGATGTAGAAGTGCAGGAACTGGTACCTAATGATGATGATGGAGGAGAAAAAGCAGTGCCAATAGGGCGATGGGCATTAAAGCCTTAGAGAAAGGTGTCTATAACTTAAATTACAGAGAGCCCCTCGGTGCTGAGCCCCAGGGAAGGCACCTCAAAACATCTCTGAAGTGCAGGGATCCAGCTCCAACCCAGGCTCTTCCGCTGAACCAGCAGATCCCAGGAGCAGGTTTTTCCATCCCTGCTTCATTCATCCAAAATGCTCTTGGAAGTTTTTCTGCAGGGCCTGGGTTCCTGCCTGCCCTGATGTGGAGGTTTCAGAGGAGCAGCCTGTCCCGTGCCCAATCCCCCACACAAAAGAGCAGCAGAGTCAGGGCCTGCCCTTCAGCCCGCCTGGACGTGACCCCAGCTCTGCTGAGCCCTGCCCGGGGGGAAAACGGGGCTGAAAACTGGGGGCTGGAGCCAGCCCTGGGCTGGCAGCCACCCCATGGCTCGTAGCCAGACCTTCAGCACCACTAGCCCCAACAGCGATGGCCAAAAGCTGAGCCAAGGAGGGGGGCCAGCAATGCCCCTCCATCAACCCCACTGCTCCAGGCAGCGAGGAAGGGCTCTGTCTCCTGGGGGAAGGAGCCGCCTGTGGAGCCCCATATAAAATCACCCGGAATTGAGTAAACTTTGGCTCCGTCACCAACGCCAGGGCCCAGACCTGGGGGGAAGGTGGGGCCGGTGCCACGGTTTCGGGCTGTGCTGATGCCCGTCCCTCGCCGGGACCCGGGGACAAGGCTGTGCCCAAGAGGCTCTGAGCCACCCGGGTGGCCCCAGCCTTTGAACCGCAGCAGCTTTGGTGGCTTTTGGCCCAGGGAAGCCATGACTTGCTCCACATTTAACCAGAAACACGCTTTTCCTTCGGCTTTGTTGAAGAAGATGCTGTTGAGATTTAAGGAAAACCCAGCAGCCGAGCGGGAGCTGGTTCCCACAAAGGAAGGAGTTTTTTTCCTTTTCCTCCCTTCCCAGGCCGTTACCTGCGGCCGCAGGACCTCCCTCCCCGAGGCCAAGCCCACCTGCAAGAGAGCCAGGAGGCTACTGTGGGTGAGAAGAACACAGGAGAAGAGGATCTTTGATTCCCCTGACGTGCTTAATCTTTTACAAAAAATAATAATAATAAATAATAATCCATGAAGCAAAGGCTGGTACAGTGAATAAGCCGTTTTATTTTTGTCCTGTGCTCACACAATCTCTCTTCTTTCCCTGACAGGTCACAGATCATTAAAATAAAAGTTTCTAAGAGGAAAATAATTTAAAACATACGCGCAGGGCTCCCTTCCAACCTCCCCACACCCACATCTCCACCACTTGTGCTTCGTCTCATGCTGTAAGTAAAAGCTGTTGGATCTCAGAGGCCGGGATGGGAGACCCCGCTGGGGTCTCGGGCTGTCCAGGGCCACAGCAAACGCCCCGGACCCCCCCCGAAATCCAACCACTTTCCCTGGAGCCTGGGAAAAAAAAATAAACCAAAACCATACCCACGGCCAGAAAAATCTTCCCCCGGGGGCTGCTCCAGGCTTCCCTCCTGCATTCCCAGGTTTCCTTCCCTTGAGTTACCACCCCGAGTCTTCCCTCACCCTGATTCACGTGCACAGGACTGGCTAGGAAAAGCCTATATTTATTTTTTTTTTCTGTTTTGTGTTTTTTTTTTTTAATTTTAAGCTTTTTTTTTTTTTTTTCAGTTGCTGGTAAAGTCAGTACACTCCCAGCTGTGCTATATTGTAAATACAGCTTCTAGGATGGTCTCCATGTGGCGGAGACCGACAGTGATCAAGGCACTACCCCCACCCCCCTCCTGAAAACAAAGGAAGTCAGACCAACACCTAGGGACAGAAGAGAATCCTATAATGTGATCACACGGTTACACGGAATCTTTATGGCAAAGAGAACATTTAGCAGCTTTGAACGGTTGGGCTTCTCCCTTTTACTCAACACAAGCACTCTAGACCCTATACGGGGAAAAAAAAAAAAAAAATTTAAAACAAAACACAAAAAACAACAAACCCCAGGGCGGAAGCCCTTAAAAAAAAGTAAAAAAAAATAAATCAAAGCGCGGTTAAGAAAGAGGAATCCTAACAGCTGGCTAATTTCTATAGTGACAAACCCACAGCCTGGGGTGGGAACCCTCTGTCGTCCCCCCCGTCTTTGTGCTGTAATGCTGAGCAGGAGGGGGGGACTTGACCATCATCCTCCTCCTCCTCGCCTTCCTCCCCAAGCAGATCTGTGGGTGGGAGAAGGCGGTGGTGGGTGCATGCAGGCTGCTGGCAGCAGTGACATGCTCCGAGTGTGGTGGAGAGGGGGGGATAAAGCATATATCACACCCATTCTCTTAACCCTCTCCAGCTCCAGACCCAGTTTCCCCCAGTCACAGCTCCTCCAGTTCCGTAACAGTTCTCCCATGAGCCCATTTCTTCTCCCTGGCCCTGTGTCCCCCCCCCCCGACCGGAAAGGGTTAATGGAAGTCACACCACTCGTGTCTCCACGTGTGCACTGGTCTGCTCTAGGAAGGGACAGGCAGTTAAGCTGGAATTAAGTGGGATTGAATCACACACAGCGATGTCAAAACTGGTTGGGGAAAAGGAAGAAAAAAATAAAAATAAAAAGCAGGGGGAAAAAAAATAAAAAGGAAAAAAAACACCCAAATTAAAAAAATAACAAAAAAAAAAAAAAACCAACTACCTGAAATCACAGAACTTTGGAAGTTCAGAAAAATGTCTCTCCTATATCTTGTTTTAAGTTCATTTGCTTAAATCTCTTGTCTTATTTAAAGCCAGTTCCTAACACAGTAGTTTTTTTCCACCTCTGCCAACCTCACCCCCGGTGACGCCAGCTCCTTCCCTGCGCTCCCAGGGTTCCGGGGTTGCGGCGGGCGCCGGGCTCTCGGCAGCGCAGGGTCCGCTCCTCCCGGTGGGGAGCCCCCTCAAACCTCAGCCTGCGGGTCCCGCAGTCTCTCCCGCGCCCCGACCGGCAGCAGAGTCACCTTTGTGGGTGGGTTTTTTTTTTGTGGATTTTTTTTTTTTTTGTGTGTGTGGTTGGGGGGGGGGGGGTTTGTTTCGTTTTTGAGAAGATACATCGGATAAGAAGGCATGAAAGTTCCTCTAAAGTACTTCCAGGCTCAGCCCTTCTCCAGTTTCTCACTTTTGAGTGTCCCAACTCCTCCCGCATGGCCGGTGTCCCCCCCCTTTCACTTCCTCCGGTCCTTCTGTTTCCTCTCCTGCCGCCGGACCTGCTGGTCGGCCACGGCTCGGGGTATCAAGATGACGCTGCCGTCGCTGGCGTACTGCAGGGCGTACTGGCTGGGGGAGTAGGGCTGGCCGTTCTCGTCCCGCAGGCGGCCGAAGACTTCCTGGTAGAGGTTCTGCACCTTTTGCTTCATCTGACGGATGGATTTGAGGAATTCCACTTTCTCCCTGAGCAGTTTGGATTTGTCCCGTTGCAAGTCCTCCACGTCCCGTTCCAAGTTGAGGATGGTGTCCAGCTTCCTCTTGCGGCAGTTCTGGGCAGCCATCTTGTTCTTGCCTCGCCTCCGGATGTCGCGGATGAGGCTGAGCTGGGCCTCGCTCAGCTGGTACTTGGAGAGGAGCTCGTTGAACTCCTCCACCGGCAGGTTGATGATCTTGTCGTTGGTGAAAGGGATCTTCATGGCTCTGGCTCGATGCTCGTCCCTGCTCATCTGCTTGTCCAGGAACTCGGACGGCTTCTCCTTGCTGCTCTTCTTCCCGGCGTTGGGCAGTTTGGGCTCCTCGGGATCCAGGGCCCCCGGTGCCATGTTGTAGGTGTGGTTGTGGCCAACGTGCTCCAGGTAAGGCAAGTAATGGAGCTGCGATGGGTCCTGGTAGCTCATGCGGCAGAACTTGCTGTACTCTGGCTGGTATCCAACCGCCCCTTCCGCTTCTTCAAAGTCCACGTTTTCAGAGTCTGAGCTGTAGCCGACAGCTCCTTCCTCGGAAAACGAGGAGGAGGAAGAGGAGGAGGAAGAAGAGGAGGAGGAGGAGGAAGCTTCTGAGCTGCTCAGAGAAGCAGGACTGTGGCCAGAATCCAGGGAAAGACCTGAGTCGGAATCAAACTCTTCTTCCAGCTGGGAGGCCTGCACCGGGTTGAAACCTTCTTCGATCGCCAAGTCCATCAAGCTGATCTCATCAAGCATGGCTTCATCTAGAAGACCTCCCAGCGGGTCCGGCAGCTCGGGGCTGGCCGTCTCGTTGACCGTGCTGTTCAACTGGGGAGGGAAGAAGATGCCACTCAAGTTGGTGGAGCCGAAGGTGGTGTTGAGGCCGGTGGAGTTGTCCGGCGTCAGCTGGAGCAAGGCCGAGCTACCAGCCATGGTGGGGCTTTCGATTTCGGAGCTGAAGAGGGAGAAGTCCTGCGAGCAGCTCCCCAGGGAGGCCTGATGCAGGCTGACATTCTGATTGATGGGAGTGTTGGGGGCGAGGCTGTAGTTAGAAGTCAGCAGGTCTCCGCTCGTGCCGTTGTAGAGGGTTTCTGTGGTTGTGTTGTTCACTTCCATAGCCTGGGAAGAGACGCAGAAACAGCTCAGGCCCTGCCAAGGAGGGACAGGATAACGCTTCTAGATCCCACAGCAGGAGCTCTCTCCAGTGAAAGGAGAGACATGGGCTGGGAGAAAACCGAACCAGCTGTGAGCAACCCCAAACCATGACTGTCCAGGAATTGGATGCGTGGGACAGCCATCAAACCTAAATTCAAGAGAGGACGGGGGCAAACACCTTCTTACAGCCCTTCCTGGAGCTCACCTGCATTTCCATGATAGACATGAGGTCCTGCCACTGCTGCTCCAGATCGAAGGGCGACTCGGTCTCGGCGAGGAGAGGAGACAGCAGGCTGGTCTGGATGCCCGCCGGCCTGCTCTCGCCGGGCACGGCTTCGCTCAGGGTGGAGACATCTGCAGCTGGGAACTAACCACGTGAGGCAAGAGTCAGTCCCCGGCTGAGCAGCCGCGGCCAGGGAGCCAGCAATCCCCAATGCCCTTCCACCTCCGCCCGGGCAAGCGCTTCTCCTTTGTTCAAAGCAAACTGGTTGCAGTTATTCCTCTCCACAGTTCACTTATGAACTCATTAGAAGCAAAGCCAGAAGTCTTTAATTAATTGTGACCACCACCCCCGCCCCTCACCCCCCTGCTAGTTTCGCAGGCACGATGCCTGGAGCCTCCTTAAGCAGCCTAACCCAATTTACTGCCAGTTCTGCGGTCTGGGTTAGGGGCAGAAGAGGCACGGAAACCCCCAGCGAGCGAGGGGAGGAGAGCTGCTGCCACCACCTCTGGATCAGCCGAGGGGCAGAAACCATCGCCTCATCCACTCACCTCCGAATTCTCCCCGAAAGGGAAGGTGGCCTCCAGCAGCCTAAGGCACTCCTCCAGGGACAGGGCTGTCTGATCCTCCGCACCGGGCACCTGATGTAAAAAACACAAGCAATCGTAGCCCCGGGATGAGGGTGGCGGCGGTGAGAAAAAGGAGCTCCTTACAGCAAGGGCTTTATTACAGGCGCATCCAAAAAAGAGCCAGAGGCCCCACCCAGTGTTTTCGCAGACTCCATCCTCCCGCTCCGGGGGGGAGCCTCGCAGCAGCCCCCTGAGCCCAGCAGGGAAAGGAAACGTGCTGCTTTCTGCTCACCTACTGCTTCTGCTCACCTACTGCCAGCCCAAGGACTGGGCTGCAGGCTGGAGGGAGGGGGGACGACTCTGCGCCTTCCCCACGCCACCGACACCCTCTGCCAGACAACCGGAAGGCGCAGCAAGAACCAGCCACCCTCGTCCCCACGTCCTGCCCAGGGTGACACGGCCATTACCCTGTCCCTGCCTCGCTGCGGCTCCCCGGCCCGCCCTGTGCTTTCCCATCGTCAAAATCCTCTCGCCCACCTGGGCAAAACCCTGATCCTGCAGCTCAGCAGATCCCCGGCGAAAGCCACACGCCACGCCGCTCGCCCCGACAGCCTCGGCAAGGCGGGGGGGAGGGGGGGGGGCACGGACCCCCAAAAAAACACTGCGTCCCCCTGGGCGCAGCCCCCAGCCCAGCCGGCCCAGGGGTGTTACCTGCGCAGGGAAACTCTCCCCGGTCTCTCCATCAACTAGTAGGTTTCTATCCAAGATCTCATTCCCTCCGCTCCTCCAGCTGTCCCCTCGCTCCCTCCCATCGCTCAGCTCTTTGTCCACTTCGCTCTCTTTCTGACGGTGGCTGTAGTCAAAAATCTCTCGCCCAGCGCCGAGATCAATATCCTGTCTCCACAGGATGTCAATCAAATCGATGTCCTGAAAGACAGACCAGATTTCCTTCAGCCCTGGGCAGGGTCCCCACCCAAGGGACATCCCTCCCCCCTTCTCCGTCCGCTGCTGCCACCGCCGGGGCTGACCCGCAGCCCACCCGCCGGGCACCTCCGTCTGCCTTCCCCCGGTGCCCCGGGGGGGGTTCTGCCTCCTCGGGAGAGCGGCTCCGCATGGCGGGGGGGTGAGGCCGGCCCTCGGCTCCACGCCGCCCATGGCCGCCCACCGCCGGGAGAGGCGGCTGGGGCCACCGGGCCCCACCGTCGCGGCGGTGGCTGCGCCGTGCCCGCCTTGCATCAGCCCGTGGTGCCATCCCGGCCATTTGCATAAGGGGTGGGGTGCGCCGGTAGGAAAATCCCCGCATTTCCACCCACCTGATGCAACTTCAGCAGCAGCAGCCGCCGCCGTCGTCCCCGGGGCTGCCCCTCACCGTTCCCGGGCAACCCGTAGTTCCCACCCCCTACCCCCGGCAGCCTGCATCCCACCCCCCCCCGCCGCCCTTCCCCCAGTCACCGAGCCTGCCCCTACGCCCCAGGGCGCCGCCGGCCCCCGCCCCGCCGCGCCTCCCCCCCGCCTCCGGCCCCGCCGCCAGCAGCATCCCCGCGGCACCGGGGAGCGTCCGCCGCCCCCCACCCCCTTTCCCGTACCGACCCCCGGTACCTTTCTCATGTCCCCAGCTGCCGCCCGGGCCGCGGCGCACGCCGATCATGGTCCCCGGAGGGGCGGGATGGTCGGGGCGCGGCGCCGCGCACGCATCGCCGGTCGGGGCGGCGGCTGGGGGAGCCGCGTTCCGCTCACGCCCCACCGGCCACAGGTGCTCCGCGGCCCCCGGTACTGCGGCGGCAGGAGCTACCCCCCACTTGCCCCCCCCCACCCCACCCCGCTCGGTTGGGCCGGGCTCGGCTTGGGCTCGGCTCCCGCCGCCCTGCCCGGGCCGGGCTGCGGCGCGCCCCGCCCGCCCCTCCCCCGCCGTTACCGTGGCTGCGGCGGCCGCCAAGCCCCGCCCCCTTCCCCCGCCCCGCCGGGATGCGGCGCCGCCGGGCCACGCCCCCCGCTCCGCCAATGGGGCCGCCAAACCCCGCCCCTTCAACCGGGCGGCGGCGCGTCACCACCAATCGGCGCCGGCGAAGGGCGGGGAGGGACAACGCCCCGACCAATCCCCGCCGACGTGGGGGGAGACGCCTCGGCCAATGAGAGGCGGCGCAGCGACCGCGCGGCGCCCACCGGGCCGCTCCCCCGCCCTGGCGCAGCGGGGCCCCCCCCCCCCCCCCCCCCCCCCCCCCGGGCCCGGCCCCGCCCGGCCCCCCACCGGGGGGGGGGGGGGGGGAAGGGGGGGTGCGGGCAGAGCGGAGCCCCCCCAGAAGAGAGGGAGGGACGAGTGGGGTGACCTTGGCTCTCTCCACACCGGGAGATCCCCGACCGCCCCCCGGTAAAGCCGTGCCCGGAGGGGGGCGATTCCATTCCCCCGTAGGACCCCCCCCCCAAGACTCTCGCACCAGGGGCGGACGGTAACTACGGGCGCTAGGGAGGCGAGGCCAAATGTAAGGAGATCTCCCCCCCACACCTCTGCAACCCAACCCCGGGGTGGGGAGGGAGTGGGGCGGCGGCGGCGGGGCGGGGGGTGGAATAACGGGGCTGAGCACCGGCAGCTCATCACATGTCTGGCGGCCGCGTATTTTTATCCCACTCGTTTGTGGAGACGGCACCGGGGTGCCTCCCGGCCGTCCCCACCCCCAATGCTGCAGAGGGCAAGTCCTGGGGATTAAAGCCGGGAGGGAAGGGGGAAAAAAATAAAATTACAAAAAAATTTTTTAAAACAATTTTAAATAAATTGAATTTGGGCCAATTCCTGCTGCAGCCCTCCCCCTTTCCCCTGCACCCAAGGGCGAGCTCTTAAAATGATGAATATCCAGCCATATTCCTCCAGCAAGGTCGTGCCCGGCCGACAGGGAATCGCAATATTTCAAGCACCGGGGAAAGTCATGGAAAAATTTAAACCCCGGCCCTAAAAGCCGTCTGCATATTGTCATTATCATCAGCCACCTAACGAAGGCAGGGGGGGGACGACGACATACACACACAGAGATCCAGCCCTGCAGGGACACAGAATTCCCGTGGGAAGGGCTGGGCGGCGTTTCCCAGGAAGTCAAGAGATTCCAGACAAAGACACCAAAAAAAAAAAAGAAGGAAAAAAAGACATGGGAAAAAAGCCACCCTCTACTTCTAAATTAAAAAAAAAAAAAAAAATGCTTTCGAAATGAAGGCTCGGGGCTCTGAGGCGTCGCGCTTGTGGCGAGCACGGTCTGGGGGCCCCCCCGGGGGGGACGAGCGTGACAACGTGACAACGTGACGTGGGCGTGCGAGGCGGGAGTCCCTGGTGCTCCACACGCCCCGCAGGTGCAGTAACACCCTTTTTCTTTTTTTTCTTTTTGCAGGGGGAAAAGGAAAACCATAAAAAATCGGTATCTGAGGAAGACGATGGGCACTCGAGACCCAGAGCCCCCACACACACACCCATCCCCAAGGAGGGAGATTTCCACCCTGGGGGACACACGGTTTTATAGAGAGAAATATAGAGGCCGCTGGAAAATACCGGTGTTATCGGCCTCTCACCGCCCAAACCTGCAGGATTTCTCCCTAAAATCTGAGCACGGTTTCTCCACACACCCCTCGAAAGGCTCCCCCAAGCTGACACCGGGGAAGGAGAGCGGAGTCTTCCCCAGGATGAGGCGTTTCATCCAATCCTTCCCCCCTTCCCAAGCCAGGGAATCACCCCTCTCCTTTATCGGGGAAAAAAAACAACCAAACAAGGCGAAGGTGTGAACGTTGGAGTGTTCCGCAACCTTCTGCCTGACGCCCCTCTCCTTGACACCCCCAAGGTCGCTGGTTGCAAACCCAGAGCAGGGTGTTTTCACCCCAACGCCCTCCCGAGTCGGGAGATTCCCACGGGAAAGAGGAAGGCTGCCGGTAGCTACGGCCCGAGCACTGTTCCCCAGCAGCATCCCGCTCCTCATCCGTCAACACCAGACCCCAAACAACCATCACCGTGGTCCCCTGGGGGTGTGGGCCTTCACACCACCCTCCTCACACCCTTCCCAGCTGAAGACACACCACAAAAGGGCCCCCCCCATCCCACCCCAGCATCCCTGACAGCTCCCCACCCCTCGCCGCAGGGGACAGGGGTGACACCAGTCAACTCCGTGCCCAGCCGCCTCTGAAATACAGTTTAGGAGAGGCTGGAAAGGACCTGAGGGTGCAAATCAGTGCTAAAATCACCCCCCCTCCACTCCCCCCTCCTCCACACAGACACAGAGCAGCCGGGGAGACGCCGAACATGCCGTGACAAAGAGAGCAGTGCCAAAAAGGGGGGGGGGGGGGGGAAGAGCAGCATCTCCCAGAGCCAGGCATTGCATCACAGCCCCCCAAAAAGGTTGCGCTCCAGACAGGCACAAGAAATAAATAAATAAATAAATAAAATAAACCGCTTTCCAGTTCACCTCTCCCCACCCCACCCCCGGTGCGTGATGAAAACCAAGCAATAAACATCGCTCCCTGGATGAACTCCAGAGCGGAGTAACCCAACCGCCCTCCCGACACCTGGGATGGGGCTGTTACCCAATGCCCCTGTTTATTTCCCAGCCCGGCTTTAGCGGTTTCACAACCCAAAGCTGCGAGCCCAGGTTGAAATGTTGACCCCCAACCCTTCCCTCCCCTCCCCTCCACCCCTACTTCTCCTTTCACTATGGCTTTCAGAGCAAGAATAAAATAAACACACACACACAAAAAAAAAAAAAAAAAAAAGGAAAACCCACCCCACACATACCCCCAGAGCCCTCAGATTGTATCACGTCATTCCCAAGCAGAGATCCCACTTTTTCCAAATGCTAAACACCCACAACATACAAAGTACCACTTGCCTGGATTGGTACCAGAGGGCAAGAGCCCCTCCCCAAAATCTCCCTTTCCCCCCTCCCCGCCACAGGCGAAAGAAGGTCCTGCCTACCTCTTTGGTCAGGTCTCCATTCACCGGTGCAGCCACCGCTCCCAAATCTTCCAGTTCTTCCCCAAAGCCTTGCTCTGCTCCGCTCTCCCTCACCCCGTTGTCGGGACTGTTCCCATCCTGCAGGCCACCGCCATTCTCTAGGGCGATGCCGGCGCTGGGCTGGCTACCGGAGACGGAGCCTTCGGGGTCTCTGTGCACCAACCAAGCGTTGACTTCGGTGGTGGGCACCTGAAACCTGTCCAGGGCCCTCACCTGGTTGAGCAGCCTTCGAGCGGTGAAGTAATAGTCCAGGTCTACGCTTTTTGGGTGGATGCCATAGCCGTCCAAGGTGTTACGCAGGTTGTGAAACTGGGTCTGGGTGTAAGCGGAGCTCTGGCCAAGAATGATCTCCCGCAGAGGAGGGAGCTGCGAGTTCAGGTAGGTGTCCACGTCCACGCGAACGCCGATCAGGCTGAGCAGAATGGTGAACTGGATGAGGCCTTCGGTGAAGTATTTCTTCAGAGAAAGCATTTCTGGCAAAGGAGAAAAGAAAACAGGTGGAGGGTTTGGGGATTAAAGGGAAACAAAAACAACAAACCCAACAAAAACCCAAAACCCAGCGCCAGATGAATTCTCCACACAACAGGTTGGTTGGGTTTGTCTTTCCTCTGCCCCACTTTCTAACAAACAAAATAAAGCCACAACATCGGCATTCCAGTTATCGCTAAACAGGGGGATAAAAGTTTAAAGAAGATTCAAGACTTTGGGTTTAGGACGACTTTGTTTTCCTTTTCAAATTCTGGAACTCACCAGCCGGCCGGGAAAGTGTAATTAAAGATTTAAATCTCGAGAAGCAACAAACCCTCCCCACATGACAGCCTCCACCCTCTCTCGCCCTTTCCTCTTCTTCAGCACTGTCTGAGAACACAAACCATGCAGCAACAGAAATAAAATAAAAAAAATAAATCCACGTGACTTACTGTCCAAAAACTCCACATACAGCAGCTTCCTCTCGCCCCCCCCCCCGCCCCTCAATTCCCCACGCCCCGGGACGGGGTCTGCTCCCTCCGACAGCCACTTGGTTGGCTCTTCCTTCCCTTCTCCTGGTCCGCCAAGCTTCTTGAAGGAGCCTTTTACCAGTCAAAGCTCTCGATCCTGGGAAGGTCCAAAGACTCCTCCGCTTTCGGGCTGCAATTTCATCAGCGGCTGAAACACAAGCGGAGAGCGAAGGCGATAACGCGCTGAACAGACACCACCCTAAACATTGCACATGGACCTACTACACCGGCGCCTTCCCCACGCACGGGGGCCCTGGGAAGGCGGGCCGATCTCACTCCAAAAAAAAACCCCTGATTTTCCTGACACAGGAGGGGGACAGACCCCCCCCCCCCGCCCCTCTCACCCCCGCCCCTCTCACCCCCCCCCCTTCCCACAGCAGAGGTTACCTCTGGTGACAATACTGCCCGTGCTTCCCCTCCCGGAGCTATTCTTAGGCTGGTGCGTCAACTTCCCCTCTCTCTCTGAAGGAATCCAGCCCCAGCTCCCTTTCACTCCTCAGCCCGCTTTCCAGTAGCTCCCGGGGGGGGGGAACAAAACACCCCTGACCACCCCCCGAGCGGAGGGCTCGCCCCCTCCCGGCCCAGCGGGGCGGCTCCCGGTGCCCGGGAGGAGCTGCCAGGCCCCGGCTCTGCCCCTTCTCCCTTCCCGTGGCCGCAGCGCTGCCAAGCGGTGGGGGCGGCGGAGCCATATGTCCCGTCTCCCCCACACGGGGCCCTTTAAGACCCCCTCGGGGGCCCTTTAAGATACACCCCCCCACCGCGCCTCGTGACCCGCCCCCCCGCGCGCGGCCTCGCCGGCCCCTCAGCGCTCGGCCCCTCATGGCCGCCCGCCTCGCGCCCCCTCAGAGCCGCCCGGACCAGCCTGCCCCGCACTCCCCACGCCCCTCGCCGCAGCCCCGGCTCCTCCGCCCGCCGCTACCCGCTCGCCGCCGCTGCTCGCTCGCTCCCGGCCCCGCCGCCGCCGCCGCCACCGGCCCCACTCCCGCTCCCCGCCCTGGCCCAACCACCTCCCCCCTCCCGCCTCACGCGGCGCCGCCGCCAATCAGCGCCCGGGATGGGGAGGCGGGAGGGAGCGGCGGTCCAATGGAATGCGGGCGGTGAGGCCTTGCGCCCGCCCCCGCCCGCCGCCTAGATAGGCAGGCCGAGCGGCCAATCGACGCGCAGAGAGCGCCGCTGGCCGCCGTGCTTGGCCCGGCCGTCCAGCGCTGGGCCAATCGGAGTGGAGAAAAGAGCCAAGGCGACCCGCCCCCTGCGGCGGTTGAGTGACACCACCTTCACCCAATGGAACGCGAAAGCTCCGTCAAGCGACAGCGGCAGCGACCAATGAAAGGACGAGCAGGACCCAGACACCCCGTCTGGGCGCTTGACTGGCAGCGGTGCGCACCAATCTCTGCGAGGCGGAGACAACGCCCCCCCCCCTCGCCCCGCAGCCGTTGCCATGGCACCTGGTGCCCCCGGCCCCCAGCGCAGGGCGAGGCCTGGGGCCGCTATGGCGGACCCTCCATCTCCCCGCAGGCCCCGCCACCGCCCTGGTGGTCCCCCTTGTCCCCGGGGCCCCCAGTCCCAACACCTCCCGGGGGCAGAGAGGGTTCTGGCCCTCCTCTGGGCCCACACCACGGCGGGGAGATGGCACCTCGGCCTTGCCCCCCAGAGCGGCCCAGGGGCCTCCCCAGTGGTGTCGCAGGCCCTGGGGCTGATAACACTGGCCAAACATCACCCTGCCCTGCACTCGCCCGCGGGCTTCGCAGGTCCCCGACTTAGCGCAGGCGCGAAGCCACTTGCAGATGGAAGGAGTGAGTCAAAGCCGAACCCAGAGCTTCGCCTTGGGCCCTTGCAGTGAGTCAGGGGCAGGTCTGGGAGCGCAGCCAGGGCATGGCTTGCGAACCCCATGCTTTACTTTCTTCATTCCTCCAGCCCTTTGCTAATTAAAAGTCTTTAATTTCATGCTCTGGCGGCTGCCCAGTCGGCATACCCCTGCTCGTTACACCCAGGTCTGTTCTCGGGTTGAGAAAAGCAAGCTCTCCTGGTCGGCTGCTGCTCGCCCGCGGCGGTGGGAGCTGCTGGTAACTCCCAGCCCCAACCTGGGCTGGATAAGAGCTGCAGGGAGGGGGACAGCCCAGAAGAGACTCTGTGACACTGAGATGCCAGTGCTTGGAGTGGGATGGGGGTCCCCACCGCACCGAGCTGCTCACAGCCACCTGCAGCTCACGAGCCAGGGGCTGGCTGTGTGTCTGGCTGTCACTAGTCAGCCTAAAAACACTCCCACCATCCGTGGGTTGTCCCACGAGCACCACAGCTCGTCATGGGGGAACCCACTGGCCACTTTGAGTTTGACCGAGCAGCCGAGGTCTCCACGTTCGCCGCCTTTTGAGGTAGTAACTACCCAGCGCAGGTGAGGGAAAGGCTGCAACTCACCCCAACCACCTCAACCAGGTTCCCAAGGACCCGCGCCAGCACCGGCAGCACCACCAGAGCACACAGCTGGTGGCTCTGAGGCCACTTGAGCAGAGGCAGAAAGGGGTAAGCCCCCCCCTCCTCCCATCTTTGCCTCTCCAGGGCGATCACCCATAAAGTATTTAAATAACTAAGCACAGAGCAGGGTCAGTGTTAAAACTGTCACCTCTGAGCAGGTTATTTATACCTTCCCCCCATCGATTGGAGCAGGCTTCCTGCCCAAATCGATGCCGGCACCCAGGGGGCGAGGGGCAGCCGGTGTCAGAGCCGGCAGGGGAGGCAGGCAGGTAGGAGGTGAGGGCAAGCACCACCCCTGCCTGCTATTCCTGCAACGCTGCAGCTGCCCCACAGCTGCCAAAACCAAACACCCTCTTCCCTGCCCCAGAAACTCGCCGGGACAAACAGGATGCCAGAGACAATAGTTCATCCGATAAAAAAAAAAAAACAAACGTGGAAAATGAGTGCGGGCTCTGACACCTCGCAGTGGGGTGAGGTTTCCCAGCTGGGGGTGTCTTCCCAGGGCAGTGGTGGGAGCAGAACCCCTTTTTTTTTTTTTTTTTTATGGCAAGGACCATGCTCGACAGCATGGCTGAGAGATGGGGGACAGGCAGTGCAGCCCCCCAAACCCAGAGAGCCCCAACACGGCGATGCTCCAGGGAGACAGGCACAAGGAAAGGGACTGGAGCAGCCAGGGGAAGGTGGCAAGGAGCCTGGAAGTGCCCGGATCCGAGAGATTTTGGGTCACGGGCTCGCTCTGCCCTGGCTGCCCCGTTTTGGCTAATCTCCTCCTGGAAAACAAGCCACGAAACACCCACAGAAGCCAAGGTGCGGCCACAGCCCACGTCGTGCCACAAATGGCAATTTGCTGAGGCAGTGACGACGGTCCCAGCGTGTCGGGGGGGGGCACAACCCCATTGCCAGAGCCCCTCCATCCCTAGAGCTGCTGCTCGGCATGTGGGACTCCAGGTAGAAGGGAATTTTGGGGGTCCTGCCCACCCCGAGGCCACTGAGGGTTTGCAATGGGGCTGCAGCTTGTGAGCTTTGTTTGGGCACCATCTCCCCGTCCCTCCCCCCCTGCACCCCGGGGGGAAAACGGGTGCATGGGAGCCTCCTAAAAACCTCCCGCCATGGTCAGCCTCCCACCGGCAACCCGAGCTGTGTTATTTTTAGTGTGTCCCCCCCCCACGGGACTATTTGGAGGGCTGGCAGGCGTCCCTGTCCCTGCACCCTGCCCGGCGCCTGGGCAAAAGCCTTTCGGTGCTTTGTGCCCATCAGGGGGGCACAGACCCCCTTCCTCGGTGCTCCCATGGGAAAACTGTCCCCCCCGGTTCCTCTTCAGCCACGGGGATGGTTGGGGACAGCCCCGTGAGCAGCGTCCCTCTGGTGGGGTGGCTCTGGAGACGGCATGTCCCTGTGCCCCAGTCCCCGGGGCTGTGACCTGGGGTCCCCTGTGGGCTCAGCCCCCACCGTGGGGAAAAGCTCCAGCCCCGGAGGGGGGGACAGGAGCAGGGGCACAAGGGGACTGTCCTCCACGGTGGGAATCACCCATGATGGCACCTGGGGGGGGGGGGTGTAAGGCCCCCCTGGCATAACCCACAGCCTGCATTGGGAATGCATTCACCACCCACCGCTGCCAGGACCCCCCCACCCCCTCCACCCCAATTTGGTGACCCCAAATTAAAGGCAGCAAAGGTTGGGTGAGGGGTGACCCCTTCCCTGAACACCCCAATTCAGGATGCGGAGGGGGTCCCAGACTCCATCCCACCCCACTGACCATCTCCCCCCCAAGTGGGTCTTTTTCTAAAGGAGGTGCCTAGATGCGAGAGGGGGGCACTAAGGGAACAGCCCCCCACTGCCACACATGTGTCCCCTCCAGTTCTCCCATGCACCGCAACACACCGGGATGCGGGACCCCCACCCAGGGGACACCCCCCCCTTTACTGCCATTACCGCGGGGGGGGGGATGCGGGGCCGGGGAGGAGCGGGCCGTGGAGGGGCGGGCACGGAAGGGCCGGGGGGAGATGGGGGTGGCGGAGCCATGGAGCGAGCACCGGTACGGGACGGGACCGGAGACGGGAGGCGGCTCCGCAGCCCCACCGGGAACTTCGTGCGACCGGACAGGGGTGGGGGGAGCGGGGAAAAAAAGAAGGGGAAACAGGGAAAAACGAGGAGAAAAGGAGGGAAGGGAGGAAAAGAGGGGATGGAATGCGGAAATAACGGGAAGAAAAACATGGGGGGGCGGGGGGGGGAACACGGGGAGGAAAAAAACGGGACGGGGAAGGGAACACCGGAGGGGGGAACCGGGGAGCAACGGGGAGAAATGATGGGGACAGGGAGGGAAAGGGTGGGTAACCAGAGGGGAAAAGGGGGAGGGTGAAGGGGGGGGTGGAGGGGGAGGACCATGGTGAAATGGGGAGGGGGGGGGCAGGGAGTGGGAGAACAGGGGGGAGAAATGGAATTATGGGGAGAAATGGGGGTGCAGGGCAGTGGGGTTGGGACTGGGGATCTAAGGGGGTCCCCAAAAGTCCAGACCTTGGAGGGATCCTGGGAGCTCAGGGATCCCCCCCCCCCGAGATCTAGGGGTGCCCAGGGTGGGCTGGGGGTGGCTGAGCCCCCTCCCAGCCCTGGCCCCTCTCCCCCAGGAGCCCTCCCTGTACACCGTGAAGGCCCTGCTCATCCTGGACAGCCTCGGGCAGCGCCTCCTGGCCAAGGTGAAGCCCACCCCACTCCCTGCCTCAGTTTCCCCAGGGAGGGGTACTGCCCAGGTCCCCCAGCCCCCCCTTCCCAGCTCAGACTCCCTGCCAGGCTGTGGGGTCTTGGGGGGGGTGTCCCAGCAACGACCTTTGGAGGGTCCCAGCAGGGGGCTTGAGGGGTCCCAGTGGGGCTTTGGGGGGTCTCAGAAACCTCCTCCTTCCACCCCCCCCCCCAGCAGGACCCCTGCTACCCACCCTGCCGGTGTTGACCCCCCCCGCCTGTCCCCACAGTACTATGATGGCACCTTCCCCACGGCCAAGGAGCAGGCGGCCTTTGAGAAAAGCATCTTCAACAAGACCCACCGGGCAGGCGGTGAGGGGGGGGGTCCTTCTCGGGAATTTCTGCAATCGGGGGGGACGGGGGGGGGACACACAGTCCCAAAAGGTTTAATCCTGGGGGACACCAACACCCTCCCGTGTCCCCAGGGGAGATCGCCTGTCTGGAAGGACTCACCATCGTCTACAGGAGCAGCATCGACCTCTTCTTCTACGTGGTGGGGGGCTGCCAGGAGAATGAGGTAGGATGGGGGGGGGGGGGAGAGCAGCCCCGGGACCCCCCCATGGCCCCCCTGACACCCCTCTTTTCCCACAGCTGATGCTGTCGGCCGTGCTCACCTGCCTCCTCGACACCCTCGGCCACCTCCTGCGGTGAGTCCCCAAGTCCCTGTGCCCCAAGGATGGGGAAACTGAGGCAGGGCAGGGGACAGCAGCTCGCCCCGGGTGACACTGTGAGCTGGGGTAAAACCTCTGCTGTCCCCAAACACCCCAGGCAGGGTCCGGGGGGACGGCAGGGGTCCGGGTCCCCCCCTGGCCATGACCTTGACTGAGTACAGTGACATGTCCACCCGCTTGCAGGAAGGAGGTGGAGAAGCGCCTGCTGCTGGACAACATGGAGGGGACATTCCTGGTGGTGGATGAGATCGTGGACAGAGGGTGAGCTCCTGCTGTTGGGGGACAGAGTGGGAGAAGCAACCCCCAAGTCGCAGGGACAGGGGGTGGCATTGTCCCCCTGGGTGGTGAGAAGGGGCTGGCCCCATCTCTGGCACCCCAGTTTGCCACCATTGAAGCAGCTCTTCCTCAAGCCTTCATCAGGGCATCCACAGGGAGGGGAAACTGAGGCACGGGGCACAGATGCCCAGTGGGGTGCAGCTGGGATCGGGAGGATCCCACTGGGATGGTGCCAGCACCGTGCTGCTCTACAGGGTGATCCTGGAGAGCGACCCCCAGCAAGTGATCCAGCGCCTGAGCATGCGGGTGAGTGTGGCCGTCCCACCCCATGGCCTTCCTCCACCCTCTTCTGCTTCTCCTCTCACCCTCCTCCTCACCTTCTCTCCCCTCTCCAGGCCCCGGAGCCAGCACCATACGGCTTCGTCCTCTTCGACTACCTGGCAGGCAGCTCGGAGCAGAGGGACAGGAGGGACGCTGGTGGCCGTGAATAGGAGCTCCAAGGAGGTGCAAACCCTTCCCTGTGCTGGGGGGGGGTGGGGGGCAGGGATTGGGGTTGGGATCCAGCCAGGACGGGCAGGGATTGGGGCTGGGGTCCGGCTGAAGAGGTGCAAACCCTTCTCTGTGCTGGGGGGAGCAGGGATTGGGGTTGGGATCTGGCCAGGATGGGCAGGGATTGGGTTCAGGGTCCGGCCAGGATGGGCAGGGATTGGGGTCAGGGTCCGGCTAGGACGGGCAGGGCTTGGGGCTGGGGTCCAGCCAGGATGAGCAGGGATTGGGGCTGGGGTCCAGCCGCTGCCAGAAACCTCCCAATTGCAGCAGCCTCGTGGGTGAAGGGCACCGAGGGGGTGCTCCCCACATTGGGGCACCCAGTGGGTCCCCTTTTCCTCCCCTCCTAAAGCCGCCAGTCCCCTTCCCTCCCTCAGGGTGACAGTAACCCTCTGTCCGAGCGAAGCATGTCCCAGGTAAGCGCTTTGTTAGCCTCGCTAACGAGGGGGTGGCCTGCCCAGTTTTACCCATTGGGATGGAGATGGGACACAACTGGGTCCTGCACCCTTCGTCACCCCAGCATGGGGTGCCCCATGTGTCCCCCCAACCCCAGTGTCTGGCTTTAAAGGGCACCCCGAGATCAGCCTGACCCCATCCCCGGGGTCTCACACAGGTCCTGAAGCCCACCAAGGAGAACATCAAACCAGCCCGAGATCAGCCTGACCCCATCCCCGGGGTCTCACACAGGTCCTGAAGCCCACCAAGGAGAACATCAAACCAGCCCTGTTGGTACGACGCCTCCGGGGTCTCCCCTCAGAGGGACCAGCCGGAAAAGGGGGGACCCCAGCGCCGGGGGACAACGGGCAGTGGGACACACCGACCTTCCCCTACATCCCCCAGCTCCAGCCCCAGCCCGGATCCTCCAGGACGGCTCCTCCACCTCCAGAAGCCCTTCATCAAGGTCTCGTATCCACCCCCAGCATTAATAATATGGAGGGGAGAATTAAGCGCTAATGAAGGAGGATTGATTCCCCGTTCCCACGCGCTCCTGGCTGGAGCTGGCTGCAAATAAAAGTTCTTTCTCCCCGTTTTGATGTCCTTCTCTCCATCAGGCATCTCGGGTGATGGGTCCCCGTGGGCACATCGCCCATCGAGGGGTGGTTCTGGGGGCTCAGCTGGGGCCACCGCGGAGTTTCACTCTTGGAAGCGTTCCCTGTGGAGGCAATGGTGACATTTTGGGGTCAAATCCCACTCTCTATGGGTTTGTAATTTCAAGCCACTACAGATCAGTGGGGTCTGTCACAGGGTGGCCTGGGGCTAGCGGGAGGCTGCGGGACCCCACTGTCGTGATGTGGATCTGGTTAAAGAGGGGAGCCCCTCCCCCCCTCCCTGGGGATGGGGGCAGCACCTAAACGCTGCCCACCTGTGGGTCCCATGTGTGGGGCAGCCATGGCACTTGCACCCATAGCTGAGCACGGTGCTGCACCAGCCTAGGGTGCTGCTGCACGGGGAAGCTGCACCAGCCTAGGGAACCCCCCACACTTTGGACTCACCCCTTTCCCGAGACCACCCCCGCCCCTGGGGACACCCCGATGTATCACGGAACCTGCACCGCCTCTTGCGCGACGCTCCCTAACGCCGCAGCTGCAGCGTGGCTCTTGCGCGACGCTCCCTTGGCGAAGCCCCGGCTTTCTTTGCATAGCTCCGCCCTTCCGCGGGACACGCCCCTTATATGATGCGTGACCACGCCCCTGGCCGTCTTAGCCCCGCCCCGCCCCTTATGCCCCGCCCCTTCCCGCACAGCCCATTCACTGTCCTGCAGCGCCACCTGCCGGCGGCTTCGGGGAGCGGCCGGGACCCCCCCCCGCCCCGAAAACCCTCCCCGGTCTGCGACACCCCTGGCCCCTCCCCTCAAGCCCTCACTATCATCTACCCCCCCCCCCCCCCTCCCCCGGGG
>JAOTQQ010000011.1:5655887-5681198 GCA_026546715.1 Gallinago undulata | reverse complement strand
GTTCCTGTGGGACCTGCTCTGGGTGGCCCTGCTCTGGCAGGGGGTTGGAGGAGATGATCTCCAGAGGTCCCTTCCCATCCCAATGGAATTCTGGCTGCTCACCTCCCTGTCGGGGATGACGGTGCTCTGCTGGCTGACGACAGCCCCGATCTGGCTGCTCTTGGGGCGGGAGTGGAAGTACCGCTCCGATTCCTCCTCCGGCAGCCGCTTCACCGAGCCCTCGATCCGTACCTGTGCCGGGCAACGTCAGCCGGGCTCCTTCTGGCCAACGGGCACCAAAGGGGCTGCGTCGGCTCCCGAGCGAGGAACCGCCCCATGCTCTCGCTCTCCCCCCCCAAAACACACGGGCAACCCCATGCCATCTCATCCTGGGGGACTGGGACCCATCAAGTGAGGACCCACCCTGTCCTCCCGCTTTCCACCCCAAAAAACATGGGCCTGGGACCCATCCAAGTGAGGAACCACCCCGTCCTCCCACTTTCCACCCCAAAACAGATGGACACCCCCTGTCCCATCTCATCCCTGAGGGCCTGGGACGCATCCAAGTGAGGAACCATCCTGCCCTTCCACTGTCCCCACCAAAAACAGATGGACACCCTCTGCCCCATCTCATTCTTGAGGGGCTGGGACCCATCAAGAGAGGAACCACCATGTCATCCCTCCAAACACATGGAAACCACTTGTCCCATCTCATCCCTGAGGGACTGGGACCCCTCCAAGTGAGGAACCACCATGTCCTCCCCTTCTTTCCCCCTAAAACAGATGGACACTCCCCGTCCCATCTCATCCCTGGTGGGCTGGGACCCATGTGAGTGTGATCCCCACCCAAATGTGTGAGCCCCAACATCCCACCCTGAGGTGGGGGGGGAGCATCCACTGCCTGACACTGTGCCAAGGGCCCATCCGTGCTTCCCCTGACCCCCCCCCCCCGCCCCCAAATTCCTAGGGGACCACGACTCACCTGCCGGTTAAGGGGCTCCCAGTAAAAAACCAGTGAAGCGAAGGGGTTGGCGTCCTTGGGTGGGGTGGGAGGGAGAGAGGAGATTGCTGTCAGCAAACCGGCTTGAAAAACGAGAGACTCAGCCCCGATGCAAAACCAGGGATAGGGGGGGGGGACACCCTGGGGACCCCACACACCTCCCCAGAGCCCCCCCCAAAACCCTCACCAGCTCCTTCCCCTTACGGCTCTCGTGGTTGGTGAAGAAGCGGAAGCCATCCTGCCCGAAGCCCTTCAGCAGCACCATGCGGGCCGAGGGCTTCCCGTCCCTGCGGCGGGAGAGGGGAGGCGATGACAGGTTCCCCGTCCTCCTGTGACCAGGGGAGGACCCCCCCCCCTCCACCATATCCCCCCCCCTTCCTTCCCAATCTCACCTGGTGCAGGTGGCCAAGCACATGGCGTTGGCCTCCCCGATGGCCGGGCACCCCACGGCCTCCTGGAACCAGACCTGGAACTGCTGGATGGGATCACGGGAAGCCAGGTGGTGCTCCTCGAAGGCCTGGGGACATTGGGGACATTGTGAGATGGGAGGGGAAGGGGGGGGGGGGGGCACACTCGCCTTTGGGGACACAGCCTAGAAAGAAAGGGGGTCACCCCAGATCGTGGGGACAGTTTGGGAGGGGGGTGTCATCCCAATTCCAGGGGCACAACTGGCATGGAGGTGTGGGGGGGGCTATCCTGGTTCCAGGGATCACTACCAGTATGTGTGTGTGTGGGGGGGTGTCACCCCAAGCCCTAGGGACAGCCTGGGGGGGTCACCCCAGTTCAGGGGCAAGACAAGATGGGGGGGCCACCCTCTTCCAGGGTCATGACCAACACGGGGGGGGTTGGTGTCCTCTCGGGACATCCTGGAGGGGCCACCCGGGTTCTCAGATCACTACCAGCATGGGGGGGGGGCCGTCGGGGGTCACCCTAAGCTCCAGGGGACAACTCGGGGGGGGTGGGGGGTGTCACCCCAGTTCAGGGGCAAGACAAAAGCGGGGGGCCACCCTCTTCCAGGGTCACGACCAACAGACGGGGGGGAAAGTGTCCCCTCGGGACATCCTGGAGGAGTCACCCTGGTTCTCGGGTCACCTCCAACCCCCGGTGAGGGGGGGGAATGTCCCCTGGCTCTTGGGGACATCCCGGGGGTCTCCCTGTCCCCAGGACACGGCCAGGCCGGGGGTCCCCGTGCCCCGGCTCGTCCCCAGAAGCCGTCGCCGCCGCCGCCCCCCCGCCGGGCCTCCCCGCCCGTCCCCACCTCCGCGTCCCCCCGGTAGCTCTTCCGCAGCGGCCCCAGGTCCATCCCGGCGGCGGCCGACGGGCACCGAGCGGGGTCAAACCGCGCCGCCCCCCCCGCCCGCTCCGCCACCCACCCGCCTCGGGGCGGGGCGAATCTCGGACACGCCCACACCCTCACCGGACAGCCAATAGGAAGCAGTGAATCGCGCCCACCGCTAGGGAGTGGAGGGGGTGAGGAGCGCCGCCAGCCAATTGGAGAAGGCGGCGGGGGCGGGGCGTAGAGACCCGGAAGTGGTTGTTCGGACTGTAAACAGGCACATGGAGGGGCTCTTAAAGGTAAAGGACACCAAGGCTTCTGGGGTCCTTCCAAGGCTCCAGGGGTTCCACCAGCAACCTGGGCTCCCACCAAAGCCCTGGGGTGACATGAGTGACCCGGGTTCCCACCAAGGCTCCTGGGGTGCCACCAGGGACCTGGGGTCCTACAAAGGCTCCTGGGGTGCCACCAGGGACTTGGGGTCCCATCAAGACTCCTGGGGTGCTAGTGGTTACAGTGCATGCCGGTGCCAGGGTCATGGTGCTGGGGTCTCCATCGTGGTGCTGGGTTCATGGTGTTGGGCTCCCCATCGTGGTCCCTGGGTTGTGGTGCTGGGGTCCCCATCATGGTGCCAGAGTCGTAGTGCTGGGATCCCCCTTGTGGTGTTGGGGTCCCCATCACAGTGCCAGGGTCATGGTGCCGGAGTCCCCCTTCTGGTGCCCAAGTCATGGTGCTGGGGTCCCCCTCGTGGTGCCAGGGTGCCCCAGCACAGGGGACAGAGCCAGCGGCAGAGCTGCCCCCCACCCCCCAGCAGCAGCTCCACACATCCACCCCAGGGCTGTTTTCCTGTAAATAAGTTCATTTCCGGCGATATTTGGGATCCCTGTAAAGAAACCCCGCTTTCTCTCCGCCCGAGGTGGCCGGCGGCTCGCCCTCCCCACCGCCGCAGCCCCGGTGACACCGGCACCACGGGAGAGAAAGGACCCTCGGTGGCACACGCGGCGATGGATTTGCCTCTGGGGACTAAATTTATTGAGCAAAGGAAAGCTGCCGGCCGAGTCCACGCCGGGCAACTCATTACAGTCAACAAAGGATAACAGATCTGTCACGTCAGCCAGAAAACAACCCGGGGCAGTTACA
This sequence comes from Gallinago undulata, assembly GCA_026546715.1. Lineage (NCBI taxonomy): Eukaryota > Metazoa > Chordata > Aves > Charadriiformes > Scolopacidae > Gallinago > Gallinago undulata. The sequence continues at coordinate 5,677,806 of JAOTQQ010000011.1, read as the reverse complement.
ACTAAAAAATAAAGTGGATTTGTTTAATTTAAAAGCTCAAAAATAACAAGCCATATGTTTTTGTGTTTTTTTGTTTTGTTTTGTTTTTTCTTAAACATGTAGTAAACACAAAAGCAATATAATCTATGATACAATGTACACTATACACAGTGGGGGGGGGGGGCGGCGGGCAGCACACGGAGGGGGAGGAAAAAAGGAGCTGAAGTCCCAAAATTCCAAAGGAAACGCCGCGTTGCTTGGAAACAGAAAAGCGGGGGGAAAGAAATCATCAGAGAGGGAAAAAAAACTCAACAACGACCCAACTGCTCTTCAGTATCGGGGAAAAAAAAGAAAAACCAACGTTAGAAGAAAAGGAGGGGAAGAAGATGGGCAGCATCTTAAAGGAAAATTAAATAAAGATTTTTAGAAAAGCGCTCACGAAACACAGTGTTGGTGATGGGGAGAGGGGGAGCGTAAGGCAACAATCTCCATAGAAAAAAAGGGACCTTCCAAAGGGGGTTATATAGATATTTATAGCTATTTATAGACTTTAAATATAAAGTAGGAATGTGCTGTGGAGCCTCTCCCGACCCGCCTGCACCGCAGCGTGCAGTCCCCTCTGAGCCTGGCTCCTGCATGGCCATGAGACGTTGTTACCGGGCTCCGGGCCACCGCTGGGCCACCGCTGGGTGGCCACCCCGTGGCCCTGGGGGTCCACAGGGAGGCTGGGGCCCCTCGCAGCCTTCAGAAAGGGCGGCTTCTGCCTGGAGGGGCCAGGCGGCGGCGCAGAGGAAGGGCAGGAGGATGTCCCCGAGGGCTCCTCTCCGTGGCTGGGGACGCTGGAGAGCTGCGGCGTCACAGGCTGGTGGCCCTCGCGGGGTCTGTCCGCACTGGCCGGGAGCCGTGGGGCAGCTCCTGGCCCTACAAGTTCTTGGTGACCAGGTGGGTTTTATAGTGCTTCGTCAGGTGGTCGCTCCGCATGAAGCGTTTCTGGCACTGGGCGCACTCGAAGCGCTTGTCACCTGCGGGGGAAGAGCGGTGGCCGGCGGTCAGGGGGTGGCAGCCGGTGTGACACCACCCCGGCAGCACCGTCACCCACCAGTTTTTGGCCCTTTGTCCCCCTAAACCAGCCACGGTGGGGACAGAGGGGACATCCCGGGGTGGCAGTGACACCAGGTCTCCCCTTTGCAGCCACTCCACCCCAGCCCCTTCCCACGACACTTGTCACCACCGTCACCCGGAGACCCCAAAGGCAGCAGAGACCCCCCCAAAAAAAGGTTCCCCAGTTCCTCCCAGGAAGTCAGTCAAATTGCAAGGACAACTTGTGGTGGGGCCCAAGATCATCCTAAGTCAGATCTCCCAAGGCTCAGGACCCTGCAGAGGCTGGGACACGATTTGGGGAGGGAAGGGATGGTGTTGGGGTGACCTGGGGGGTGCAGACCAGAGGGAGGGTACAGTGTTGGGGTTCCCCAGGGGGTGCAGATCAGAAGGAGGGGACGGTGTCAGGGTGCCCTGGGGGGTGCAGATCAGAAGGAGGGGACAGGACAGTGTCGGGTTGTCCCATGGGGTGCAGACTGGAGGGAGGGGATGGTGTTGGGGTGCCCTGGGGGGTGCAGATCAGAGGGAGGGGATGGGACAGTGTTGGGGTGTCCCATGGGGTGCAGACTGGAGGGATGGGACAGTGGGTGCCCTGTGGGGTGCAGACTGGAGGGAGGGGATGGTGTCGGGGTGCCCTGGGAGGTGCAGATCAGAAGGAGGGGACGGGACAGTGTCTGGTTGTCCCATAGGATGCAGACTGGAGGGAGGGAATGGTAGTGGGGTGCCCTGGGGATGCAGACCAGAGGGAGGGGACGTTGTCGGGGTGCCCTGTGGGGTGCAGACCGGAGGGAGGGGACGTTGTCGGGGTGCCCTGTGGGGTGCAGACCGGAGGGAGGGGATGGTGTCGGGGTGTCCCGGGGTGCACAGACCTGTGTGGGTGCGAGCGTGTCGCTGCAGCTCGTCGCTGCGTGTGAAGCGCTTCCCGCACAGGATCCAGTTGCAGACGAAAGGGCGCTCGCCCGTGTGCAGGCGGACGTGAGCCCGCAGCAGCGAGGTCTTGCGGAAGGTCCTGCCGCACTCAGGGAAGTGACAGATGTGTTTCTTCTTCCCCAGGTCCCCCGGCCTGGCGAGGAAAGCCACAGTTAGTCTTGGAAAAGGGGATGTGGGGGGAGCCGGTCCCACAGGGCTGCCCCTTTTTCCCCCTCTCCTGTGCCCACCTTTTCTCTCCGTCCTTGCAGTTGGGGCAGGTACACGCTATCCGCCGCCTCTTCTCCCCAGGCTGAATCTCTCCGGACAACGCTTGCTCCATCTGGAGCTGGATCTGGGTTGGGCTCAGGCCGCTGATGGTCAGGTTGTTGCCGGAGACGTTCTGCACAGTCAGCTGCTGCTGGCCTGGGGGGAAGGTGGGGAGGGGAAAAGGGGGTGTCAAGCTCTGCCCCTCCACTCCTTTGGGAGGAGGGGGCCACGCTGTGCCCTCGCACTACTGCCCGCCACGTCCATCCATGCTCCTCGCGCGGGTCCTGCCGAAACCCCCCGGAGGCGGCCAGATGGAGGAAAGACCCCCCTCTCCCCACCGCGTGTGGGTTGGGACACCCCAGGCCTCAACGCCCCCAGCCCCGCATGCAGCACTGCCATGGTTCCAGTTCCCCCCCGGCTGCTTTTCCTGCCACGTGCTGGTCCCCAAATGGGGCTGGTAAGTCCCTTTTTTTTTTTTTTTTTCTGAATATACTGTGCGGTTTTTCAAAGTTTTCGGTTTGACCCTTCGGGATGGGGAAAACGGCCAAAGAGGAAACAAAAAAGAAACTTTGAAAAAACGTGCAATATATTGACCAAAAAAAAAAAAAAAAACGGGACTTACCCCGGGGACCCTAAGGGCCGCTCCACGCTCGGGGTGCTCACGGAGGCGGCAGCCTGGGCCTTGTGGGGCAGCCGCGACGGGGGCTGGAAAGAAGAAGATGGGGTCAGCATCAGCAAGCGGGATCGCTGCTCTCGGGGCAGCTGGGAAGGAGGAGGAGAAGGAAGAGGAAGAGGAGGAGGAGCGGGATCTGACAGCGGAGCGAAGAAGGGGTGACAGCGGAGAGGGAGGATGGGATCGGGGGTGAAGGCAGAGCGAAGGTGCCACCACGTCTCCTGGGAGGGAAAGCGCGAAGCCGAGGGTCGGGGCAGCAACTGCAAGACGTGTGGCTGCTGGGGAGAGGGGCATTGACCTGGCTGACACCCAGGCTGAGACCCGACACAATTCGTTTCGTTCACGGGCAGCAGCCAGCAGGTCCTACCGGTCCCCTCTCGCAGCCTTGCGGCGCGTTGCGGGCTGCAGCCAGCAGCAACATCTGCCTGTGGCATCTCCCCCCGATGCTCACGGCGGGGCCCACATTTCCAGGCGAAGCAGCAATTAAAAACCCCTTTAAAAGCAACCCCAGCGAGGACGGCCGCCCGCCGCGGAGCACAAAACCACGCTGGCCCGGGTTTTATGCTGACACGGGTTAGTCAAGCAAGAAAGAACAGCTTCCGACTGCAAAACCCAGCCAGGGACTCCTGCAGGGTTCTTGCTGAGAGAGAAACCACCGCACGGCAGCAGGTCTTTCCGGATCAGAAAGCAGATAAAACCTTCCCTCAGACACAGCTTCCTCCCCCCGGCTCCCCTCGGGACTGGGCTGGGGAGGGTTTGTTGGGCAGGGGGGGAGGACAGGGACGTGGCTGTCCCTGCAGCGGGGAGGTGAGCGGGCGACGCGGCGTCAGACACGCACCGGGGCTGTCTGTGGCTCACACGTCGCTCCAGCCACGGGTCAGGGTCTATTTTTGGCTTAAGGAAGACACTTGTCCCATGGAGGTGAGGGGCTGGCTTCACTCTTGGGGGATGGTGAGCCCTCACAAGAGGCTGGAGGAGCCAAAGCTCAGGTGTGTGAAGGCAAATCTCTTGGTTCAGCTCCTGGAAACCCAAACCTGTCACCTTTACACCCAGCAGATGTGAGGGGAGACATCCCAGCCCCAGGACTGGGACCTGGAGGTGCCATCTGTGGTGGAGGCTGCTGGCCCAGCTGGGGGGAAAGCCCTCGTGCACCCTGTCTCTGCCTGGCTGGGTCCCAGCTCTCCCAAAGACACGTGTCTCACCCCAAAGGTCTGGACACAGCTCAGTCTCCCCCCAACGTGGAGCTGAGGAGAAAATGGAGCCGGGGTGGGCTTCCGAGCAGCCTCAGCCCCTGCGCTCAGACGTGTCCTGCAGCTTGACACGACCCAACCCTGTCTCCCCTCCCCTCCCTCCCCGACACCGCTTATCAGGACGGGCTTGGAAACACCCAGCAGAACCACCAGAGACACCCTGCCAAACACTCGGGGGCCTCCTGGAGGGACAGAGAGAGCTGGAGAAGCTGATGACATTTAACAGTCAGCAACGTTCAGCTCCGGGGTCGAAGGGATCCGTTTACAAAGCCAGGAACGGGGGGGGGGGCTTTCTGTCCTCCAGCCCAAGGAGCTGCCTACGTCCCCGTTGTCCCTCCCGTCCCACCGCAGAGCGGCGCGCGGCCCACCTCCGGTGTTGGTGATGGTGACAGGCACGCCTTGGACTTGCACGCCGTTGATGTTGATGGTCTGCATGGCCTGCGCGGCGGCCGCCAGCTGAGCCGCGTTCAGGCTGATGATGCCTCCGGCGGGGGCGATTTTTGGCAGGGGGCGTTCCTTGCGAGTGGCTGGTTTCTTGCTGCTGCTGCCACCGCTGCCGACGACCCCCGTACCGGAGCTACGGGACACCGGGCTGCTGCAAGAGGTTCCAGAGGAGGCCACCGTCATGGCCGGGGCTTCCTGGAGCAGCACTGTCTGCAGCTCGCCCGACGGCGTTTTGAAGTAGACCTGATGGGAGGAGAGAAGAGGAATGAGACCAGACACCCTCACGGAGCAGACCCCTCCCCATCGCCATTGTCACCCTCCCCACACAGGAATCTGGGTCTGCAATGGGCCAAAGATTGCCCAAGCATCTGAAGATGCTTTGTGGACCTCCTGAAGAAGGTCTTGGCCTCGCATGGTGGCAAAAGGCTCTGTTAGCCTTGTAGCGTGGTTTCCAAAGGTGACACTAAAGACACTGTCTTGCAGGCTCCCCCACCTCCCTCCATCTCCCAAGAGCTTCTGGCCAGACTTTTTCATCCCAACCCCAGCTGGTGGCACAGTTTCAGGAACACTATGATCCTACAAATATTGTAAAATCAGGTAGCCACCAAGAGAAACTTAATAAAGCCCTGCGGAGGGAACAGCTGCACTCCCAACCCTTCTTAGCCACTGGAGAATCTACACAAGTGATATCTAAGCTGGATGACAAGGTGGGGATGTCTGGTGGCTCACAAACCCCTTCAGCTTTTTAAAGCCTGGGTGGGGGCTCGGGGGAAACAGGGCAGAGGGACCTTGCAGGAGGACCCAGGAGGTGGTACCTGGGTAGGAGTTGGTTCTGTCGTCTGGATCTGGAAGTTCTGGGAGGATTTTTGGGGGACGGTGGGGAGCGTGGCGGAGGCGGCCTGGACCACGCGCAGGGCCTGCTGTGGGATCTGCACCACCTGTGACTCCTGCTTGGGCTGCACCACCTGGACCTGCTGCACCACGGCCGGCTGGCCCGAGCCCGGGCTCTGCACGATGAGCAGGTTGTTGCCCGCCTGGATGATGTTCTCCGCCGTGGTCTCTATCAACACTGTCTCCACCTGCTCGGCCACAGCCACCGTGGCAGGTTGGGTGGGTGACACGGCTTTCTTTCGAGTCTTTTTGCCAGGTTTTGAAGGACTTTCTGCAAGGATCTGAGCCTGTGTGCCCGGCTCCGACGTGTTCACCAGGTTGTTCATGGGCAGGGTAAGAGTCATGTTGCTGCCACCGGCCAACTTGACCATGTTGCTCGCACCCTGCGCCGGAGAAGGTCCACCCTTCTGCGCCGGAGCTGGTTTGATGGGCACAGGTTTGTGAGATGAAGAGGAAGGGGTGAGGATGGCTTGATTGGTGCCCGGAATAATCTGGATCTGGTTGGGGAGGTTGGGCTGGACCTGGATGGTCTGTCCCCCTGCAGTCTGGATCTGGGGCACCGCCTGGTACTGGATGTTGGCGGAGGAGCGGGTGCCCTTGTTGATGACAGTTGGGTTCTGGATGGCAAAAACCAGTTGCCCCCCAGCGTAGGAGGTGCTGACCTGATTGCCCTGGATCTGGAAGAGGTTCCCTTTCGATGACAGGATCCCAAAACTGTTCTTTCCGGAGCCCAGAGGGAGCGGAGCAGGTTTGATGGGGACGAGTTTGCGAGGCGTTGGCTGAGGAGGGGCAGGAGGAGTCACGGCGGCTTCCACTGCGGGGGGACCGATTTTGCTACATGTCGCTGCGAGGAGGGCAAGAGGAGACGGCTGGGAGTCCTGGGGAGCCAGGAGGGAGAGGGGTACGTTAGAGACAGGGGCTTGTGCTGAACATCTGGAGACTGATTCGGTGAAGGGTACATGCTATCAAAAGCAATCCAGCCCGTGCCAATGAGACAACCCTTATTAAGGGAACTGCTAAATTAGTCGTATCACGTGTGCCCTTAGCTCACCCCCATCACACCACTTTTAGCCAACAAGATGGCGAAAGTGTTTTAATCACGTGCCTATGTTCTTACAACCCCTATAAAGCTGAAAATACCCTGCAAGTCTGCCGGTGTTTACACCCAGTACACACAGCCTGGAGCGTTTTGTGCGGTTTTAATTCCAAGACCCCCTTGCGATATCAGCTGCGAACGCAACCCAAGAGATCCCTAAGGAAAACACAGCGTAGGGAGGAGAAACAACTCGGGAAGAGTTGGCGTCGGGGCTGGGAACAAGGCCAGAGAGCAGCTCCTCAGCCTGTCCTGCAACCAGCCCTCCTCCTGACGCGGCAACTGTGGCTACGGCAGGGGCAGGAGAGGTTGAAGGACTCAAGTGTTTGCTGTCCTGAAGGCCAGGACACGTCCCTTCACCCCAGAGGAGCCCACCGATGGCCCCCTACTCACCTGGGCAGTGGAGGCGGCCGGCTGCAGGTATTCACTGGGGCTGACGGCAGCAGTCGCAGCCATACTGTCCCTTGAGCTGCCAGGAGGAAACAGAGAGACCAGTAAGACCAGCAGTGAGAATCAAGACCACAGCTTCTCGGTGCACCCAGCCCAAGGCCCTGACACCCCAGGGACTCTCCCAGTGTTTCCCTGCATTGCCCAAAATGTCACACCTCACGCAGTGGGGGGTTACGAAGGGGCTAGAGACATCTCACCATCTCGTCACCCTCTCCCTGCACTTTCCTTTGCCTGCCACCAAAGGGAAATGCCAATTATGGTGGGTGACCAGCTGCAGCTCTCGTTCATTTTCCTGCATCCCAGCACAGCCTTGACCTGAAGCCACAGTCTTCCCAGGGCTGGGACACCATCGCTGCCACCCAGAGTCCCCCATGGAGGCAGACATGTCCCACAAGCCAATGGCATCCCGGTTCCCAGGTCACACCGCCTCCCTGCCACTTGTTTTTCTAACTTTGGGAATCTCAAAGGACGGAGTTTTGGTACAGAACTCTGTTTCTCAAGGCTGGAAAAACATTGTGTTTCGATTATTTTGGTACGTTGTCGGCGCTGAGTGTTTGCGTGTCATTATGTCATTAAAAGGTCACTTTTAAAGGGAATAAAAAAACTGCTGGCACTGGCTGGCAGCGAGACCTGGGGAGGCGAGAGCAGCAGCAGACGGCATGGGAGCCAGGGCCATGGAGCCCACAGCTTCACTGTGGAGAGGAAGAGGAGAAAGGAGAAGTTACAGCGGAGGAGCTGGTCACTCGAGGGCCTTGGCGAGTCCAGGAGGGCAGGGAGGGCGAGTGGCTGAGGCTCCTCCGACGGCGTGGTGGGAGGATGGGACAAGGCAGGAGGAACCCCGGGGGCGGATGAGAAGATGGGGGTGATCTACTGCCCCTACAGCTTTGCTGCCTTCCTCTCCTGACACTTTTCCTGGAGAAGAACAGGTTCACAATCCCCAACACTCATCACTTCTGCTGCCCTGAGTGCCGCAGAGCAGTAACACCGAGGCTGAGGCTCTTCTTGCCACTGGGACAGCTACTAGGGTTTCTTTTTAAAGCTTTAATGGGGCAAAGCCAGGGAAAGAGACTCCTAAATTCTCACAATTCGCTAAATCTTTTGTTCTGGACTGGCAAGACATTTCATCCTCGACACTTCCTTTGGCAAATTCCCTGGTCACCCCCATCCAGCAGTCCCCGGGCGGCTCAATAGCTTGATAATATTTGCCGAGACAAAGTGCCAGGGAAAACTTGTCTGAGCTCGAACCCTCTTTTATTACCGCTGCTGACAATGTCCTGACTTCAAATGGGGAATTAGGGCCCGTCTGAGGAATATGGATGCTTGGGGTTTAACTCAGGGCGTCTCTGAAAGGCAGCCCTGTGAGCCCATGGGAAGCCGGCGCTGTGGTATTTACAGGGATACTTGGACAGCAGGAGCGATGGGAAGCACCAGCAGAAGACAAGTAGCACAATGAAGATAGGAAGCCCCAGATGGCTTATAACACACCATACCAGCCCAAAATTAACCCTTGTCTATGCACAGTGAGTGCCTTTTTGCTGATCACAGGGACTGGGCAAGAACAGCAGCTCAGGACTGCAGCAGAGCAATGGTCTCTGGCTCTGGGCAGGCAACGTGAAGATCTGGCACAGGGAGAGGTTCAACCTCCTCCTCCTGCCCAGAGAGCTGTGGGAGATCCAGGGTTGGATGAAGGACAACATGAATGGGGAAAATTAGGTGTGGGGTTCGTTTCAAGGGGAGGAAACTCCAAGCTCTGCAGCATTTATCGCAGTGGAGGCGAGAGGTGCTGGCACAGGCTGGGCTGAGGGTGACAGGGCCAGCACCCAACCTCAGAATGGGCAAACTCGACGTTCCTTGAAGCACCATCTGCTGCCAGCACGTGGCTGCAGGAGCTCCGGCCAAAAGGCACATCTGTATTGAGAAAATAAAGGGATTTTTTTTCTGTTTTGACACCCTCCGCTAGCAGGGGCGGCGCAGGAGGGGTACACATTGCTGCCCCACACAAGGGCTGGTCGTCATAGAAACATAGACTCATCCAAGCTGGAAGGAACCTTTAAGTTCACTAAGTCCAACCATAATACAGCTTAATGCTGGGAGAAAAGTCCTCGAGGCGATTGAGATGCAGTCAACGCTGGCGTAAAACCAGAGGAGGGAGCCCTCAGCTCCCCCTGCACCCCTCGGCTGCCCTGCGCGACACCGACGGAGACAGACATCTCCTCCCTGGGAACGCGGAGCCTTTCACCAAACAGAAAAGCCGCTGAGAACCCGAGCGCTCGGGCCACGGGCCAAGTCACCAAGGAGCCCGCTTCCCACAGGCAGGCAGCTCTCGGCCCTCGCCAGCGCGGCTCCTCTCCAGGCACCGCGGAGGCTCCTTCTGTGACCAAGCGCATATAAATCCTCGGGAAGAGTCAGGTTGGAATCGCAGGCGCCTGGGACGGCACGGCATGGAAATTACTCGCCCCGTTCCTTAGCGAAGGGCGTCCATTCCCTGGAAGCCACTGGCTGTGGCAACCTCCCGGAGACGAAAGCATCAGACGCTCGCGCCCAGCGAGCTGGCCAGCGATAAAAGGACGCTTTCTTCCCAGAAAACCAGGAGCTTGTACGGCTGCACCCTCCCTTTCAGCAGAATTAGGGCAGTGCTGAGGATTAACAGCCCTGACGACAAATAAGAGCAATGCTGAGCTGGCCCGAGAGAGAGAGAGAGACACACACACACACATTCCAGGAGGGATCCCATTAGGCCGAACCAATAAATAAGGATAATGGCCGGAGGAGAAGCCCTGTGTCGCCGCAGTCGAGGTGTAATCCCTCCATGAATTTTTCACTCGTACAATTTAAGTCCCGAGTCCAGAAGTGACGGTTTCACATCCCGAGGGTGTAACGTGGTACAAACCTACTCACGGCGCGGTGAAACCCAGCGGGTGCCAACGCTCCAGTCTCTGGACAGAACTGGGAGCTGGACTGTCACTGCCTTCGGGGAACATTCTCTGGGGAATATGGACCCTCCTGAGAGGCAGGAGCTCCCCCCCAGCACCCTCTCACAGACGTGCACCGTGAAACTATCACCTGCTCTGTGCTACACACTTATTCACACCCTACGAAGAACTGGTTGAGCAGTTCAGGTCCAGTTTGCCCTTGTGTAACCCCCCAGCCAAGCCTCAAGCAGAAGACAATCCCTTAAGGCAATTAAAGAGCATCAATTCATAAAATTCATTTTTCTCTGGCCACCTCCTCTTCCTCCGCTCGTCACAAGCACAGTTTTGTATGGAAACCACCTCCCTATGATGGGAAACAACAGCCTCCTTACCCCTTGCCTGCCTTCACCCCTGTAAAAGGGCAAAGCAACTAAAAACTCAGTGATTTCTGGCTCGAGAACCGTTTCCTTTATTATGTTCCTCAAACGAGCACAACCAGGACCCACTCCTGCCCCAGGACACACGGACCAAGTGTCCTGTGTCCCGACCAACCGCCTGGGATACCTTGAGGTCTGCCTGAGGGTGCTTCGAGGAGCTCTCAGAGCCTGCTGTGAGCTCACGGCACGTGGAAAAAACGTCAACAGGAGTGGAGGGAACGGAGCTGTAGGAAGAGAAAACTTACCAACCGCGCCGGCCCATGAGACCCCATGTCCAGCCGGAGGAAACGCCCGCTGGCAGCCAGCTGGACCGCTCACACCAGCACGATTGGTAGGTTTGCTCCTTGGCTTCTCACAAGAATCTATTTACTTTGGAAACTGGGCCTTTATCTTCAATATTCTACAAGAGATACAAAAGGGAAAGATGGGGTTGTTTTGGTTGTTTGGTTTTTTTTCATTCCTAACCAGGACAAGGCCTTCTCCTTGGGGAGCTGCCAGGTAATCCTCCGCAGGGTCTGCAGCTTCCAGCTCAGCAGAGGAGCCTGGCACTGAGGCAAACACGGCCCAGGAATTACTTGTCAGTCCTCATAGCCACAACCAACACCCTGTCCTGCAGCTCGAGTGGTGCAGGCACCTCTACCCGGCTACAAAACCCCCTTTTAGGGAGTTTGGAAAAGTTTTGTGTATTCTAGACCATGATTTCAAGCCTTATCACCACAGTATCCTTGTTAACTTCCCTCTGAGAGAGAAAATACCTCACCAACTTACAGACAGGGCACAGTCTGGGTATTCCAGACACTGGGGAGTCTCTGCTCCCCAAAACACTCCTCCCATCTGCCCCATGGATCGTTTTTTGGGGGGCATAAGTGGGGTGGGGGTGTGCGAATGCGATCCTAACTTCAAGCATTCAGTTTAAGCCAGTTGACACACCTGATCCGAGTTATAATTAGCACCTGGAACATGAAGGTGAATCAGAGTCTCCCAAAAATCCATGAAAGACCTCGGCAATCAGGGTCACAAAGCCAAGCACAGTCAGAGGAGGGGGAAACAACCACACCGATGGTAACAGCCCCATTTGTTTGTCAGGGCTAGAAGTGAATATTCAAAGTCGGGCATAAAGGAGCTCAAACACCTGCGTATTTACATATTAACAGCAGGAAATCAAGCAACCTCTTAGAATACACTGGCTGGGATTTCTGTTGTTGTTTCTTTTAACTCCTGGTCTGACTCCACCACGCCTGTGACAATACAACCAACTTGCCAACAGCAGACTTTGTTTTGTCCTTCCCTGATGCTGGGGGGGGAAATTCCCTGGTGCTTTGGCTGTGTTTGAGGAGGAAAAGCAGCTAAAACATAAAGCCAGCCGGCATGGACCACGCTGCCGAGGATGCCCGGGGAGGAGGGAGGTCTGCACATCCAAGGAAGGAAAGGTTGTGAGGTGCGGGGAGCAAGCAGATGGAGGGGCACCCCCAAAGCCTCGAGAAGCCCCAGTATGGAAACTTCCAGCAGCATCCATCTGTGGCTTCCTGAGCGGCCCGTCGGGATCTCTGCACATCCCAGGGATCAGAGATAACCGCCTTGGGTCTCACCTCCCTGTGGCCTCCCTCCCCTCCTCAGCCCCGGGGCAGCCCCCCCAGCCCCGGGGCAGCCCTACAGCCCCCAGTGCCCGAGAGGAACGAGCCCGAATCCCCCCCCCACACACACACACCAGAAACCAGAAAGTGACGGGGTGGGGGGCTGAAATACCCTTCCCCACACAGACACCCCCCTCCAAACACAGAGCAACACCCCACCTTCTCCGCACCCCTCCAGCCCCACGCAGCTCTCCCCAAAACCTGGGGGGGGACCCCGCTGGGGAACACGCCCCCTCCTCGCCCCCCACGCCTGGGGGCTCCCAAGGCTCCCCCCCGCACCCCATCGACCCAGACACCTCGATCACGGTCCCCCCCGCCCCAGGCTCCCCGCAGCACCCCCGGAAGGGTCCCTCCTCAGGGACACACCTCCGTTCCCCCGAGCCAGGTGCCCCTCGGGGCGCGGGGCGGCCATAGGGGACCCCAAATGCCACCCGGGCGGCCCCCCCGCTGTCACGTACCGGGGCACCCCCCGCAAACGACCCTCCCCCCTTCCCGCAGCCGAGTGGCCGCCCCTCCCGCCGGCGGTGGCGGCGGTCCCCGGGGAGGCGGGCCTCGGTGGCGGGCCCGCCCCTGACCGGGCCTCGGCCCCGGAAGCGCCGCCCGTCCGCCCGCCCGGCGCTCGGGGAGGGCGGGCCGGGAAGGCCGCACGCCCCTTCCGGGCCCGGCACCACTGTCGCTACCGCCCCCCGCGCCGCCTCCCCCCGTTCCAGCGCGCCCGTCCCCGTCGAAGGCCCGCACAAACCGGCCGGAGCGGCGACGGCGGCTCCGACCCCCTCACGGCGCCATCTTCCTCCTCCGGGGCCTCCCGGGCACCGCCCTGAATAACCCGCCCCCTCCGCGGCCTCTTGACCAATCGCCACCCGGCTTGTCGGCTCTCTGGCCAACAGACGGTGAGCTGCTTCGCCGCTGGCCAATCCGCCTCCGCTTCCCCCTTGATGGGCAGCTCTGCCAAGCAATAGGACCCGTGATGGAGTGACAGCTCACCCAATGGGCGCGGGTCTGTGGGGTGACGGACGGAAGCGGAGACCCAATGGGAGGGCAGATCTCTGATTGACAGCGCGGCTGGCTAATGGAAGCAAGCCCAACCTGTCGCCATCCGGTCGTTGATTGACAAGCCTGCGAGGCGGGGGAAGTGGCCTTCCTCGTGGGCGGGAGCCACCCAAAATACGCCTCTCGGCCTTTTGATTGACAGGAAGAGAAGACAATGGAAGGAACCAGGAGGCAGAATTCCGCTTCTGATTGGCTGCGCGCCAAGGAGGGGGTGGAGCTTCGGGAAGGTTGAAGCCCGATGACGGCAGCGGGGTCCCCGCGGGGGCGGGGAGTCCCGGGGATCCCGGAGGCCGCTCCTGGGACCCCACCGGGCCGGGACCCGAGTGGGGGGCCGGGGGATGTCTCCGGTGATTCCTCCCCCTCCGGAAGCCGGGGGCGGCCGGGCCTCACTTCCCCTCTGGGGGAAACGGAGGCACCGGGGAGGGTCACATCCCCTCGGGGCACAACATGGGGGGCAGCCCCGGACACCCCCTCCCACCCACCCGGCCCCGCATCCCGGGGAGCAAGGGGGCAGCAAACCTCGGGGACACACACCCCCCCCCAAATCTAGTGGCAGCTGGGCCCCCAGCTCCTGAGGGACCCCAGCCCCCCAGAGATGGGGGTGTCTGGGGGAGCTTGGGGTGCTGGAGGGGGGTCAGGGTGCATGGATGGTGCTGGGGTGCCCAGGGTTGAGGTGCTTGAGGGGGGTGTGAGGGTGCCCCGTCTCCCTCCAGGCATCAGGGTGCTCAGAGGGGAGGGTTGGGGTGCCCTCGTAGGGGTTGGGGTGCTGGGAAGGGGGGTTAAGGGGGGGGGGGTCAGGGTCTTGGAGGGTGTTGGGGTGCCCTTTCTCCCCTCAGGGGGGTGAGGGTGCCCAGGAGCTGTCACCCACACATCCCAGCTCCAGGACCACCTGTCCCACCGCAGCCGAGGGGGCCGCCAGCCACCCCGTGGGTGGTTGGGGGGGTCCCCAGTGACTCCTGACACCCCCCCCACCACCACCTTGTCCCGTCCCATGCCAGGCCTGCCAGCCCCGGGGTGCCCAGCTGGCTCCAGCCCCCACGGGACCAGCACCTCCCACTGGAGCCAAATAATTGCTCGGTGCTTTGTTGTGCAGTGTCTATGGCCGCGGGGCCTTCATTTGTGGGAACTTGCTGCGGCGAGTGCCTCCCTTTTAATTACCTCCCCTCCTCATGCTCCTGCTTACTCACCGCCTGGCACCGGCGCCTCCGACCCCCGCCTCGGCCCCCGGCCCCCCTTCCCCCTTCGCCTTCGTCACCTTGTCCCCACGTGGGGGTCCCGGGGAGGGAGGGGAGGGCAGATTTTGGGGTGCTGGTGCTGTGCTCGCAGCCCGGACGCCGGGGTCCTCGTCCCGCCGTGGGGGTGAAGGCGATGGGGGTGGTGGTGCGTGGCAGGTGGAAGGGGAGGGTTGGAGCTGGGTGCACGGTGGGGTCCCTTGGATGGGGGTGTCACCCGTGGCCACCCCCAGGACCCAGCTCCAGCCAAACTCATAAACTCTGGAGGAGGCACCGCAGCCACCGACGCGCTCCCGACGCCGGCGTCGTCCTGGGGGACACGGGGACATGCACATGCAGGACGCGGCTACACCTGCCCCATACCCCGTTTCTCACCCCAGAGGAGCGGGACCCCACAGCAGGGGGGCGCTTTGGGGTCCCCATCCGCCATCTCCACCCTCTGTGGAGGGGGACCACGGTGTGGGGGTCCCCCGTGGGCTCGGCCCGGAGCAGGTGGCACCCCAGCCATCCCCAGGCAAGGGAGGGGAGTGGGGATGGCCCCGTGGAGGGACCCGGGGCGGTTGGCGGGAGGCAGCGGAGCCCAAGGGCCACCTTCTGGCTGGGTGCCCGCGCCGGCCTCGGCTCTGCTCCCGGCGCTCCCGCCCTGGCTGCCGGGACAAGTCCCAGCCCGCCTCTCCCTGCCTCAGTTTCCCCAGGCAGGCAGTGACGCCGGGCTTTCGGCTGTGAGCCTGGCGTGGACGCGAGCGCGGGCACGATCGCTGTCACCGTCCCTGGGAAAGGGCCATCCCCCCGGCCCCGAGCGTGCCACCTCCGTGCGGAGAGGATGGGACGGGGACACAGGCTTGATGGGATGGGGACAAGGGTCTGTGCAGCGAAAGAGGGGACAGGGACACACAGGTCGGCACAGCAAGGCTGGGACAGGGACACAGGGACAGGGACACAGGGACAGGGGTCTGTGCAGGGAGGCAGGGGATGGGGACACACCAGTTGTCACAGCAAGGCTGGGACTGGGATGCAGGGACATGGGCGGACACAGAGGGACACAGATCCATGCAGGGAGGCCAGGACAGGGGTTCAGGTGGGCACAGAAAGGTAGGGGACGGGGACACACAGGTTGGCGCAGAAAGGCAGGGGACAGGGACACACAGGTTGGCACAGAAAGGCAGGGATGGGGACACAGGGACATGGGGACACACACAGGGACACAGGTCCATGCAGGGAGGCCGGGACAGGGGTTCAGGTGGGCACAGCAAGACTGGGATGGGGACGCGGGGACATGGGGACACACAGGGGGACACAGGTCCATGCAGGGAGGCCAGGACAGGGGTTCAGGTGGGCACAGAAAGGCAGGGGACAGGGACACATAGGTCAGCACAGCAAGGCTGGGACGGGGACATAGGGACATGGGGACACACAGAGGGACACAGGTCCATGCAGGGAGGTCGGGACAGGGGTTCAGGTGGGCACAGAAAGGACAGGGACACACTGGTTGGCACAGCAAGGCTGGGATGGGGATGTGAGGACACAGGGACACGAGGACATGGGGACACAGGTCCATGCAGCGAGGCAGGGACCCCCGCAGAGCCAGGCTGCACTGGAAGGACCCAGAGTTGTGACAGGGGGTGAGGACACGCCATCCCCAACAGTCCCCATCCCCACCGTCCCCCGGCCCTCTGCCACCCACCCCGGTGCGGGCAGAGTGCCCAAGCCCACGCTCAATTACAGCAATTACGGCACCTCCTCAGCCACCAGCCCGTCCCCGCGCCCGGCCGAGCTCGTTAACCGTTCCTAATGGTTTCTTCGGAGAATTCGAAAGTGGTTTTCAGGGAGGATCTTCTCCGGGCACAGCGAGCGAGGGGGGACAGTGCCATCACCCCTGCCTGGGGGCCTGGTGTCCACCCAGCTCTGCCTCCCGTCCCTGTGGTCCCACCAGGAGCAGAGTGGCTCCTGTGCCATCCCCTGATGGGGGATTCCCACTGGGAATGGGGATGGGGCTCCATGAGCTGGGGGGGTGTCTGGGTCCCCTCTGGCAGTCCCAAACCCCAGGGGGTGCCAGCATGGCCCCGTGCCAGGGGAAGGTGGTGGTGGCACGGCCAGGTGGTCCCCATCCCTGGTGCGATTGTTTGGTTCTGTCCCCTGATGCAGCCACATGTCCCCGTCCCCAGTGTGTCCCCAACCCTGGTGGAGCTGCAAGTCCCCATTCCTGGCTCAGCACTGTGTCCCCACCCCCAGTGCAGCTGTGTGTCTCATTCCCAGTGCAGCCACATGTTCCCATCCCTGGTGCAGCCACGTGTCTCTGTCCCCAGGGCAGCTGAATGTCCCCATCCCCAGTGCAGCCACATGTCCCCATTCCTGGTGCAGCCCGGTGTCCCATTTCCAGTGCAGACGCATGTCCCCATCCCCAGTACACCCCAGTGTCCTTTTTCCAGTGCAGCCACACGTCCCCATCCCTGATGCAGCCACTTGTCCCCATGCCAACACAGCCGCGTGTCCCAATCCCCAGTACAGCCCAGTGTCCCATTTCCAGTGCAGCCGGATGTCCCCAGTGCATCCGTGTGTCCCGTCCCCGGTACACCCACGTGTCCCCCATCCCCGGTGGCTGATGCCAGGCTCTCCCCGTCACCGTGCCAGGCAGGTTTCCCCACGCGGTGACTGACAGCCGGGCCGGTTGGGCGCAGATAGGCAGGGAGATTACGCGGGGACTAATTAAAAGCCGTATTTAAAACTACAACCGAGCCCGTCAGCTCCGTTCGCCGCCACGTCGCAGAGGTCGAGTCCCGACAGTAATTCCTGCTCCCGGTGAGAAACGTTCCCTCGGGGCACGCCGCGACCTGGCACGCACCGGCACCGCGGGCAGGGGAAGCCCCGTCGCGATAATCCCGGGAGATATCTCTGCCAAGCGGGCAGGTGCCATGCCTTCAACCTGTCCCCAGGGACCAGGCGGGCACCCCCCGTGCCAGCCGTTGTGCCCCCCCTCCCCGGGGGGACGCAGCGGTAACACCGTCGTCCCCATGATGGCACGACTTGGGGACAGGGATGTGTTTTGTTGGGTGGGAGGGGGCCCTCCTGGTGTGGGCGTGATGGCGATTTGGGACCCCCGTGTTGGGGGGGACAGAGGTCCCACAGGGTCCCAGTCTGGGACTGGGCACCGGTCTCCCGGGTGCATGGGATTGTGACCCCCCCGCCTCCATGGGACTCTGGGGGGGGCCACCCCTCATCCCTGTCCCACCTGGCATTGTCCCCACCGTGCCAGGCTTGGCAACCCCTCCAGCTCCTGCCAGCGCCCCGGCTGCACCCCCCAGGGGGTTCAGCATCAGCCCAACGTCACCCCCCCCGGGGATGTCTGGGTGCGGGGCCGGGGGCAGCACCCCCAAAACCTCGGGGGAGGATCCGGGTGCTTCATCATCTCTCCCCGTCTGAAGCCCCGCGGCCGCCCCCCGGGGCTCCCCCCCTTGGCTGGGGCAACCCAGACGGCGCAGCCCCGTGGCACCCACTGCAGACCCCCCCCGGGCACCCTCCCGGGGCACCCAGCCTCTGCGGAGCTCAGCACCCACACGCGTGGGTGGGTGCACACACACGGGGACGTGCACGCACGCAGGGACCTGGCGCAGNNNNGGGGGGGGGGGGGGGGGGGGGGGCTCTCATGCCTTGCACACGCAGGCACACGCATGGACATGACACCCCCTGCACGCACACACACACACACACTCACGTGAAGCAGCACCGCACACGGATGTACATACGTGTACATACACGCACACGCTCCCAGCCCCGCTCCCCCCCCCGCCCCCCCCCAGAAACCAATTTGTTTTATGGCAGGGGAGGAAATTGCCGTCCGTTCCCCAAGCCAGGAGGCGTTTGAAGTGCTCGGCCCCGGGGGGGGGGGGGGGGCTGGGAGGGGCCTCGTCCATCCCTCTGTCCCCCAACATCCTCCTGGGGCCTGGGGGGACACCTCTCCTCCTCCGGTCCCTCCACCCCCCTGTCCCTGGGGGGATCAGGAGGTGCTTCTCCTCCTCCATCCCTCTGTCCATCCATTTCTACATCCCTTCATCCCTCCTTCTCCCCACCCTTAGATCCCCCTGGGGACAGGGGTGTCCCCAACTCCCGTAGGGCTGTACCCCCCCCCAAGTCTGGCAGCCCCTTTCATGCCCCCATCAAGCACTGGGGTGCAGCGAGGGCTGTGTCTCCCCCCAGCAGGGCCATCCCATGCCCAGCTCTGGGGGCAGCAGTGGGGTGAGGGTGGGGGGTGCGGGGGGAGGATGCTGCCTCGTGCCCCACACACACACTGGGGTCCCGGCTGCAGTTTTGGGGAGCACCCACCCTTCCTGCCCCCATCCCTATTCCCTGTGGATGCCCCGTCCACCCCTCAGTTCCCCCCGAGTGGCTGGAGAAGCTCCTGTTGCCTGAGCACTGGGGAGGGATTGGAGGCATTTGCCTCTCGCCTTGTAATTTATGCAAATGGGCTCTGTAATTAGCTGTAATTTCAAGGCACGGCTCGAGGTTTCAGACGCTCCATGACGAGGAGATGCCCCCCTGGAATCCTCCGGCATCGGGGCGATTTCCTCCCCATGTGTGGTCCCAGACGGGGTTCCAGCTTGGGTTGAGGCAGCTGCAGGAGCCCCCGACCCCCCCAAGGCCCCCCAGTCCCAGTAACCCCCACGGTCCCCATGCTCCCCACGGCCCCACGCCACTGCCCTCAGCCCCCCACTGCCCCCAGGGCTCTTCCCCCTCCAGCCCAGGAGTCTTGGGACAGGGTCTGGAGGATCCCGGGGGGGCCCCTGGGGCCAGGGACTGGCAGTGTGAGTAGGTCGGGGGGTCCCCAGGTCCTTGTCCTTGTCCCTAGAGGAGGCACACAGTGTCCCATGTCCTCTCACCCCACTGTGGTCCGGGGCTGGCGGGGAGAGGGGCCAGACTGGGAACTGCTGGGAGAGGAGCCATAGCAGCCGGGACCTGGGACCCCTGGGCAGGGACCCATCTCCCTCCCCCAGTTCCTGAAGCACTGGGGAGACTGGGGCTAGACCAAGATGATCTTTAAGGTCCTTTCTGACCCAAACCATTCTATGAGACCCCAGAGTCTCACAGGGGACACAGGATAAACCACGTCCCCACCGTACGCACGACGTACAGGGAAAGGCGCATCCTTCCTGGTGGCCGAAGAGGAGTTGGGGACCGGGGGACATCCAGGCCACTCTCCCCACCGTGGAGTCCCTGCTCCCCATGGCAGCACAGCTGGGATGGGGACTGGGATCAGGCTGGGGATCCGGTGCCTGGAGCTGGAGATGCAAAGTCTGCAAACTGCTCCCTGCCCCGGAGAGCTGCTGGCGGCCGCGATACAGCACCTGGGAGGCAGCTGGGGAGCCCGGGGGCCAGCACCCCATCCCCAGAAGCCCTCAGATATCCAGGAGCTGGAGCATTCCCCTTCCCCTTGGCCATGGGAACGGCCCACGGCACCTCCCGGGCGGGCACGGGGGAGGAGAGACGATGAGACCCCAGGGCTGGTGTCCCCCACATCCCCTGTGAGCCCCCCCAGAGCACTTGAGCAGCAGAGCGTGTGTGTTCACCACCATCTACGATGTCTCACCACCACCAGCAGCTTGCCCTGCCACCTGCCCCTGCCCCTGCCAGTCCCAGGGTCCCCATCCCAGGGTCCCCATCCCGGGGTCCCCATCCCAGTGACCGGCTGAGCCGTTGGGGGCCACGCTCACCCCACAAGCAGCCGCGTTTCGGTGGTGGCGGTGGCGGAGCCGTCCCGGGGATGATGAAAACCAGGAGAGTTTTCCCCAAGGCGAAGGAGTTCCCTGTGCCCTCCGCCCGGCCGGGTGCTTGGCACAGCGTGCTGGGGAGATGCGGGCTCCCACGGCACCGGCACACCGGGCATCCCGGTGCCCAGACCCCAGCGCTGGCGAGGCACCAGCAACCTTTTTACCCATGGGTTTTGGAGCTTCCCCCCAGGGCCACGAGGGTCCCCCAGGGGATTGTGGCCACCACCCCCAGGGATTTTGGCCGTGGAAATGGGGACACGACGCCCCGGTGATGAAGTGGCTCCTGTGGCCGCGGCGTTGCCACCTGGCAGCTCCCAGAGCTTCTCCCCCCCGGCAGCCCCCTGCGCTAGGAGGTTGGGTGGTGGGGGCACAGGAGTCGGGAGGGTCGGACCCCCCCCAGCTGAGCAGGGACGAGCTCAGCCGGGACCTCCCTGACTCTTTTTGGGGTGCCCCGAATCCTTCTGGGTCACTCTGGGTCCTGCCACCAGCATCCTGCTCCCTCCTCTGCGTGTCCAATTCTGGCCCCCAAAATTCTTGTCCCTTAAGCCTGTCCCCATCCCATTTACCCACCGAGCCGCAACGGGGGGGGGGGGGACGACGACACAGCGAGCCCCCCACCTGCACAGGTGACATCCCCGAGGGCAGGAACAGGCGGCTACCTCCGGGATGGGGGGGGGGGGTGGGGTGACAGCCGTCTGGGCTCAGCCCGGGGGTCCCCGGGTGGGGAGGGGTGTGTGTGTGGGGGGGATTTGGCAGGAGGGCGGGAGGAGGAGGAGGAGAAGGAGGAGGAGGAGGAGGAGGAGGAAGGCGGCCACGGGCGCGGGAGGAGGGAGGCGGTTGTTTCTTTCTTCTTTAATTACCCCCCTGTTTGCGGTGTCTGCTGCGAACTTCCCGTCCCCTCCCTCCGCTTTCATGAGCCGGATCCTGGGACCGGGACCAGGCTCCTGTCAAGCGGCGGGACTGGGGCTCTGCCTCCAAGGGTTAAAATCACCTGGGCCGGGGAGGGAGGAGCTGGGACGGTGGGGAGGAGGGGAAGAGCCGGGAGCCGGGCTGGGACCCAGCCATTCCTGCTCGCCCGGCCCAGTGGGTGCCCCGTCCCTGGGGAACCGCGCGGGTCCCTCGGGGTCCCCTCGGGAACCAGCGCCCACGCCACGCCGATGAGGACGGAGCCACCGGGAGCTCGGTGCCGCTAGACCCGTACGTACCTCCCTCCCACCCCCCCCAGCACCGCCTCCCTCCATCCCCTCGACGGGAGGGTGGGCGACGGCGGGGATACCCCCCGGGCCGGGGGACCCCCGGTGACCGGGTGACGGTGCCGCTGCCCCCCCGACCGGCGGCTGGGAACGTGGTGCTGGCGGCTCCGCCGGCCCGGCCCAGCCCAGCCCCGGCAAGTCTTTGCTTGCCACCCCGCCGCGTCCACTGGCCACCGAGCCTCGGGGCTCCCGGTCCCTTCGCCTCCCGCGACACCCTGCCCTCGCCTCTCCTTTACACCGCGAAGTCGTCGTCGTCGTCCCCCTCCCCCGGGGCCGGGTGTCCACCCCCCGCAGCCCCGCAGGGACGCCACGTCGGTGCCAAGCCCGGGTGCAAGGGGGCTGGGCCCCCCCGGCGCCGCCACCGGCGCTGTCCCCGTCCCCCGTCCCCCCCCCCCCCCTCCAACAAAGCCCCGGGGAGTTTCGCTCGGGCCCCGGGGAGCGTTGCTGCGGGGGCTGGGCGGTGGGGTGCGGGTGGCGAGACGGCGGCATCACCCCCCTAACCTACGGCGTCGGGGGGGGGGGGGGGGGGGGGGGGGGGGGGGGGGGGGGGGGGGGGGGGGGGGGGGGGGGGGGGGGGGGGGGGGG
>JAOTQQ010000011.1:5632651-5646480 GCA_026546715.1 Gallinago undulata | reverse complement strand
GGGAAGGTGCACTGCGTGTGCCAGGTCTCAGCCCGCCCCCCCCCCCCCCTTTCTGTGTCCCACGACAGTGCACCTACCTGGAGATCGAGCAGGTGGAGAGGACCCACGCGGTGGTGCTGAGCCGTCCCTCCTGGCTGTGGGGTGCCGAGATGGGCGCTAACGAGCACGGCGTCTGCGTGGGCAACGAGGGCGTCTGGACCCGCGAGCCCGTTGGGGAGGATGAGGCGCTGCTGGGGATGGACCTGGTGAGGTGAGGACCCGTGGGGGTGTCTCCCAGCTTTTGTCCTGGCCACCCCAGTTGGTCATCGCTGGCTGACGGGGTGCTGCCGGCACGGCAGGTTGGGTTTGGAGCGGGGCAGCTCGGCCCGGGAAGCTCTGGAGATCATCACGGCGTTGCTGGAACGCTACGGCCAAGGTGGGAGCTGCAAGGAGGAGCCGGTGCCCTTCGTCTACCACAACACCTTCCTGCTGGCTGACCGTTCCGAGGCCTGGGTGCTGGAGACGGCTGGTCGGTACTGGGCAGCCCAGCGGATCCAAGGTGAGGGGGCGCTGGTTATACTGGGAAGACGGGGTGCCCCGTCTCCCCCGCTCTGAGCTCGAGCCCCCTTTGGCTTTCGCAGAGGGCAGCCGCAACATCTCCAACCAGCTGAGCATCGGGAGGGAGATCACGGCCGAGCACGCGGGGCTGCGGCAGCGAGCCCGCAGCCAGGGCTGGTGGAACGGGGATGGCGAATTCAGCTTCGCCGAGGTCTTCTCCCTGCCCCACCAACCCCCCCGCATGGAGGCTGCCAAGGCCCGCTACCGCGCCGGCAAGGAGCTGCTGCGGCAGCACGCAGGTGGGGACGGGGACAAGGGATGGGGACGGCCACCCGTGGCCCACCCCAGCGTCTCCACGCTCCCCGTGGCTGAGCTCTGCCCGGCCCACCAGGTCACATCACGGCCGAGACGTTCATGGCCATCCTGCGGGACAAGGACAGCGGGATCTGCGTGGACTCGGAGGGTTTCCGCACGGCGGGCAGCATGGTGTCCGTGCTGCCCCGGGACCCCGCCTTGCCCTGCGTCCACTTCTTCACGGCCACCCCTGATCCCTCCAGGTGAGGACAGGGGACAGCCCCGCTCCAGGGGTGACAGGGACCACGCTGTGGGCTGAGCGTCCCCAGGGGAGCAGTATCCATCCTCGTGATGGCCGATCCCAGCATCCCGGTGCTCCTCTCCGGCAGGTCTGTCTTCAAGCCCTTCGTCTTCGTGGCCAACCCCAAGCCCACGCCGCAGGTGAGATCTCCCACTTTCCGTGATGACCCGGCCAAGCAGATCCCACGGTTCCAGAGCGTGGTCGATCGGCGGCATGAGCTCTACCGCCGGCATCAGGTGGCACTTGAGATGATGGAGAGGGACCAGGTACAGCAGACCCTTCCCCAGCCACCGCTGCCCTGGGACCCTCGCTCTCCCTGGTGACGTGGGAGGCCATCAAATTCCCTGGGGGTGCCTGGTTTCATCTCTCCTCCCTCCCCAACCCCACCAGGAGCAGGGCCAGAAGCTCCTGCAGACGCTGCGGGATCTGGAGAAGCAGGGCCTGGAGGGGATGAACGCGGTGCTGGGGGGGACGGTGGCCCCCAGCCCGGAGGAGTTGGCCGACCTCTTCTTCGACTGCGTGGAGGCAGAGCTGAAGTTTTACACATAAACCCTGCGCAGGGAGGGGTGGGCTCGACCCCCCCAGCATGGCATTGCTCCCGGATAGGGGATGAGAAAACCTTCCCGGTGCCCGTCCCTGGCTCCTCACATCCCCCCCCCCCGCGTGGTGGGGAACAGCTCGACCAGCATCTCCAGCCCTGCCTTGGGGTGCGGAGCCTCCAGCCCCCTAACTTGTCCCGGAGGACCTGGCACTTTTTTGAGAGGTGGCCGTGGCCTGAAACGCGGGTGTGGGGTGAAGGAGAGGGACGTGGAGTGGGATTTGGAGTCCTGCCCGCAGCCTGGTGTGTTTTTTCCCACCATCAGGCAGAGCTGTGGGTGCCCGGCCCCTCTGGGGCTGCTGTGGGGCTGGCGGCTCCGTGGCAGACAGGCAGATCCGTGTAGGAATAAAGAGGCTTTAATTGCAACTGCGCGGTGCTGTCCTGGTGCGGGGTATTGCGGGTAACTGCCTATTTCTTTCTACTTTGGTGTGAGTTTTCTCCTCCAGAGGCTTGGTCCGGGGCTGGCTCCTGCCGGGAGGTCGCTGGGGCTGCAGGCGAGCGTGCTGCCTGCCGGATCCCGGCAGGGGTGGTAACTGTGTCCCTGGTTTTGCTTGGGGAGGGGGCTGAGACTGCCTGGGGCCTGGGGCTGCTCCCTCCCTGCCTGGGCTCAGCGGTGGAGGAGGCAGTAGAAGACCCTGACGCTCCCACAGCTCCTGTAGCTCTTCCAGACGGGACTGGTGTTCCTTCAGAGACTCCCTCCACCTCCGCTGCGAGCGTTCAGCCAGCTCCTGCTGCAGATCCGCAAAGAAATCTGCCAAGGACAGAGGGAGGGAGAGGGAGAAGAATTACAGGAGATCTGGCACAGCACCTCCTTGCCACTCCTGTCACCCTTGGGGACAGAGGGACCGGCCTGCTTAAGCCCCGAGCATGCAATGTGTCCTGCTTCAGTTTGGGCACCTTTGCCTGCAGTGAAAGGGCCACTCAGTTCAAAGAGCAGCTCGTCGTCTTCGTCCTCGCTGCTGGAAAAGCCTCCTTCCTCCTCTTCCTCGCACGTGCTGCCATGGATGGGCTGGGCATCCAGCTGCAGGAGGTGGGGCAGGGCTCCCACCACCAGCTCTCTGCAAGCACCAAAGAGACAGCAGATGTACCCCCACCACACAGCACAGCCCCGGGGCTGGGACTGGGTTCGGGTGGCCCCGAATCCCCCCCCCCCTCCCAGCACCCCTCTGCACAGCCCACCCACAGCCCGGCCTGGGAGGAGATCCAGATTTCTGGGGTTTGTAGTGGGAAGCTTAAACTGTATGGGATATTTGAGGGAGTGAGGGGGGGTCTGCTGAGGGGCTCGTGTGGTTTGGGGGACTCACTCTTCCCCTCTGCTCCCCCCCCTTTCCCCCCCAGGCTCCCCTGACCCACCTGTATCCGTGCTGGTGGGTGCATTCGTTTCCTGTTAAGTCGAGGAGACGGAGGCTGCGGGGCAGCTCCTCTGCAGAGATCAAAGGGAAAGAAGAAAGGTGCTGAGATGGGACCTGAGCTCCCCCCCTCCACCAAACCTCTGTCTCCCGCAGCTCTTCACCCACTCCCGAGGTGACAGCCCTACCGTGGGAATCAGTCTCTCACCTCACGGGTGGGGAAACTGAGGCAGAGAGGGAAGGAATGTGTATTGCATACAGTCCCGTGGGAGAACTGAGGGTTTTCCCCTTCCCAGGCCCTCACCGTTCCTTTTCTCACCCCTGTCTGCAAGCAGAGGGCCTGGTGCCACAATAGGAATGTTACAGAGGAAGAGAGGGAGATAATTATCCCTTTGTCCTTTCCTCTTCTGCCAAAAATCACCCACGGGAGGAGCCGGCTGAAAGAAGGGTTGTCAGGGCTGGGGCAGCTTTGCTCCAGGTTGAAATTCCCAAATCTGATTGGAGCCGCTTGAAATGTTGTGCTAAAGCAGGACACAAGGTGGAAGCAAACACCTGGAGTCTGCCAGCAGCAGGGACGGCTCAAACCGGGCCACCGGGCTCCTCTGGTGTCACCGAGGGACAGGCAGGCCAGCCTCAGGGTGGCTCTGCTGGACCTGAGGGTCAGAAGCCCTGGTAGAGCCTGGAGCAAGCATCTGATGAGGTTTCCCTCATACCCCAGGCACCTCTCGGGCAGACCCAGGACACATCCAGACCAGTTCCTGCCTCCCACCTGGGTCCAGCGTCTGGATCTGGTTGTGGGACAAGTCCAGGACACGCAGGTGTCGCAGGGGCTGCAGGTTCTCTACTCTGCGGATGCGGTTGCCAGCCAGGGAGAGGAACCTGAAGAACATGGGGAGGGTGGTGGCATGAGGCCGGGGGGATACCATGGCCCCCAGGATCCGAGCCAGCCCCAATAATCAGGCTGTCGGGGGCTGCAACTTGAACCCCCCCAGCTCTGCCAAGGGAAGAAGGGAGCATTGCTCTCCTCTGACCACGGAAAGCGATCTCCCTGGAGGCAGGAGCTGCCCGTACCGCAGGTTGGGAAAGTAGTCCAGATTCTCGATCTTCTCAATTTGGTTCTGAGAAAAAAAAACGAAAAAAAAAAACCAACATGTTTTTCTACTGCATGAAGAATCAGACTTTGGGAGCACCTGAATCCCTCCAGCCTCGCACAGGCAGCATGATGTCCCACCACTGTCCCACCACGGGAGCTTTACGGAGAGGGTACAGGGCTGTGACAGCACGGGGAGCCCAGGAGTGCAGGAGAACCCTAAGGCTCCTCATGTGGGTTTGAAACACACCAAATGGCTGATGCCAGACCCTCACTTGAATTCCATCGGTGGCACTGTCCCCATGAGAAGGGAGTACTGCCAGCCCCTCTGGCCATGCAGGGAGGCAAAATTCTTGTGGCTGTTTGTGGTCCCCCCCCCAAGGAGGCCTTTACCCGCAGGACCAGGGCTGTTTGCTGCTGCCCCCTCAGTGCCTTACCTGCTGCAGATAGAGGCTGTGAATCTCCCGCAGGCTCTGGAGCCTCCCGATAGAGCAGATGTTCTCCCGATCCAAGCGGATGGTCGAAGGGGACAGCAGCTCCGTGGACCTAGAGGAAGGGGGGTACTTGGGGTCTCCTTTGTGCTCGGAGACCCCCCCCTGCCAGCCTGGGTGGTGAAGGTGGGCTCCATGAGGATCCTCACCGGCTCTCTGGGTGCAGGGGCTCCACCAGCTGAGGCAGGTTCCTCATGGCGATGAGGCTGTCGGTGAGGGTCACCCCCAGGGACATCTGCTCACGGTCTGTGGGAAACCCAGAGCAATGGGGCTGAACCCAGTGGGGTCCAGCTCCCCGACACCCCCCCCAGGCTGATACATGAGCAGGCACCACAATGGCTCACTCACCCTCAAGCAGGGTCTCTCCCTGCCCAGCCATAGCGAGGAGGTGGCCTAGGTCCTTCTCCCTTCCTTGGTCTCTTGGGTGGGTGTCTTGGGGGGACTGGCCTGGCCCCACTGCTCTCTGCAAGTGGAAGACTCCTGAGGCAATGGGGGCAAAAACCTGCGGGCTGGGGGAGGCGGTGGGGACAGGACTGTTGGGATCAACGCTGGGACCCCCCAAGTGAGGCAGAGAGACTTCAGGGCCTGGGGAGACTATGGGACCAGACTCTTCCGGGTTTGGGGGGCACAGAGACCCTTGGGCTGGGGTAGGGGGGGGGGTCACTGGAACCAGATCCCCGGTCTGTGGGGCACAGAGACCCCCGGGCTGGGGGGGGTGTCCAGGACCAGATCCCCGGGCTGGGGGGCACAGAAAACCCCAGGCTGGGGCAGGGTCGGGCCGGGGTCTGGGGAGCCCCGGGCTCCGGCGGGGTCGCAGGCCGCAGCGTGCCCGTTGCTAGGATACGGGCGGTCCCGGAAGGGGCGGGGCATCGCACTCCCTCTCTGCGCATGCGCGCCGCCAGTCCTCCACCTTCCCACCAGCCTTTGCGCTCCCCCGGCAAACATGGCGGCGCTCAGCGGCGGCGGAGCGCCATGGCGGCGGGGTGAGGGGGCTTCTCAC
Organism: Gallinago undulata; assembly: GCA_026546715.1. Lineage (NCBI taxonomy): Eukaryota > Metazoa > Chordata > Aves > Charadriiformes > Scolopacidae > Gallinago > Gallinago undulata. The sequence goes on along the minus strand of JAOTQQ010000011.1, from coordinate 5,640,820 downwards.
CGGGGCTGGGCGGCTCCACGGGGCTTGAGCAGGGGCTCTGGCGGGGGAGGGCGTGCGTGTGGTCTAACCTGTCCTTACCGGTGCCTTGCTCCCCGGTCCCGGCTTCTCTCCCGCTCCCCCGGGGCCCGCCACTGAGCGCTGCCCGCGCCCTCCCTCTCCGCAGGCTGGCTGCCCGCCCTGCAGTTCGTCCGCCGCGGCTCCAAGGCGGTCACCCGGCACTGGAAGGCCATGCACTTCCAGCGGCAGAAGCTGATGGCCGTGACCGAGTACCTGGCCCCGCGGCCGGCCATCCCGCCGCGCTGCCTGACCCCCAAGAAGGAGAAGGTGGAGGAGGTAATTATCTGGCGTATGGCCGTTGTGGATTCGCCGCTGTGGGGCCTCGGTGGCTGAGGAGATCGGGTGGTTTTGCACACCCCGTCTGTGTGCTTTGCTCCGGGGATTTAACACGAGGGTCTGCAGCCCCCACCGGGTGCACTACACAGTTCCGGGACACCCCCGGGGTTGGCCTGGACATCGGTACGAGAGCTTTCCGGGGTGATTATTACCCTTTTTCTTCACGTTGTGGGTGGCTGGGAGATGCCCCAGCTGATAACTCAAGTGCTGGAAACCAGGTGAGTCCCAATCCGTGGTGGCATCTCCCAATCCGTGGTGGCATCTCCCAGTCCGTGGTGGCATCTCATGATAGTAGGTCCGTTTTTGCAGGGTCGGAGCTGGGGGAGGTGGCAGCCGTTGCCCCCTCCCTGCGGCCCATCGCTGCTCGCTCCCTTCAGGACAACGGCTACGCCCGGCTGCTGCGGCGGCAGGTGGAGGAGGTGTTCCGGGACAATCGGATGATTGCCATCTGCCAGTACAACTCCATGCCCAGCGAGGACGTGGTGCTGATGAGGCATTACCTCCGAAAGCACAACATTGAGGTCAAATTCGTCCTAAACGAGGTAGGGATGGAGCTTCCGGAGCAGATCCCGGTGTGGTTCAGGGCTGGGGAAGGAGGGTGGGAGCCGGGACCACCATGTGGTGCCTTCTGGGGTGAAAAGCTGCATTTTGAGAGCTGTCTCCCCCAGATTGTCAGACCCATGCTGTCGCAGTCCAAGTACAAGAATCTCCTCCCTCTCTTTGTGGCGCGCAATATCCTGCTGGTGAGCCCGGAATTGAAGGCGAAGGAGATGCTGCGGGTGCTGAAGGGGGTGCCACAGATCAACCTCCTGGGTGAGAGCCTTCCCCGTGTCCCCACATCTGTTGCCGCTGGGCTCAGGGTTCCCCTCCGGCACTGGGGAGAGGTGCAGGGTCCACACTAATGGAGCTGTGTCTGTGGGATTGCTGTTGTGTCCATTAAAATGGGCTCCCCGGGGCCTGGAGCATCTCCATTATGAGGAAAGGCTGAGGGACTTGGGGCTTTTTAGTCTGGAGAAGAGAAGGCTGAGGGGGGGTCTGATCAACACCTATAAATACTCAAAGGGTGGGTGTCAGGAGGATGGGGCCAGGCTTTTTTCAGTGGTGCCCAGGGACAGGACAAGAGGAAATGGGCACAAACTCGAATAGAAGAAGTTCCTCCAAACATGAGGAGGAACTTCTTCACTGTGAGGGTGTCAGAGCCCTGGCAGAGGCTGCCCAGAGAGGTGGTGGAGACATTCTGGAGACATTCTGGAGACATTCAAACCCCACCTGAGCATGTTCCTGTGGGACCTGCTCTGGGTGGACCTGCTCTGGCAGGAGGTTGGACGGGATGATTTCCAGAGGTTCCTTCCAACCCCTTGTGATTCTGAGGGGGTGGATTGCAAGGGGTGTGAGTCCTACCTGCAGGAGCAAACCTTTCCTTGTGCGTCTGTGGGAGCTGGAGGGGCTCTGGCTCTGACACCCCCATCTCCCCTCCTCAGCTCTGCTCCTCTCTTCCAGGCGCCTGCATCGACAACACCATCCTGAGCAGGCAGGGGGTGGAGAACTTCGCCAAGCTGCCCTCGTTGGAGGTCAGCCAGGGGCAGACGGTGGGTGCCCTGGCTCTCCTGCCCTCCCAGACATCCTCCTTGCTCCAGCGTGGCCCTGCGTACCTCACGGCTCTCCTGGATGAGCACATCCGACGCCTGCAGGCTGGGGAGACGGGGAGCCCACCCGAGCCCACCCCTGCCCAGAGCTCGGGGGGTCACTGACGCTGGGAGTTGGCTCCTTCAACGTGGTGGGGAAGGAGGGGCCAAGGACTGAAGATTTGGCCCCCGGTGGGCAGCCAGCAGTGGGACGGAGGGTCCTGCAGCACCACCGGTGTGTTTGAGGAGCGCCCTGGTCCTTCTCTTTGTTCCCCACTACTGGCACCTGGGAATGTCCCGTCTCTGTTTTGGGTGCTGTGGGGCTGAGGTTGGGAGGGGGAGAGGGTGGGGGGCACCCGTGATGGTGCTGGAGGGGGGGACATGGGGATTTCCAAGCCCCCCCTGTCCCTTAGAACGGGGAGAACATGCTGTAACGCTGACCCAGCCGTGTCACCATCCTGTCCATTAAAGTGTGGTGATGGAGATGCTGGAGGTCTCATCTTGGATTTAGAGGGGGGTGTGTGTGTGTGTGTGGGGGGGGTTCTACACCTTGATGGGTGGGAGAGGATGGGAGGACTCTCCTGGAACGGAGCAGTGCTGGGGGGGGAGGGGGGGGGGCAAGGGAAATCCTGGGAAGGGAGAGGAAGGAATAAAGCAAAACTTGGGACCCCCCTGGGGGGTGGTGGGTTAGCCTCTGGGAGGGGGTGGGAAGGGGGTGCAAAGGGCTGAGACACCCCCCCTACCGTGTTATGGGAGAGGAGGTGGTCCCCATCCCGGGCGGGGGGAGGCGGGGGGGTGGGTTCCCGGGTCTATCCGTTCTCGGGAGGCGGATGGGTCCAGCTCAGGGCGGGGAGGGGGGGGATGTCCCGGTGTCCCCGTTTCCCCCCGCCAGCCCCGGGCGCTGTCGGCTCCGGTCCTCCACGGTGCAGGGGGCAGAGCCGAGCGGCTCCGACCCGCCGCCTCCGCCTCCTTCCGTGTTCCGGTTCCTGCAGCCGCCGGGCAGGATGCGACCGGCCCCGGCCGCCCGCCCGCCGCCCGCGCAGGTGAGCACCGGGGAACCCGGCCCCCGGGGGGGGGGGGTGGAAGCTCCGTCCCGGGAGAAGGAGGCGGAGGGGAGGACACGAACGACCCCGGCCCCGCACCCATCCCGCCGCCCCCCGCCGCCGGATCCGGTCCCCGCCGCTCCGGGGAAGAAGCCGGGGGGGTGACACCTGCGTGGGGACACGGGGATGGGCTTTGTCCCCCCCCCGGTTTCACCTCGGTGGGGGGGGCTAGGGACCCCCAGGGAGCCCAGCTCCGCTCCCGGGGGAAGGGGGGTGTCGGTCCGGCAGCACCCCGGGGTGCTCCCCTCGCTGCCGAGGTGGGGGGGTGCCGTGGGAATCCCCCCCGGTCCCCTCCCCTCTGAGCAGGGCGGGGGGGGGTTATCCCGGTTATCGGTGCCGGGGCTCGGCCGCCTTCCCAGGGACAGCCCGGTGCCCGTCCCTACAGCAGCGTCCGGGACACCTGGGTACCCCAGGGGCAGCACTGGAGGGGGGTCACCGGGCGGGGGGGGGACACACACAACTCCCCCGTGCCTCAGTTTCCCCGTCCTGTACCGCTGGTAGGGAGCACGGCTGGGTCGGGGTTTTTGGGGGGGCACGTCCTGGTTTGGGGGCACAGGGACAAACTGGGGGTGATACCGGTCTCCCTACCCCGAGTTGCCCTCCCGGCTGTGCCCGCCGTGGGGTTGCCCCGTGGCACCGGGTCCATGGGGCAACGGGAGCGGGGTGGTGGAGCTGGACTCTGGACCCACCAGGCAGAGGTGAGATAAGGTTGGGTGGGTCAATGGCTCCATCTCGAACAGTAGCTTCTGGGTCCTGGCCACAGTAATGTGCCAGGCTTCCGGGGGGTGGGGGGGCAGGAGGGTCCCCTCCCCCACACCCCTTGTCCCCCCCCAAAGGGAAGGGATGAGGGTGTAGGGCAAGAAACCTGTGGGCAGGGTGGGTGATGCCCTTCCTGAGGTGGTGTCCCCTCCTTGCAGCGGCTCCCACCACCGTGACGGCTGAGCTTGGACCCCCAGCCCCACAGCTTGGACGGGAAAGGGGTGGGGGGGGGTTGGCCCAGCCCCCCCAGCTCTGCTCGCCGGCCATGGGCAGCCACGAGAAGGACATGTCCTCTCCGAAAAGGGCCCTGTCGCGCTCCAACAGCACCGTGTCTTCCAAGCACAGCAGCATTCAGCAGGTTGGGGGGGGTGGGGGGAATTCTGGGCTGGGGGCGAGGGGGGGGGGTCAGCAGGATCCCAGTGGTGCACCCAAGCTGGACTGGGAGCACTGTGGAGCCTGGGGGGCTGCACCCCACTTTAAGAAACTTACAGAGATGCTCCATCCCATGGGGAGAGCTGAGTGTCCCCTGCTTGGGGACAAGGTGGGGAGCACCCCAGCTGTCCCCCCCCACACTGCTGACCCCCATCCCCTGCAGGAGAGCTGGGAGGTGGTGGAGGAGCCACATGCCCGGGGCAGCCCGGGCCAGGAGCCGCAGCGGCACGAGGGCTACCTGCTCAAGAAGAGGAAGTGGCCCCTGAAGGGCTGGCACAAGGTAACGGGGCAGAGCTGGCACCAGGAGCCATCCCCTGGCCACCCCACTGGCCCTGGGGCGATTTGGGATCTCTGCTCCCCAAAATTGTCGTCCCTCTTTGTCCCCAGAGGTACTTTGTGCTGGAAAACGGCATCCTGAAATACGCCACCACGCGCCAGGACGTGAGTGTGGGGCTGGGCTGCCTCCGTGGGGCTGGGCTGCAGGGCTCAGGGTCAGGGAGACCCCTTGGTCCCCATGAGGAAGGGGGGGGGTGTCTCCTCCCTGACGGGGGTCCCCGGGCTCCCTCAGGTCCTCAAGGGCAAACTGCATGGAGCCATCGACATCCGTCAGTCCGTCATGTCCGTCAACAAGAAGGCTCAGCGGGTGGACCTGGACACGGAGGAGAACATCTACCACCTCAAGGTGCTGGTGGGGGCTTGGAGCCGGGTCTGGGGGTGCTGGGTGTCCCCCACCCAGTTTACCCCCACCCCAACATGCCCCTGTCCCACAGATCAAGTCCCCGGAGCTCTTCACCAGCTGGGTGAGCAGCCTCTGCTCCCAACACCAGGGCGAGAGACCCGAGCTCTGCCCCAGGGGGGGTCCTACGGGGCGGACCCCCACCAACACGCAGGTGGGTGACACCCCGGGGCGGCGATGTGAGGCAGCGCCCGGGTGTGGGGGCTCCCGATGGCAGCCCCGACCGGTGCCCCCCTATTTCCTCGGCTGCAGGGTCCGTGGACGAGGATCCTGCCCTCGGGCAGTGCCCCTGCCCTCTCCAGCCTCGCCAATTCCCGGGATAAGGTGAATTCCTGGCTGAAGGACAGCGAGGGGCTGGAGCGCTGCTCGGCCGGTGAGCAGGGCTGGAGGGGAGGATGCCCAGGGTTAGGGGAGGGGGAGGAATGCCACGTCCCCCATCCCTCACCGGGCTGGTTCTTGTGCCCATGGCAGAGCTGTCGGAGTGCCAGGCCAAGCTGGAGGAGCTGACGGCCATGCTGCAGAGCCTGGAAGCCCTGCACCGCATCCCCTCCGCCCCCCTCATCTCCGGCAGCCAGGTGGGCACGGGGCTGAGCATCGCCCAGTCCTGGGAACCCACCCCCCCCCCCACCCCCCCCAATTCACCTTCTTGGGGAAGGGGCCGGCTCCAGCCTTCCCTCCTCTCCCCCTCGCAGCCCTCGGCCACCGCGGAGAGGCCCAAGAAGGGCAGGAGGAGCACCAAGATCTGGTGCACCCAGAGCTTCGCCAAGGATGACACCATCGGCAGGGTGAGGGGGCAGCTGGGGGGGGGGGTCCCACCGAGCTCGGGAGCCACTACCGGGGAGGGATGGAGCCCCCCAAGGCCATGCTGACCCCCATGTGTGTGTGTGTCCCCAAGGTTGGCCGCCTGCACGGCTCCGTCCCCAACCTCTCACGCTACCTGGAGTCATCCCAGAGCCAGCTGCCCTTCAGCCTCCCCCCCGAGTACACCCAGCTGCAGAGGAGCTTCTGGGTCCTGGCCCAGAAAGGTGGGGTGGGGGGGTGCTGAGCCCTGCCGGGGGGGGGTGGGGTGGGTGGGTGTGTTGGGTGCTGGGGGTGCCGTGCCGCAGCCCTGACCCCTTGCCCGTGTTCCCCCCCCCCCCGGCAGTGCACGGCTCGCTCAGCAGCGTGGTGGCCGTGCTGATGGCCGAGAGAGCCCGTCTGGAGGAGATGCGGCAAGCGCTGGACCGTCGGCGCTCAGCCCCGCGCCCGGGGGGGGCCGGCAACACCGGGGTGAGGGATCATGGCTGGGGGGGGGGCGCTGGGCAGGGCTGCCCCCAGCTTCAGGTCCTGACGGAGCCCCGGGGGTTGTTACTGCTTGGGGTGCTGTTGGGTGCAGCGAGTTGGCAGGGTCTCAGCCTGGTGCTGGGTGCCCGGGCAACAGTGGGGTGAATCCCCCCTCCCTGTGAGCCCCCACACGCTGGGTTGGGCTGGAGGGGGTGGGCTGGGGGGGGGGTGTCAGCTCAGCTTTCCCCTCCCTCCGCAGGCTGCCCTGCGCCGCTTCCACTCCCTCTCGGTCTCCTCCGACACCACCCTGGACTCCTTCGCTTCGCTGCACTCCGATGAGGTCGGGGGGGGGGGGGGGGCGGGGGTGGGGTGGGGGACCCCGGTGACACTCTCAGGGTGGGGGGCTGAGGTGGCTGTCCCCGCAGCCGGACGCGTTGCCGGCCAAGGGCCGGGAGCAGCAGCTCTCCAACCGCAGCATCGTCTCGCTGGCCGACTCGCACACCGAGTTCTTCGACGCCTGCGAGGTCTTCCTCTCCGCCAGCTCCTCCGAGAACGAGGTGTGTGTAGGGGGGGGGGTCTTCGGGTGGGGATGGGGCTGTGAGCCGAGGTGGTGGTGGGGGGGGGGCTTTGCTGGCAGGGGGGAGTCTCTGCAGACCCTCCCCTGCTGTGGGTCTGTACTGGGTTCATCTCTCCCTTCTCTCTCCCCCGTCCCCTCCCCGTTAGCCGGCCCGGGAGCCGCCCCCCCCCCCTCACATCCTTCCCCCCCGCTGCTTCCCATGTCCCCCCCTCTGCACCCCCTGTTCCCCACATCCCCCCCCAGTCGCTGTGTCCTCTGAAGCCCCCCGCGACCCCTCTCGGGGTCTCCGCAGTCTCTGAGCCCGGCGGTGGGGGCCGGGTGCTGCCGGTGACCCCCCCCCCCGCCCCTGCTCCCTCCTCCTGCGTTCCCACGGTACCCACCGCCCCCTCCCCGTCCTACCCCCTCCCACCCCATCCCATCCCAAGGACCCGGCTCTCATCCCATCCTCTCAGGGGGGGACGACACTGTCCGGTACACCCCCTCCTGCCCCCCCTCCCCCGCGGTGGGGTAACCCCTAGACTCCCCCCCCCTTGCCCCGGGCCCCCCGAAGCCGCCGACGGTCCCCTGCGCCTCCCCAGCCCTCGGATGACGAGTCGTGCATCAGCGAAGCCACCACCAGCGTCTGCGAGGATGCGGCCGAACCGGGGGGGCCGGGCCGCCCCCCGACAGGTAGAGGGAGGGGGGGACACCGAGTTGGAGGGGGGGTGGTGGTGGTGCAGCTTCGCCCCACCGCCCGGTTCCCGGCAGGAGCGGAGGGTCCGGGGCTTCCCGTGGAACCGGCGCCGTTGGAATTACCGGGACCGGACCCGAGGCGGCGGAACTGCCTGCCCGCCCGCCCCCCCGCCCCCCCGGGGGACGTGAGCCTGTGGGGGCTGCTGCGGAGCAGCGTGGGCAAGGACCTGTCACGCGTGGCGCTGCCCGTGCAGCTCAATGAGCCCCTCAACACGCTGCAGCGGCTCTGCGAGGAGCTGGAGTACAGCGCCCTGCTGGACCGAGCCAGCCGAGCCCGAGACCCCCGCCAGCGCCTGGTGAGGTGGGGGGGCATGGGGGGCAACGGGGGGGCTCGGGGGTCAAGGGGGATCGGGGGACGCGAGGGACTTCGGGGGCACCGGGTGGTGGAGGGCACGGGGGGGTGTGGGGGTATGGGGGGATGTGGGGATGCGGGAGGCTGGAAGGGAATTTTGGGGTGTGGGGTGGTCGAGGAGGTGGGGGGGTTGAAGGACACAGAGGGATGTGGGGCACTTGGGGAGTTCGAGGGTTTAGGGGGCTCGGGGGACACAC
>JAOTQQ010000011.1:5528091-5538356 GCA_026546715.1 Gallinago undulata | reverse complement strand
CCTTTGAGTATTTGTAAGCATTGATCAGATCCCCCCTCAGCCTTCTCTTCTCCAGACTAAAAAGCCCCAAGTTCCTCAGCCTCTCCTCGTAAGGGAGATGCTCCAGGCCCCTCATCATCTTTGTAGACTTTGCTTTCCCCTCTCCAGCAGTTCTCTGTCCTTCTTGAAATGGGGAGCCCAGAACTGGACCCAGTGCTCCAGATGGGACCTCACCAAACACAGCCCTACTGTTCACATCAGCTGTAAAACGTGGGATTGAGCCTGTTTGCAGATAAACTCCATCTCAGAGGAACTCGTAGGGTGGAACATCTAGCTTTTCATTGCGTTAAGTTGGCAGCAATAACAGAGCCTGCACTCACCTTCAGCATAGTGTCTAAAGTAGTACTATCTCCATGCTTCAAAATAGTTACATATACCTAAAATAGAGCATAAACAAGGAAGGTCTGTCAAAACACACATTTCTAGAAACGCAACAATTAATTCCTTTATATTTGGGTTAGATTTCAGACAAGAGAACAGATCTGGAAGATACTGGCACCAATCCCTTCTATGTTTTAAAGGTTGGATTTCAGATATGCATTGACTCCTTTCCCTCTTCCCCAATTTCAGCATGATTTTGCTAATTTCAACCAAGCAAAATGCCAGAACAAGAAATCTTTGTGCCACTCAACACCTGGCCAGTAAACACATTCCATAAACTCAATCCACCTGAACAGTGCTCTCCAAAACCCAACACAATCTGGAGACTGGAGCTATTCCATGGCAGCCAGTGTGGGAAGAGCTGAGATTTTTCGTTTTGACCCAGTATTGGCCAGGACAGATGAGGATTCATTGATTCGAGAAACACGGGGAGGTTTGTACCACGCTCCCCAGTACCATTTCCTCCATAACTGGACTTATCCAAGCTCCCAACCACCTCTGCCAAAACCAGTTGGTCTCACGCTTTGACACTGGTTTCCTCCACCTTCCCTGTTGGAAACACAGGAGTTCAGAGCACACAGCACTAAGTGGGGACAGTATTTTGGGAACCAGCATTTACAATAACTTACAGGACTCCTCAGATCCGCTGACAGTATATGTTTTCCTTCCACGTGGTCCTTAAATCGGCGACGGGCTTCTTCTAACGTTGCCTTGTGTCCAGCTTTTCCTAGTTTGCCCAAGACCAGACCTCTCAGAAGGGCATCTAGATGACCTAATGGGCGAGTTGGAGGAAAAAAAATTAACTATATGGAGACACAATTCAGCAATTAAGCGTTCTTCCACCTAGAGTGGTGAGGGCAGAGCTGAAGAACAATCCTTCCACATGCCCGAGGGCTCTGAAGAACCTGGGCCTTTTCTCACTCTCCGTGGTGCCAACTGGAGAATATATTGGAGGTTTTTTTTACAGCAAAAGAGTCAGGAGAAGATGATTCCAGACCAAACACAACAGTCTAAGCCTGTATCCTGAGCTAATATTAACCATTTGCATCCACAACAGGACTGGCTAGGATGAGTAAACATGCATGTACAGGGCTTTCCCAGCCTTGTAGCCTAAAAGCCTCACACGCTCCAATAGATGCAAAGCTGAAGCAAAGAATTTCTATCAGTCAGTGACCAGGGTAGGGAAAAGTTTTACCATTTTAACCCATGTCCTGATAACAGGGGGTGGCTTTTGTGGTTGCTTGGTTTTAAGTCTAAAAATACCCCATAATGCCTGATTTCTGACTCCTCTTCCTCCATCCTCTCCCCTTCCTCAAAATCCTGACGGCTTATTTACACGTGAGTTTTCCAAAACCACGACTGGATTTCACAGCGTAAGGTTCCTACCCTCTCCAGGTTTGGGGTCCCATCCCAGTCTCTCCCCTATTGGTGAAAAGACGTCTTTCACGAACACCTGGATTTCCTCATAGAAGTCTGTGTGGGACAAGAGAGTCGAGAGGATCCCCAGGTTACAGCTGAGGTCGCTCCACACCGTGTAATTGGGCTCATTCACAAAAGCTTCCATGACTTTGAGAACCTCTACAGTGCTAATGATTCCAGCTCGGGCCTGCGAGAGGAAAAGACACAGATTAATCTGATTTCCAAACCGAATTAAGACGTTTAAATAGTTCATCATGTTATTTTAACAGCTCAGTTTGCACAGCCTGCACATAAACTCTTATTTTCTCCAGCGTGGGGCTCTGCCAAGGGGAGTTAACACCAGTCCAAGCACCTTCATTGTCTGCTCACTGCGTACACCCTGGTTTATACCCAGGTAAGCACTTTACCAGGAGACAGCTATATAATTATAAGCACATTTCGCAAACAAGAAACAGGCCAGAAAATTAAAGTGACTTAACAAAATCGCAGCAACGCTGGCAAGAAAGAGCAAACCCCCAGAGTTATTCTCAGCCAGATACTACACCCACCAAAATCTTATTTTAACTAAAAACTGTGAAGATTTAGAGATTTAATTTTTGCTCTTCGTTAAATCGGGAGTATTAAACTGCAGAAGTCATTTTTGCTTCCTGCTCCCCACGAATTAGTGTAAGTGCTGCCTTTTCACCTCTGCCGGGAAAATTTTATATTAACTGCTTCCCGGTTTATATGAAGTGATCATGGCTTCGTGCAGCCGGTGATACCTACAGTAAGCATCTCCAACCACATCCCTCAGATTTTTGTTAACCTGGAACCAGACCAGTAATTTATGGTACTGGAAAAAGAGGTGACGATCAATTTTTATTATCTAAGCTATATTCATCTACGATAAAAACACAATTAAAACGGAAAACAAAATAGGAGTCTAACACGATGTTCCTACGTGTGTTAGTTGCTCAATTTTTGTGTCCCATTAGTCTCACAATCTTTGGGAAATGACTCAGGCTGCAGTTTCACACCCCTTCAACTGAGCCACGACAAGAGTCACAAGCTTTGAAGCCAGAGGGGGAGGGTATCAAACCCACATATTTAAAAGTTTCCATATACTTGCTGACTAACAAGAATAAGAAAGTACAACCCGAAATACAGAGCGCGGTAATTAATTGTTCAGAGTGAGCAACGCTTTGCTTTGAAACAGTGAGAATCCCCAACAGCCACCTCCTCCAGCAGAGGACAGTTAGAACGAGCCCAGGTGAATAAAGCCCGTGGTGCTGACAGCATCAGATGAAGTCGTTGAGGGGCTCATTAAAGTATCCTTATTTTGATGAGTTAAAAGAAAGCAGGTTCTCGAAACAATTTTGTATTAAAAAAATAATATAGCATAATACACCCCTGCGGTGAAGAGTGGAACAGGAGTTATAGACTGCTTCCATAGGGTTGAAGTCATATGATACAAGTTAGAACTTGTCCAGGTAATTAACAGCTAGATGTGTGCAGTAATCCCAAAGACACTTTGCCTCCAGAAACCGAGACTGACTCCGCAGACTCCCGTTTCTGCAGCGACTGTTGCTCTCGTCGTTAGGCAGGAGAGAGCAGGGCTGCTCACCAGAGAGAAGAGATCGTTCTGCAGGCCAAGCCTGTCCACGGGGGGTAGGGAGAGGTCTTTGATCGCCGGTATCAAACTCTCCAGCATGTCAGGGCTATACTGGGTACGGTAAAACCCTACAGTTCCAAGGTTTAACTGAAAAGTAAAAAAAAAAATAAAAGTAAGGAACAAACAAGGAAATGCCTTTTTTTTTTTTTTAAGCGCTAGAAATTTCTCAAAGCATTGCAGCTCAGAGAAGCCAGTCACTCTTTTAAATAAAAAGAAAAAACCAAACCCTAAGTAAGGGAGAAAGACTACAGATTTCAAAGAAGAAATGCTCAGTGGGAGGTATGGGAGAAGGAAACAGACTAGAGTTAAAACTAGGAGCAAGGAAAAACAAGAAACTTCTCTTCCAGGGGTAAATCTTAATTGAACTAAGGGTGGTCTTGCGCCGAGAAGATAAAAAGCAGGAGGCTGCAGGTGCTAGGATCTTAACTTTTATAGATTCTCACCCACAGCCTGCTCCATTCAGTTTCAATACAACCATTTTCCTAAGAAAGGGGAGCAAGAACCTCTGCCCAGAGCAAAAGCAGTGATGGTCGGTGAGACTGATGAACTACACTCATGACATGTTGCTACCTACTGGCATTTTAGCATGTGGATGGTCAAATATTGTGGTTGGTTGAACAACGGTACCTGAGATAAGCCAGACCCACAGCTGAGCTCACAGAAAGTCGCCCCCTTTGCTGCTGCTCTGATTTTGGTCAGTCCAATTGCCAGTCCTCAGGACCAGGCACAAACCACTTCACAGACTGACCCACCTCTGCAGCCGGCAGTCCTACAGATTCGCCGTGGACTGAGCTGGATTGGTGCCTTCTCGGGCTGAAATATCAAACTTTACCTTCAGGGCATTTCCAGAATTGTTCATTTCATGCCCCTCTCTTACCAGGGAGGACCCAGACAGACACGGTGATTCAAGAGAATGCTCAAGCCTGAGAGCAGCAATGCCCGTGTTGGTTAAATGGGAAGATTTGATTAATATTCAGAGAGAATAACCCTTAATATTCTTTCAGAATCACCTCTCCAAATACAGCTCCAGCTTTACAATTACTTTTCAACCTCAGCAGCTCATACAGCACCAGTCCCAGCTAGTTGCTGTCTCTCAATTTTCCAGTTTGACTCGTGGTTGCAGGAGACCTCAACTGCAAATTTTTTCACTTATAAATTTGTCCTGGTCTAGCCAGTAGAAAACCTTCACACTAATGAAAGATAAAGAAGGCTATTTTTGCTCAGGATGGACTTTTAACTAAACCGTGGTTGCCATGGGATACCAAAAAAAGCCACCACATTGCAACTCAAAAGCTGCCTCTAATTGCACACTGTTTTTCCAGGCTGGGACTCTTAAAAGGTTCAAGTTTACATTGTCTAGACTGCTCTTGGACAGCAAAAGACTACATTAAGAAAGCGTTACAGAGAGGAGCCAATATTCAGGAGCAGCAGAGAGAGGCCCCTCCATAAGAAATACAAGATTGCAAGGGGGAAAACAAAAAAAAATACAGAGAAGAGGAAAATGAAATGCAAGGGAATGTTACAGTGATAATCAGTCTTATTCCCAGCGATATGTCCTCCTTTGTGACAACTCACCTTCACCCACTGGTCTGGTTTGACGTCTTTCAAAACCAAGGTGAGCTCTGGTTTGTCCATCAGTATCTGCATTTTGGCACTGGTGGGGTCATCGCTTGTACAAATACTTATGGGGACCATCCACATGGGGAAATCCTCCCCTAAAAGAAGAAATAATAAAAAGGAATATAAAAATACAAGGGAAAAAAATAAAATAGCACTCGCACAACACCGAGAAACTCCACCTGATGCTCACACAGGTTTCAGCAGCATTTAAAGCAATGCCAGTTAAATTTAAACCTAAAAAAAAGGCACAAATCTGAAGCAAAAAGGCAGTTCTAGAGTTAAACCCCAAGATTTTCTACATCTACATTTTCACCTTTCAAGCCAAACATTAATTTCCATAAGATGGGTGGAATCTGTGTTCTAAGGGGGAGCTGGTTTCCACGGGAGGCACTTTTATTTGCGCACTACTATAAAACCAGTAGCTTGCAGAGCTCCTCAGGTGGCAGCACTGGCCTCAAACTGGACACCAGAAGAGAAGTATCTCAGAAGGAAAACTGAAGCAAAGACTGCAGATTGCTCTCCATGGCAGGAGGACGTGGAAACCACATGTGTGAGAGTGTTAAACCTTCGATTTTCTAAAGTTAACACCCAAATCCAAGCAGAACACCTGTGCATTCCGCAGCGCAGCCACTTCATCTCTCAAAATCGCTGCCACTGCACGAAAATCAATGAATCCTCCATTCCTGCTCTTACCAGTATATGGTCCACTGGCACAGAACTTCTTCTGGACTAACTTCAACACTTTGTCATCTTCTTGCTGAGGGGAAAAGAAAAAAAAAAGAGAGAGGGAAAGGAATTACGAGAACATTTAATCTCATCTTCTCTACATCACAATGCATCCACGTGCCCTCTGTTAATTGGAGTAACTTGAGTTCTCCTCCAGAAAAAGGAGCTAAAAATCAAGAACCATTCCAGTGTGTTCATCACTGTTGCTGTTTGAACACGAGTCCTATTTCTCATTTGAATTTGTCGTCTGACTTTAGCTCCCAGCCACTAATCCTCCCTCAACCTGCAATTTTGTAGAATAAGCGTAATTGAACTGGAGTCAGAGGCACAACATGTGGCGAGGAGAGCACAGCCAGATATACCCCCCCCCTCTACACACAAAGAGCAAAGGGCCATGTCAGCAAACCCCGAGCACATGATCTGAAAAGGCTGGAGGAATAACTCAGCATCACTTGGTCCTGGTTCCTCCAGTGGAGCTGCACTTCCCCCTCCCTGCAGAAACGGAGCTGTCACCAAACGTGAGGGCACCCGACCTCGTTTGTGTCTTAATTGCACCCTCAGAATCACTGCAAACCCCTCCCGGACCAATCGGAGCAGGACCTTACACCAAACAAAGACCCCACTGTAACTGCCTCCAGATCAAAGAGAACTTTTTAAAAACAACCGGATACCGCTAAATTTGATCCCAAACGCGGTTCAAGGCAGAACTTTTGATACACGGGGTTATATTTACCTGCTCAGCCTCCACATAAATGAGGGGAAATCCCATTTGTTTGGTCCATGTATTCATCACGGCAGCGATAGGTTTCCCACTGGCTTTTTCCAGGCTTTCCCAGAGGTCCTCTGTGGAAGAAAAGTCTGAGTAAGGATTCCCAGAGTCTCGGCACGTCAGACACTATTAAGGACACCATATAGGCACCAGAGGGTGATGTATTATTATTCCAGTTCCCCCTTCATGTTTTGGGTGTGTTTTTATCAAATTGTAACAGATAACAGGCAAGAAAAAGGAAATAGTTTAAACCACCAATGGGGGAGGGAGGGGAGGAAAAAAAAAAGCTGCTTTACTACTAAAACAACACAAGCAACACGCATTGTGATGAAGAAGAATAAAAATGAGCATTAAATATTTTTAAATGGTAAAAAGAAGAATCTTTTCCTTAAGTTTTTCATATATTATGCCAAGAGAGCTAACCGAACGCAGACTGGTTTGGGCTGACAGAGTGTGATGTTCCACTTCCACATTTAGGCCTGACACACAAAACAAAAAAAGGTTTAAGTAAAGAAAGCGCCATTCGACAAGACTTTGAACTGTTTAATCGCACCCGCAATCGATACTGCCAAAGGAAGCCTGCAAAAGGCTTACACTGCAAATCGACACGCTCCGTTTCTGAATCAGATCTGAAACACAGATGTGGTCATCAACGGTAAACGCAGCCCTTTGGGTTCACCTCAGCCACGCATGCTGAGAGAGGGAACCCCAAATTCTGGCCTTCCAGGGGACATGCTGCACGAAACTAGGAACAAGCCCGTTATTTCCCTGCATTTCAGTTATCCCAGGTGGGGGAGAAAAAAAAAAAATAGCAGCCATTTAAGAACCCATCTCTTTAGCACTAAAAATTTTGTCTCCAGAAATGACTTTTCTTAAGCATAAAATAACCACCCGTTACCTGTAGCGGCGTTCTTCTGCTGGAACTTCGTTAAATATAAATTCATTCCTTTCCGAAAGTCCTGAGAACACACAATTGAATGTGTAATGGCATTAGAACGGAGGGATTTTCTCTCTTCCCTCCACTCTGTATTTATATTCCAGAATCAGCCAAGGAATCTTAGGATCAGAATGTACATCTGTATCTCCTTCAACATTTTCCCACTATCTTATATCTCTTAGGTGAGTTCAAACAGATCCCAAATACAGATTGGAGCAAAGTTTTCAAAATATAGAATACACAGACTTAAATAGGATATTTTTATATTTTTTTTTAAACTGTGAAAAGATTTGACAACCTACGTTTGGCTTTTTAACAACAGTCTTTACCTCATCACCAATGTAGTCGTGTAGCATTCGGATTACAGACGCTCCCTTGCTGTAAGAAATAGCATCGAATATTTCATCTACTTCGGATGGGTGGCCAACGCTAACCTGTAGCAAACAGGACAACTGACAGTGAGAACAGTTTTAACTGCCATTGAAGGGTTTGATTTTGCTTGTTCTAGTGTTTGAGGAGCTGAGTTTCCTCACTGAAGATGCATTTCCATCCCTGCGCTGTCTCTGCTCCCAGTCATTTGAGCTCATTCCCATACGGCTGGGTTAGGGTTGGTTTATAGCTTAAACACACTTTAACTGAGGTTTTGGTTTTTAATCAAATCAATTTGGGGATCTTGCTTCAATCCTTTCATTCAACACTTACCCAAAAGCAAAAAAAAAAAAAGAAACCCCAAAAAGTGGAAGCTGTTTAATTCTGGGACAGTGAACAATAGACACTGAGGAAACGCGCTCAGTGAGTCACTCACTCTAAAATGACCTGTGGTACAAAGCAAGGTCATCTCCCAACATCTATTACACCAAACGCCTCTTAAGCCGTCTGAAAACTTGTCCATGGTGATCTCTAGGAATTTCAAGGGAGTTTTCTTTTAGCAGAGCTCCCAGTTTTGCTGGAACAAGCTCCTGCTGCTGCCCTCTCCATCCCCAAACTCCTGCCTGGTTTCCAAAGCAGCAAAGCCCAGCTCCAGCCTTCTTATTTCAAGTCAGGGGTTACTTCACTGTGCTCAAGGGCCAGAAAACTGCCCACTGTGACCAGAAACCAAACCAGAACACAAATCATGATGAGTTTTGATCACAGCTTTGCCATTTTAACCAGCAGAGCAGAACAAGTCCAGATCTTCAGACCCTTAAACCTCACTCCTGAGATACCAATGCAAGTAGAGGAAAACCCACAAAGTCCAAATGCAACCTTGGATTTTCCTTTGCATCGTGAACGACTGCAAAGTCCCCTTTTTTCTTAACACTCAGATGACGAGGAAAAAAAAAAAAAAGAGAGACAATCAATAGCAAAGACAGAACTTACTTCAATAGGATGACTGTTGTCTAAGGCATCGAGCTCTTGAGCTCGTGTATAATCAGCAGAAACAAACTGAGTCCAGATGTCGTACTCCGGGAAACAGTGATCTACACACAGGTACTCGATCCAGGAGGCAAATCCTTCATTCAGCCAGAGATGGGTCCACCATTCCTGGAAAAATAAGAAGGCAGCATAAAGAAGAATATTCCAAGAGCTCCCTTTCATCAACAAGAAGCTGCTAGCAAAGAGAAGCTGCTCATGGCCCGGTTTAGTACAAATCAAGGAAACAGACAACACTTGTAAGTGCAATTTCCTCTCTATAAAGAAATTATCAGCCCCAGAAGAGTGATCAGCACCCAGTGACTGTCTTCCCCTCTGTTCTATGTTTCAGAAACCCTGCACGGAGGAGAACTGCTGGGGGAACAGCTAAGAACGTCAGTGAGACTGGGGAAAAGTCAGTGACACGTGAGGCCACGGGTCAGTGAAGCAGCAGAATCGCGGGTCACAACGACAGTGTCTTTTTCACACTGACCAGCAGCAGCTGCAGGAGAACCTCAGGCTCGGGTTGGGTCAGGTTTATTTTTGCTAAAGAATATTCTGACCTACAGGGGAGAATCTGGCATCTGAAAAAGTGTTCTAGTCTACAGAAACCCAAAATCTAATAAACAGTTAGAAGTTGTTTCTCGCCAGCCAAAGGTGGGCTTTGGTTTTTTTAAGATAAGAACGTTACGTTGACATTTTAAAAATTCTTCCCTTCATTTCTACTATTTAACTGAAGTAGGCGAGATAAGGAAACACGCTACGGATACTGAGGAAGAAAACACCCTTTTCCATATCTACACTTTCCAACCATTCTTTAACTGAGAATGGGTGGTTGGGACCACATGGGCCCTACAGTAGAAGCAGCTGAGCAGGACGTGGGACCAGCCCAATGAGCTGCTCTCCAAAGAACCGCCGCTTCTGCCCTCAATGAATCACCCACCCCAGGGAGGGTGGAATCTCAATAAGGAAAGCTGTGACTGAAACTACACTGATAAACCCCGCTTTATTTTTAGAGTGGAGACTATCCAATTTTCTTTTAGGCTTCTGATGGCATCTGTTTTTCAAGACAAGGGTCCAGCTCACACAGATGGGTGCCAAAGGATTAACACAACTGCAGAAGAGATCCTTGGGCAATTTGGTTGGACCTTGGAATCTTTTCACCTCCCTGGTTTGTCTGTCCTCACAGGATCACAGAATGATCTGGGGTTGGAAGGGACCTCTGGAGATCATCCAGTCTGACCCCCCTGCCAAAGCAGGGCCACCCAGAGCAGGTCCCACAGGAACATGTCCAGGTGGGGTTTGAATGTCTCCAGAGAAGGAGACTCCAC
>JAOTQQ010000011.1:5502491-5518997 GCA_026546715.1 Gallinago undulata | reverse complement strand
CCCAGGGAGGTGGTGGAGTCTCCTTCTCTGGAGACATTCAAACCCCATCTGGACACGTTCCTGTGGGACCTGCTCTGGGTGGCCCTGCTCTGGCCGGGGGTTGGACAGGATGATCTCCAAAGGTCCCTTCCAACCCCGTATCATTCTGTCATTCTGTGAATGTACAATATTCTAGTCTGATAGTGGGCTCCCAAGACAGAATTCCAACTCATTCCAATGAATTTTTGACCCCGGCTATCTCTGGCGTCCAAGGACGGGTTGGATACCTGTCAGGAATTTACGTGAGCATTCCCGGGAGGAATCCTGCTGCCAGACAACCTGCAGATGCTGAGCTGTCAGCCTGTGGGCAGAGGCCACATGAAAACCTGAGAAAAGGCTGATAAAGATCAGTACAGGAATGCAGAATCCCTTCCCCCCCGTCGTGTATTTTAAAATGACCACAGCAAACCGAAAACATTTGTATCTTTTTACAGCTTCTAATGGAAACAATCTGATACCGAAGACAAACAATACCATGACTTCAGGATCATAGTTCTAACCTACTGAAACCGAGAAATACAGAAGAATGCCTGTTATGCACATCTTCTGCCAAAAGTTGACAATGAATATCAAGTTTCCCCCTCCTCCTCTCCCAAACGCCAAGTTCTCCTCAGCCTGCTCGAATTTGCCTTCTCCCCTGCTTTATAACCTTTTTTTTTTTTTTCTTTTAATCTGTTTTAGGAAAGCCACGGGAAAGACACAGGTAAAGTTTATCTGCTCCAGAAGGAAATGGAGACCTTCAGGGTTTTTCAACCCCCTCTGCAACAGCCTGGGAAAGTCCATTCCCACATGGAAAGCAACCTTGTTTCAAAGAGCTTCTCACCCCTCATTTTACAGCCTTAAATGCCAATTGCCTTCAGGTCAGAAACAAGATTTAAACAAGTTAAGAGTTTAAATCATCTGGAAGCAGACCCAGCACCTCCCCATCTCCACCAAAGGAGGGTCCTGTCCCTGTCACCCGTGGTGACAACTCGCAAAGCAATGGCGAGAGCCCACCTGGGATGGAAGGTAAAGCTCATTTGAGTTTCCCAACACCCATATTCATTGAGGAATTGGTGCCTGGAAGAGTCTCTCCACGCTTAACCAAGTCCTCAAATTGCACCAGGGGAGATTCAGGTTGGATATTAGGAAAAATTTTGACACGGAAAGAGTTACCAAGCCTTGGAATGGGCTGCCCAGGGAAGGGGTTGAGGCACCATCCCTAGAGGTCTTCAAAAGACAGGCTGACATGGTGATGGGGGATATGGTTTAGTGATGGGTTTTTGTCAGAATTAGGTTGATTGTTGGACTAGACCATCTTGAAGGTCCCTTCCAACCTAGATGATTCTATGATTCTATAATTTTTTACAATTCTCAAAGCAGCTGCTTTTATACCAATTTCTGAAAGAGCAGAATATAAATAAAAAATTCAAAGTTACATATTTTTTATTATTTTTTTAAAAAAACTATTCAGCACCAATAATTTAATCCAGAGCAAAAGAACCGTGGAAAACCATCAACAATACTTTTTGTTAGAGTTTCAGAGAAACGGCTTCTAACAAAGATGTAATTGCAGTAAAAGGCTGCCTGAATTCCTTACAGTGTCGAATACAAAAGCTCCTGAAGAGAACAACACAATTTTGGCAGCCCACTAACTTGGGAGAGTTTGGCACTGCAAGGTTGCAAGTTAATCACTAGCACATTAGTACAGAGCCTGGACCGAGCTGCATGAGAAAATAAAAAGCTGTTAGTGCTCCACGTCTTTGGGAAAAAAAGGAAAGAAAAAAAAAAAAAAGACATAAAAATCAGATGGAGCAACCCTCCCCAACTCAGAGCACTGCACCACACACCAAATTTGACAATAGCTTTTCAAATAAATTACAGTCCTTCTACGGGGCACTTCCGGAAATTGCACAGTAACCAGATGGATCCATCAATTAATGATCCCAATTTCTGTATTACACGCTTATAAACATGGATCCTGGCCAAAGGTTTTAAGCAATGTCAAATGTGCACAGATTTCAAAGCCAAGTGCAAGAGATGGAATTTTTTTTTTTTATTTTTGTTTTCAAGTAGCCCTCATTCCACGGCATGGAGAAGTCACAGGCAATTAAGGTACGGTGGCTTAATGAACTTGCACCACCCATCAACTGAACCGCAGTGACTGTGTGCACTCTGCCTGCTCTGTCTGCAAACGAACCGTGTTTGTTAAAACAGCGACGTGTTGACACAGCACACACTGTCCTCCCTCTGCATCAGCCACCGAGCTGCACCAATGCCATTCCCCAGAACCTTAATGCTTTCACAGACTCTCACAATGACTGGGGTGGGAAGGGACCTCTGGAGATCATGCTGTCCAACCCCCGGCCAGAGCAGGGCCACCCAGAGCAGGTCCCACAGGAACGTGTCCAGGTGGGGTTTGAATGTCTCCAGAGAAAGAGACTCTACCACCTCTCTGGGCAGCCTCTGCCAGGGCTCTGGCACCCTCAAAAGTGAAGAAGTTCCTCCTCATGTTTAGGTGGAACTTCTCATGTTCAAGTTTATGCCCGTTTCCTCTTGTCCTGTCCCTGGGCACCACTGGAAAAAGCCTGGCCCCATCCTCCTGACACCCTCCCTTTGAGTATTTATAGGTGTTGATCAGAACCCCCCCCTCAGTCTTTTCCTCTCCAGACTAAAAAGCCCCAAGTCTACTCATAAGAGAGATGCTCCAGGCCCCACACCACCTTTGTAGTCCTCTGCTGTACCCTCTCCAGCAGTTCCCTGTCCTTCTGGAACTGGGGATCCCAGAACTGGTCCCAGTGCTCCAGATGTGACCTCCCCAGGGCAGAGCAGAGGGGCAGGATGACCTCCCTCCACCTGCTGGCCACAGTCTGCCTGATGCCCCCCACGATGCCACTGGCCTTCTTGGCCACCAGGGCCCATTGCTGGCTCCTGGGCATCCTGTTGGCCACCAGGACTCCCAGGTCTTTCTCCTCAGAGCTGCTCTCCAGCAGGTGACCCCCAACCCGTGGTGGTGCAGGGGGGTGTTCCTCCCCAGGGGCAGCACCCTGCACTAGCCCTTGTTGAATTTCATCAGGTTCCTCTCTGCCCAACCCTCCAGCCTGCCCAGGTCTCGTTGGATGGTGGCACAGCCTTCTGGGGTATCAGCCACCCCTCCCAGTTTTGTGTCATCAGCAAACTTGCTTTCAGGCTTTTTCACATCTTCTCACGTGTTTCAAACCCGTGGTTGTAAAATCCTTTTAAGGAGTCAGAAGGATGCTGGGATGTTCCCAAAATGTCCATTTCAACCCAGCCCAGGCCTCCTTAAAAAATCCTACCGTTCAAAATTCTCTTACATCAAGTCGCCTCCAGGATAAAGGATGATGATGAGCTTTTCTACAACAAAGAAAGATTTCACAACTGGCTTAAATAAAATCTAGTCTGCTACGGGCAGAGACATCCATCTCATTTTTCCCACCTGGCCCCAGCTGTGCGTTCCCATTCCCGTCCTTCCAGGGGCATTCACGCACAGTCATCAAGACCAGGAATGTGATCTGTCTCCAAGCTGTTTTTATTTTTTCCCCTCGAAGAGACAGTTTCCTGACCCACGTGGCTTCTCAAGGGTAAGGACACCGATGCCAACAGAAGGGAGGGAGAGGAGAAGTGTCATTGTCCCTTCTCACAGCAGCAGGACTTCAGACTCCTCACCGTGAAACGGTCGTGCTCCCAGGCCAAGGGACAGCATGACTTAGGGACATTGGGGTCACGCAGCCTTCCATGAGCACCAGTCATCTTTTGTTGTTTTTTTTAAGCATCAGTGAGGCCCTGGTGTAACCAGCCTCTAGCACAAGCGTCCAGGCATGTCCCTACAACTCTAGGAAGGAAAAGACTGAAATAATGAGGTCTGGCCTCAAAACCTTTGAAAGGTCGAAGTACAAATCAAAGTTCACTCAATTATTTCTGCTAAACAAACATCACTATGGCTGCTGGTCATTTTTCTACCTGAAATTGCCAACTACTCCAATCACCTCTCAATTTCAGAAGCTGCTTTAGATCCCCCGGTATCTGAAAAGCTTTCCAAGCTAAAGACAGGTTGAGGGAGGTCATCTCCCTCCGCTCTGCCCTGGTGAGCACTCATCTGGAGCACTGGGTCCAGTTCTGGGCTCCCCAGTTCAAGAAGGACAGGGAACTTCTTTCCTGTGAGGGTGGCAGAGCCCTGGAA
Organism: Gallinago undulata; assembly: GCA_026546715.1. Lineage (NCBI taxonomy): Eukaryota > Metazoa > Chordata > Aves > Charadriiformes > Scolopacidae > Gallinago > Gallinago undulata. The sequence continues at coordinate 5,514,778 of JAOTQQ010000011.1, read as the reverse complement.
CAGGATGCCCAGAGAGGTGGTGGAGTCTCCTTCTCTAGAGACATTCAAACCCTGCCTGGACATGTTCTTGTGCAACCTGCTCTGGCATGGGGGTTGGACTAGATGATCTCTGGAGGTCCCTTCCCACCCCATATTATTTGATGATGTAGTTCACCAGTTATGACTCTCACAATTTTACAGGTCCTTAAAAGAGACATTCACAGGAAGGTCAACCTTCTGGCCAGTCAGTAGGGGTGAAACTCAATCCCCTAAAATTTCCCTTCAGAACCAGCTTGCTGAGGAACGAATGCCTTCACAGTTCTTCATTTTGCTGAGCAAAGCCAACTGTTGGGACAAAGGCAGAGCAGCACGTGTCCCTAAACGCTACAGCTGCTCTATAAACATTTCCCTACAAATGCTATAAACCGGCTTCTGGAAAAATACAAGAACAATTGTTCCTTTTGACAAGTGGGAGGAGCCAGTTGTAACTTCAGCTCCGGAAAAGCTGGGTCTTTTGAGTAGCTTTGTTCCATGACAGCGTACCTGGCACCATCCACAACCTCCGGTCACAACCACTCCACCAGTTTTATGACTAAACAGAACATTTTTCTACTCAAGTAGAAAATCGATCTCTCCTGGTTTATTATTCACTACCACTCAACTGCAGATCACGCAGCAAAAATTTTTTACTTTGACTTTAAAGCTTCAGAGATCCTCCCCTCAGCTTCCTGTCAAATATTGGGCAATAATCTGATTTCCCTGCAAATCTGCATTAAAATTCCAAAGTTCTGCCCTCTGCTGTATGCATCTATGGAAGAGTGAATGGGGGGGGGGGAAGGGGGGGGCAGGAGGGGGAAACACAGCCCACAGTTCTAGTGGGGATTTCTGTTGTACAACAGTGCAGTAGGCACTCAAGGCTACCAGGAATTATTAGGAAAAAAATAAACTATTCTGCACGAAAGCCAACAGATCACCTCCACACACAGGGGAAAGGTATCTGTTGAAGAAGCAGCTCTTTTTCACACAGAACAGAACCACACTTGGGAGAAGATAAGCGACCGATTATCTTTCATCTCACGACAAGCGAGAGACAAATTCTTCCCCCCCCTGAGGCACAGAACTAAAAGAGGTGACAAATTCTCACTAGAGCCTTCAAAGGAGAAAACATCACTAACTTCTCCCTTATTTTCAAACACACTACCTAGGCAGTGGGTAGGAGGCTCACTTGAGGAATTAAACCCAAATGATCCGGCTGGTATTTCTGTTGGTTCACTGGACTGTATTCCGTGTACTGGTTTTGAGACCAGTTATACAATTACCATCCGAGAGCGGGGCACAATAGCGGCATTAGGAAACCCAACCTTATCTCTATCAACAGGTGCCAGCAAATAGGCTGCCAATTTCATGCAATTTTACTTCCAAAGCCATTACACTGGTTGGCACTTTCCCAAGCTGAAAGATAGGTTTTTAACCCCATGAAGCCCGCGTAGAATTATAGTAAACATGCGATTAGGCTACACCTCAAGTATTTCTGATAAAGGAGTTTGAGGGGTGAGAGCCTGTTACTGCAGCCGGAGCGCTGGGCTCGTGATCCTGGTGGCCAGAGAGCCACGTTCAAGGGTAGTGGAAAAATCAGAGTGAAGGAATTTAAGCCACAGAAACTCACGTCCAGCATACTTGGGTTTAATTCCCCATTAAGCTCTGCTATTAACATTTGGAAGTTACAAGGAGAGCATATTACTGCTAAAGAATAGAAAAATAGACATCTATGAGAGGGAAATCAGCCCTGAAAACAACTAATATAATACATTAAAATAGAGACCCTCTCTATTATATGCATTTTTCCTGGTTTGACTAGAAAGAGACTTTATTCCTAGGTACCTTTTCCATTTATTTTCATTTTTCTCAATGACGAAATAATAAATTAATTGGTGGTTTGGGCCGGTGGTAGGTGGAAGGGACTCCAGACACACTCTGCTATTACTACCACTCTTGTTATCGCCTCATTACTCAGAATGAGAAATAACTCCAGGAGAGCTTAGCAACACACTGCACCCAATCAACTAACGGCCGCCAACGGCGGCGTGCGAAAGGCACGCGGGAATGGAGTGCCAGGGGACAACCCCGGGAGCCCGAACCGAGCACGTAGGAGACAGGGCTCTATTCTTTCACCATCGAAACCAGGTGGCTGGAGTCCAGGTTCTTTGGGAAGACTCTTCTCTGCCACCTTCTCTCGCTGCCACTGCGCTTCCTGAGCTACAGCTTTGCTCTCCTACAACGTACCCACCCCAAAACAATGCTGCTTCCTTGGGCTGGAGCTCCCCACCCAACCATGCACCGCTCGCCTGGTCCCAACTGCGCTTAAAAAGCCCTCTGGTTTCTTTAATACTACATTACAGTAAAAATAAAAAAAAGTCAAACCAACTTAAATGCAAAGATTCATTGCAGACTTGCCACATACAACGCTATTAGCCATAGGGTAATGTCACTACAGCAAGAACTGAAATTGTTCCTACCAAATCAATTGGATCATCTCCCTTATGAAGAAAGGCTGAGAGAGATGGGACTCTTGGAACATGGGAGGTTCCACTCAAATGCGAGAAAAAAACTTCTTCACAGTGAGGGTGCCAGAGCCCTGGAACAGGCTGCCCAGGGAGGTCGTGGAGTCCCCTTCTCTGGAGATTTTCAAGCCCCACCTGGATGCAGCCCTGACTAACATGCTCTAGCTCTGGGTAATCCTGCTTCAGCAGGGGAGTTGGACTGGATGATCTCTACAGTCCCTTCCAACTCCACAAATTCAGTGAAATTCAGTGAAATCCAATCCAGAAAATTAAGATTTCTTTTCTTCTTCGGGTGTTTGGATAAGCACAGCCCTTCTCTCTGACTTCCTTCAGCTGGGGCGTAAGCATGCTAGAGAAGTTTAAACCTAATCAAAGGAACACCTTCCTCCTGTCCCCCAAGATCATTCCTTTAATTCACAATCATGGTTTTAACAAAGTGCTTCATGACATCATTGTGGCATTCTTCTTATAGAAAGGGAAGCTCAACAGAGCCTTTTGTTGGCTGAAGGACTTAACAGTCGTACACAGTGAACCAAACAGCTACTGTGTTTGAAACAGCAACGGCTCCAGTAGAAAACCAGAAAGGCTTTGCACACTGTTAGACCTTCGCTGTTTCAAGGAGCTTATTTTCCACACCTTAATCATCTCACGCTTCAATTGCTAAACTCTTTTTTGCCTCTGCTAAATCTCCTTGAAATATAATTGGGGAAGATGTCAACTGCCATAACTGTGTCTTCGATTGTTCCAGTAACTTCCAGTCTTTCACTGAACTGGACCCCAACCACTGTCTCCTCCACACAATCACCTTTTCCCACATCACCCTACGCTTGGAATATCCTGCTAAATGTCAATTTAGAGTCTTCTGTACTTTTCCAAGTCCTTCCCAACAAGCATTTCCTGCTGCAGGCCATTATTGATGCGTGCCTTATCTAAGCCCTTGTCACAGATTTTGTCAATACTGTAAAGTCCACAGGTACAGATCATGTTCTTGCACAACTACCTGGTATAAAGATGTATAAAAATGTAAATAAACATCCTTTTGCCTACAACACGCAGGCACAATGGAGCAGAACATAGATTTCATGGAAGCTCGAGGTAACTTTTTTTAAACATAATGCAAATCTTCGTGATGAGAAGAGAAGAACGGTTTGATAACAAATTTTGTGCTTTGAGGGTTAGGTTTGTTTATCAAACTATTACGCAATTTTGCAGAGTTGTTAAGAGTTGGCAACAGCATCTCACATCAAAAATTAAATGGATTAACACGTAAAAACTCCAGAAAAAAAACCCAAAACAATCCTACCTTCATCTCCTTCTGGCGCATAGGAAGCTGTAATAATGTCAATGTCAGCACAGTTCATCACAATTTGGTTGGTTGCATGTTTCACCTGGAAGAGAAATTTGATGAGCATCAGGAAGAAACAGTGTTCCCCGCTCCCTTGAGCTCCTGTAATAGGCATTTCCACTTCCCTTTAATCTAAAACCCCTCCATCATCAACTGTTTGAAATAGAATTTAGTGGTTAAGAGTGGTAAAAAAGAAAAAGGTATGTCTGTGACTGCTCTCATTTGTTCCACAACATGGCACCCGAATCCTGTTCAAGCCATCTAGGACCTACTTATCAGCACTGTAAATTATTTAAGGGAATGGACTGCCTGTTAAAAATCAGTACAAAAGCTGGACAACAGGGCTCTTGTACGTGTCTGGGAATCCAAGACCAATAAAAATAGAGAGCCTGTAAGCTTCCTTTTAGAGATGACCTCCAGGAGACTATAGTAACAGCCTTCGAACGCAAACATCTTTCAGAGATGATCAGAAATACAACCTATGGCACTGGGTTCTAAACTGTTGACACCAGAAGAATGTCTTAGGTTAAAAACATCTGCCAAGAAATTCGCCTTTACATTTTCCTGAAAGCTTTCTTTCTGCCAGCTCTTGGCTACACACACTTTGCTTTATTTAACAAGTGGCCGGCTCCCAGCGTAGTAATAAACTGTCTCACTGTGCCAGCTTTCTATTTGGATGCAAGAGCTTGAATACAGAGGAATTCAAATTAAATATCAATTAATTACAAAGGGGGGTAAAATATTTGGGAATTAAACTAGGAATTATTTAGAAACTTATTGCTGAAACCACTAGAATCATCACGCTGGATAGAGCTGGTAGTCCTGCTGGTCCAGGGCACAATTTCTAGCAGGAGACAATGCCAGTTCTTTAATTAAACGAGCAAGAAATTCCATAAGAGCCAAGCAGAGTTTAACATATGCACAAAGGAACTGCTCCCTATCCCAGAGAGTAAATTCCTTAGAGCTTAAGGAACGTTTTTTCACCTTTCCTGGTTTTTCACTACTATAACCTTAAAATGCCCTATTAACACCTGTACCCACGCACCAGACCCCTTTGTGATGGAACCTGGTCCTCGTGAACCCAGAGCTCCATAGCACACAATCGCGCCAGCTCACCACTCCCGCACCCCAACGTAAACGTGTTTATTACAACTAAAGCCAAAATACTAAGCTGTGAAGCAGACACTTATCACTCTGCCATAAAGGAGCTGGTATCTACGCAAGATGAGTAAATGGAAGCAGACATTCAGCCTTGAACTGAATATCTCCATCTACCTCAGCTCGCCCAAGGAATGGTTCCCGAGTCATTGCGTACATAAAACCCAAATTCAAGTCTAGTCAGCAATAGGTGAGGCTTAAGAAACTCAAAATGCATAACTTACTAGGCGTACCCACATCATAAGGAGAGTCCCTCTAATAATCTGTGAGCCAAAGGGCTAATTCCAGGTACCCCAGGGAAAGCCAAACCCCACGGCTGACAGTCAACACAAAGGCGAAGCTGACTCAGAAGTTTCTTTCTAACCTCAGTCACCAACTTTGCAAAGCAAAAGTCCAGGGCTTATTCCTATTAACAGGATTGTTTGCGTAAGAAATATTACGTAAGGGCTTATATACTTTTTGACAAACCTAATTATTAGTGAATCTTTCCAAATCCCGCCTGTTAGTCCCCCTGCTGCAGCGTGTCCTACAGAGCAGCAGGGAAGATCTGCCTCCTCCTTCTCACCATGTTACCTCTTCATGGCAATAAAACCAAAACAATGTTACCTAATAAACTTCAGCCGATTCTAAAAACAACATGCTTGCAAAGCAGAAAACTAGCAAATGTAACAGCTGAAGTAACACGGCTCAGATTTGATGCTTACAGTAAAGATATATAATCTGAAGTCTTTTGGTACGCATGAACCTACAGGATTACAGCCCTTCCCAAAAGCTAAGATCAAAGGCCAACAATTTTCATCCTGATATTTGGGTTTGGGGTTTTTCAAGGTCTTCTACAGCCCAGAAAAATCAGAATGAGAACAGCTTTTTATAAACGTCTCGTAGAGACCTTTATTCAATCTACAAATCCAAATCTCTCTGGATTAAGCACTGGAGCTGCACAAAGAGCTGTCCAAACTGCAGACAATGCTGGGTTTAACAATAGGCTCCATCTCTTAAAAACAACCTCTTCTGAGGACAGAAGAATTTTCAGCATAGCGCTGTGCCTGCAAAATAAAAAAGTTTAGGTTTAAGCAGAGATAACTTCAGATGCTCCTTAAAAAGGCGATTACTTATTTTTAGATAATTTTTTTTTCTTACCTCCTACAAACCTCAAGCCGGTTTTACAAGAGAGTGCAACACAGTGAGAAATATTTAAAGGGATTGAGCGAGCCTGTAGCCTAAAACACATTTACCCTCCATCTCCCTCAAAACAAAGGGCAAAAGTCAGGGTGTAAAGATGTCAATATTGAGAGTGTACCTGTACAGCACACTCCTGAGGCTCTCATCAGTTAATTCAGTGGGGAGAAAAAAAAAAGAAAAAAAAAAAGGAGTTTTGATGTTGGCACACAGGCTCTAGTGTGAGCCTCCTCCCTCTGAGCCACCAAAAATAATGAAGTATAGACACACCTGTAAGACAAAAGCAAAACAAAGCTATAAACCGCCCAACATACTTCACCTATGACCATTTTATCTCCCAAGCACCCGTAGCCTCGTGCTCACAGACACCACGCCGATCACGGAGATGAATGAACGTGTTTCACTGCAAGTGATACCTTGAGACTGCTTTTACGTTTCTGCTAGTACCCTGTGCTTTGGAAGACAGATATTCCGCTCCTGCCGTGCTCTTCCTGAATGCAATCACAGGAAAAGGCAAAAAGGCATCTCCCTGCATAAGGTATAACCAATTACAGAGCTGTCACCCTGCCTCACCTTGCTCTAGAATATAATAAATTTACTCTTCAACAAGAAGAGGCCAATCGAGGCAAGAGCAAGCTACAAGTGCCCAGAAGGGAAGGAGTTTTGCCGTGCTTAAAAGCAGCAGATGAACTAAGACCAGTGTCTGAAATGAAGGAACAGTTCAAAACTTTAAACCGGTCGTTTTTGACGAAGCTCTAGTAAAATTAATCTCATTTCAAATACCTATTGAATGAGCCAGACACAGATACCAGAAGCAGATCTGCCCTGCAATAAAACTGCAGACCTTTAAGACATTTTAACCTGTCATTAGACTAAGATGACACACACCTCCCAACCCCTCCTGCTCAGCACTGCTTTCTGGGGAAGAAAACCTCACCCAGTAGGAGACAACAGCTTAAGTTCCCCCAAGAAAAGTTTTCCAAGGTACCATCATTTGAAGGAAGAAGAGCCAAAAAGGCTAATTATTCCGCTCTGCCAAATAGGACTTGAAGATGCTGTAAAGCTTTCTATTTTCACTGGTTATCGGAGCAGGAAAGGACTTGATGGAAAAACCTTTTCAGGACTTGAGAACCAAGAATTTGAATGGCTTCATTAGAGTGCCAGCCCACCTGAAATACAGGATTAAGTGCACCACAAGACATCTCCTAGAGTCAAAACCAATTCTCTCGAACCATTCATAAGACGAGATAATTAAAATCTCATCACTCAGCTTCACAGTCCTTTTCTAAATGTAGCATTATAGCAAGCGTGTATGATTTTTAGCATTTTATTCTCAAAAAAAAAAAAAAGACAACTAAAATTACCTCAGTTCTGTTCTAGGCTGTATCTTTTTAAGAATTTCAAACTTCAATGAGAAAAGGAATATGAAGTTTTATTCATCAGCATCTCGAGCAAATTACGGTGGCCAAGTAGTAAGATTGCCAATGCCACAACTAATTGGAGAAATACACTTCATTCCAAAGAGCATCCAACTACCTCTGCCTGTAGCAGTGGCACATGCTTCAGGACTGTCAAATCCACACAGACAAGTAAATCCCTTTGTAACTACGATCAGTGCAATCAGCCTTATGAATTCCAGAACTGAAAGAGGCCTTTCTGGGAGGGGGGAGAAGAGCAGAAGCCGGTGGCAGAAGGGTCCACAGAGCCCTGAGGTCCCGACTTTGAAGCACTAGACTTGAACACTCAGCACAGAACCTCTAATGCTCAAATTCAGCTCTAATTTCACATGCTGGAAATGCAAGTTGCAAGGCTGGATAACATGATCATACGTTTATACCAGACAACTTTCCCCTCCAAATGACACTGACCACAAATACTACACTCATTAAGCTTAATTTTTCAGGGCTTACATGTAAGAGAGTCACAATTAATCTTTAACTGGCATGCAGCAGGATCAGAAGACTACACATTCTTTAGTCTAGCAGATACTGCATAATTAACCTATAAAAAGCAACAGATACAGGTTAAACATTGCTAAATATAACAGAGTATCCTTAAGACATATTAAAGGGGCTGGGAAAGATATTTCAAAGAGCCATCTACATCAGCTTGTAAATTCTTTAAAGTATAGATAGGTTGCTTTGCAACCAAGAAACACTTCGTTTGCAATGAAAGTTTTACAATGAAAGAAATGAATCACCACACAAGGCTCTCCAAAGGAAAGCAGTTTATAAAGAGGTAGATACCAGGAAGTCAGGAGCCAACCATGCACCTTCTGAAGCTCCACACCACCACAGGTGATGATGGTCTGGAGCCGCGACGGCATTAAGAACTTCCAGTTAGAAGCTTAAAACAACCTGTTTTTTAAGTTTGGGAGCCAGATGTTTATTTCTGTTGCCAGTTATTCATGTCTGCCTTTTGGGCATGATGGTGAAGAACAGAAGGGCCGCAACATCCCCTCTTTGTTCCAGCCCTCCCAGGAGTCAAAGGCAGAATGGAAAAAAGTTGACCTAGACAGTGAGTAATAGGAGTGCGCTGCACTGATAACCAGACCCCGAGAAAATCAGGGTTAGAATAATTAAATAGATGAATAAAATAGATGAACTACTTCCACAAAAAAAATTAAAAAGTAATAAAAAAAAGATCTTAACTGTGCTCATTCAGAACTATCCCCACACACCCAACAAATCAACAGTTTAAAATGCTAAAAGATGACACAACCGACAGACCGAGGGCAGGACTGAGCAGGCGCCTATTTCAGCTCCAGATCCGCTCCCGACACGCAGCGTCCCCTTCTCCCACAAGCACATCTTGTCCTAGCTGCGATAAACGAACTATTTCACAAAGAACCCTTCAGGATTTGGGGAGTTTTTAACTGTGATCAATGGCAGTTATATACTGTCAGCTTATCTAAATGTTCTGTACAATTCTGTAAACTTCCAAAACATTCATATGACCACAAATTACATTATTTAAAAAAAACTCGAGTAACCAGAAAAGATTTAATATTTAAATACTTAACAAGCTCAGCTTTAAAAGGCTATGAAATTAAATTTTATCAGGAGATAGATTTCAGTGTCATTCCTTTACCAGGAAACTACAAATACTAGACTGAGGGCCAGTTCCCTAACCTGTAAACTAGGAGTGCCACAATGAACAACAAACATGTATCATTTCTTTTCAGGGCTCTGGAATCAACCCAGTCACTGCTGAGGCTGAAGCAACAGCCTTATCTTTCAATCATAAAAGGCTTTATCCTCTGAAGCTAATTTGAAGGAGCCATATAAGTGTAACATTTATTATTGTGTTTCGGTAAGTTATTTATACATGCAAAAGCCACCAGGACTGCACTGCCCCAAAGGCAAGACTGGAAGGTTATTTAACATTTCTTTAGGGTTTGCTGCTCAAATCAAAAGACTTCCCAAAATTGTACACAGAGGGCTGCCAAATCCTATTTAATGGCTCTAAGTGAGAAACACAAACTGACTGATCAAGTGTTTGCCTGTAATATCTTGACTAAGTACCACGGCCTTCACCAGTTCTAGTTCGCTATTAAAGATGCAAAGTAACAAAGCAAAGAAACACTTTTGATGTATGTAAGGAAAAGTTTTCCTCATTTTGTGATTGATCATGATTGATTCTGGTGTCCAAGTTTCAATGCTCACCCGCAGGTCAGAAACTATCCCTGATTTAAGTGTTTGATGGGGATTATTGCTTGTCCAGCCATTATCATGCTGGAAAAGAGCAGAGGGACTAATAATTATTCTTGATTGGTTATTAAAAATGATAATTGGATCTTCAAGAGTAGGCAACATATGTATTTCCCTAACCAAAATCAGGAAAATTCAGAGTTTGTGTCTTAAAATAAAACTTCTTTTACCTTGATGTCTGTACAATGTATGCTAAAGGTCTCGTGTACGTTGAAAACTGAACGCTCCACTCCACCTCATCACAAGGTGCCCGTGCCAATGGGTCCCTAATTGAACCAGTTGGATCCAAAAACACACAAATGATTTTTTATTTTCTAGATTCAATCCCAGCTCAATAACAAACGATTAGTAAATGTTAGCATATTCTTAAGTAAGCCATTCCCTCGTATGAAAAGTATCCTGTCCGCCCAGTACTGCGGGTGAGCTGGTTCTTCTCCTCTCCATTAAGCGCAGAAGAGTTACCCTCTAATTTTCCAGAATATTCTTTTTTCATGCTTTGGGTACTGGAAACCACAGCAAACTTCAGATAAGCATGTGAACGCTCGCCTCATACACCTGCCCAGAACAGTGTTCTTCCTTAACACATGCCCTCAGCTGGTAGGAAAGTCCATGACTTCGCACTGTCAGGTGGTATCCATCGCTCTAGGAATTTATTGAGCAATCTCCTGAACAGCAAACAATATTAAAAATATCTCAACAGGACTAAAACCTGCAAACCAACCACCACCTCGACAAGAAGCCTCCAAATCCTCATTCTTCCTGGATTTAAGCTAAGTTTTCCGAGGCTGCTGTTCAATACTACGCTCTCCTCAGCAGCATTGCTGGCTTAAAAAGCCACTACTCCCCTCCCCCCGAGTGTTATTTTTAACCTGGATGATTTCAGTGATCCCATTTGCAGCACAGCCCCACAGCTGTAACAGGACTGAGGAGCAGCAACTTGGGTGTGAAGACAGGAATAGGTGGCTAGGATTAGGACGGAAGAGATTGGGAATTTCTCGAGCTGGCATTTTGCACCGGGGGCCGACACGCCGTCAAACCCAGACCCCAGAGACAAGTCCCAAGGACTCCTGCGAGAACAAAATCCACAGGGCCACTTACGTTTTCAGTGTTTCTTCCACATGACACAAACTTACTCATCTCTGGCCTTCTTCCCCAGGTCCCAAAAGTCACAAGATTCACCATCATCCCCTGCCTTTTGCCCTCCCCAGCTTTCACAGGCACCAGGCACTTCGCCCTCTTCTGTACCTGCACTTCAGATCCAGCAGCTTTATTACCCTGATGGTAATTTTCAAACAAGGCTTTAACCACCTCTTTAGACCAAGATTTAAATCCGTACGCACAGCAGTATTTAAAACCTCCCTAAAATATTTTTAAGCTCTCGCTACAGCCAAGATACATCAGAAGAATAAGTCCGGAGAGCCCTTACCATTCTGCACCTCTTTCAAATCACTGCACCAGGAAAGACATGAAAGCAAATTTAGGGAATCTTGGCACAGCAGCCCGAGAATGACTGTGAGACTTCAGGGATCTCACAGGGGAACAGGGGGAAAGCTTTTGCCTTTGGGAAAGGGCCGAAGACCCCGACGCCTGCGGTGTGTACGCCCCTTCCCCACTGGTAACCCAGCATTTTGCTTCGCTGACTCCAAGCTTTTTCCACGGCACGGCACCCGAGGCCTACCAGCTTACCGTACCGCACCGGGGGGAGCGCTCCTTTAACTGCCTATGTGGTAGTTTTGTCTTTCCAGCAAAATCCCGAGCCATCTGAATGGCTGGATGGAGATAAAAAAAAAAAAAAAAAAGGCTGGAGGCTGAAAACAGGAACAGGGTGCTCGCTACGGATTCGGGGGGAAGCCTTGGGGGGGGGGGGGATACCAGGCAGGCGGATATCCATGGCTCCGACCGCTCCACGCCTAACCTACATACCGGCTTTTAGGGGCCGCCCCCCCTCCTCCTTTACACCCCACACCCCGGGGGGAGCCGTGGGGCCCGGGGCGAGGCCCCCGGCCCTTCCCAGGCCGCTCCCGGCTCCTCTCGGGGGACGGAGCGGGGCAGGGCGGGGCCGGCGGGCCGCCCTCTCCCCTTCCCCGAGGACCGCGGGGTGCGTGTGTGGAGGATATAAATATACATATAGAAATATATAGAAATGTATAGGCTGAATGGAAAGGGAGGGCGGAGACCGGAGGAAGGTGGCGGGGGGCGGGGGGGGGGGTTGCAGCCCCGAGCGGCCTCCCTGCACCTGCCTGGCCAGCTCCACCGCGGCGAGGGCCGGGGCCCGGCGGGGGGGAGGCCCCGAGGGCCCGGCGGCGAGGACGGGAAGGGGAACGGCGGGGGAGGGAGAGGGGATCGGCCCCGCGG
>JAOTQQ010000011.1:5334910-5353723 GCA_026546715.1 Gallinago undulata | reverse complement strand
CCCGGGGCAGGATTTACCCCCCCCCGGGGCAGGTTTTCCACCCCGGTGTAGGATTTACTTCCTTTGGGGCAGGATTTACCCCCCCCTGGGGTAGGATTTACCCCCCTTGGGACAGGATTTACCTCCCTGTGGTAGGATTTACCCCCCTTGGGACAGGATTTACCCCCCCTGGGGCAGGATTTACCCCCAAAAGCAGCCCCCCCAGCCCAGCGCCCGCTCTCCCTCCCCGTCTCCATCCCGGTCCCAGCCCGCTCCTCGTTAACATCCACATTTAATGCGTTCTCCCATCTGGGTTTTAAATTAGCTCGCTGCCACCTCGGACTTCTCCGCAGATTTGCTCGCAGCCTGTTGGGTCTTGGTACAATTATTTGCCTCTTTCATAGGTTTTTTTCTTGGGTTTTTGGTTTTTTTTTTGTTTGGTTGGTTTTTTTAATTCCCCCCTGCTCTCTTAAATATCTCCATATATTAAAATGAACATGGCACTCGCTTTCCCGTTCCTACGCGTGAGCACAACGGCGTTTTGCTGCAGGCTTTGCCACGCTGAAAGGGATGTTGACATTTAGGAAACGTTTCTATTCACCTCTGAGTTTTGTAAACTCTCCCATATGTGATTTTTAAAAAAAAAAAAATAAAAAAAAAATAGCACAGCCTGTGATGTGAAATCCCTGCCAGGCAAAAACAAAGCGAAGTTTCAAACGTTTCAGGCAGACCCAGAGTGTTGGATCCCAATGTCATTTAAAGGTTGGCACCCGGGGTTTCCAGTGATTCTAATTTCTTTTTTTTTTTTTTTCCCTGTTATTATTTACCGCCTGCAGGGAAAATGAGAGGAAAAATCAAAAAACCCAAAGGAAAAACAACAAAAAAAAAGAGAGGGAAAAAAAAAGGATTTGGGTCTTTTGGTGGGTTTTTTTTCCCCCACCAGTTGCAAATAGGGGATAGATGGATGATGGATGGAGCTGTGCTCCTGCCTGGGATGGGGGGGACGGAGCCCCAAAAATCTGGGTTGGGTTTGAGCGGTGTCAAGAGATGCCTGGAACCCCCCCGGTTCCCACTGGGCACCCACAGCCCCGTGTGAGGGGGTTCAGAAATAAAGATGATAATTCCAAAACCCAGATCACCTTCCTTTCACCTTAAAAAAAAAAAAAAAAAAAAAAAAAATCCACCAAAACTTATCAGACCCCGACTCAACACCAGCTGGATTTTTTTTATAGCTCCTGCTTATAAAAATAAATAAATAAATAAATAAATAAATAAATAAATAAACCAGGAAGTCTTTAAATCACTATAATAATAAGGGAAAGATTCCTAATTATTTACTGAGAACTATCACTCCGTGGCTGGAAATGTCACTGCTCCGTCCCGCAAGTGGCAGCACGGACACGGACCGTGCAGCGATGGCAATAATTAGCCACTAATAATTAATTAGCCCCGGTGCCCATCACCGCAGCCGCGCGGGACTGGGCAGCACCCAGCCGGGAGCAGTTGGGAAGGAGAGGGGTCACAGAGCAGGGACACACCCCCCCAAGTGCTCCCCAAAGGGGGGTTGGAAAATCCCCCTCGTTTTCCTTCCAAAGCTGGATTTCTTTCTGCCACACTGGGTCTGGGAGCTGTTGGCCGGGGGGGGCAGGGAGGGGGGGGTCTTGTTGGAGATAATACAAGATTTTTCTTTCCAGCCGCTCCACGCTCCCCCCCCACTCCCCGTGCTGGTTTAACTGGGGAGCATCACTGGGGCATCGCTGGTACCAGGGTGTTGGGTACCCCCCTGGGGTGCTGCCTCGCAGGGGGGGGACACCCCCCTGGGATGGACATTGTCCCCAGGGACCATCCAACCTTAGGGCTCTGCTGCTTTCAGCAAGACACGTCACCCGCTGTCCTGTTGGTCCTGGGACCCCCCCACCCAGTGCCAGGGAGAGAGGGGGGACCACCCCCACGGGTGAGGGATGCTCTTCCTTGGTCCTGGGGGATGTTCCTCCCCCCCCAGAGCTGAAGGATGCTCTTCCTCAGACCTGGGGGATGCTGCCCCCTGGAGCTGGAGGATACTCCCCCCAAGAGCTGGAGGATGCTCCCCCCGCAGAGCTGGAGGATGCTCCCCCCCAGAGCTGGAGGATGCTCTTCCTCAGACCTGGAGGATGCTCTTCCTCAGACCTGAGGGATGCTCCCCACCAGGGCTGGGGGATGCTCCCCCAGGGGTTGCTGCACACATTTCCTGCACCATCCGAGCACCCATGGAACCTCTTCTCCTCCAAGAAGCCCCAAACCTGAGACGAGCTCCCCACGCTCCCCTTCCCTCCCCCAAAATTTACCCCGAGAGGACGCCCCTTACCTGGTCCCGCATGCGTTCCTGCTGCCCCCGGAGCGCCAGGGCGTGCTGGGGGTACTTATTCTTCAGGTGGTCCATGAAGGCGTCCCGCTTGCGTTCCATCTCCGACTTCTGGAGGCCGGTGAGGGCCTCCAGGCTCTGGGCGGCGATGACGGTGTGCCGGCGCTCCGAGGTGTGCACCAGCCCTACGTTGGAGAAGCGCCGGGTGCCGTTGCCCAGGGTCCGGTATTCCCGCGGGTACTCGGCATCGTCCGCCGAGATCATGTGGGTGCTGGTCCTCTCGGGATCTGCACGGGGAAGGGGGAGAGCGGAGAGGGGTCAGGGCCAGCCCCACTGCTATGGGGCAGGGCTGGGGGTGCTAAGATTTTGGGGACAGGGAAGGGGTTTTAAGGTAGGAGAGGCAGCGGAGCCCAGCTGGGGAGCGGGGTCAGCCCTTCAAGGGACACAACCGGGAGGTTGGTGGGTGAGGGGTTTGTCCCCCCAGAGATGGCAGCGGTGGCCCCGCTCCCGGGCACGGGGCTGGTGGTGGCAGAGGATGGATGGGGCAGGGGGGGGGGATGGAGGGGCTGGGATGCCACCGAAGCCACGATGTTCTGGACCAAAACAGGAATAAACCAGCGTTGGGTCGTTAAAATGACACAGAAAAGACACAGGAGCCGGGCTCCGGGGCACAGACAGACAAGGGGACACGGACACATGGACAAACCAAAAAGAAAATGAAATGCCAGGTTGGGGGGAGGCTCTACACTGTGCTGCTGCCCACGGGGGCGACCAGAACCCCCCCCTGCCCTGTCAGAGACCCCCACCGGGGGGGCAGCCCCCCATCCGTGGGCACCAAACTGCTCCCAGCCCGCGGGTACCAAACCCATCCCCGCCACCGGGCACCACGGGGATGCTCTTCCCTGTCCCAGCCTCTCCCAGCTCGCCCCATCCCGGGCCAAGGGGGTGGGCAGGGGGGGGGTCACACGTGCAGTGGAAAGAAAGGGACACATCCCTCCACTAATAATTCATTAGCTGCATAATTTCCAGGGAAGTTGTGCCGAGCACATCCAGCGCCAGCGGCAATCAATGCCTGGAAGTCCCCACACGCTGCCAGCGCCTGGCAGCTCCGCGGTGGCTACAGGACAAGGCCACCCTGTGGTCCCCAGCCCCCAAAAAAGCCACTTTTGAGGGTCTCCAGCCACCTAAACCCACATCACAGAACCCCGGGCCGTTCCTGGCTACCGCCACCGTGCCGGTGCCGAGACCACGAGCTTCGGGAACCTGGAGCGTGTGTGTTGCCGGGAGTCACCGCGTTAAAGCTTTCCTTTTTCTCTCACCATTTAACCTTGATCCATTATTCATCCCCCTCCTTGTCCTTCCTCCCCACCCCCTTCCTTCCCCAGCTCGCGTTAAGCAAATCGTAGAGGGTTTTTCCTCTTCCCTTAATTATTTATCAGCCCAACATATTAGCTTTATAACAACCGATTGTGTTATTAATGTAAGACAGGGCTCCAGCGCGTGCGACAGACACGACTCCTCTGCTCAAGGTCATGCCAGGGATTTGCCACGAGCCAGGTGGGGACACGGGGACATCCTCACCCACCAAACTTTGATCCCTCCTCCATAAAAGCACCGCTCCAGCTCCCTTCCCGTGCAGCCCCCACCACCAAGTGGACCCCGGCCAGGGGACCGTCACCCCCATACCCAGAAGACGGCGGCGGAATTTGAGGGAGAGATGAAGCTCCCGGTCGCTCCCCAACCTCCCCATCAGCCATGTCCCCGTGTCACCACAGGGTGTGGAGCATCTGCCACGTGCAAAACACCCCGAGATGCCCCATGGAAAGCGATGCCAGAGAGGCCACCTCGGTCCTTCTGCCGGCAGAGGAGAAGGCAGCGTGGTGTGGGGCTGAGGGCATCATCCCGGGGTCTCCAGGCGGAGGACCCTCTGTTAAACACCGATGGGGAACGCAGGTAGAGCAGTTTCTCCTTATCCCACCCTGCTGAGCTCCAGGAGCCACCTTCCCACCTCCCCTTCCAGGTCACAGCCCCCCGTAACACAGGAGGTTTGCTGCTGCCGGGGAGAAAATTCCTTCCTGCCCTTGGCCGGTCCCTCCAGCGCTTGCTCTGTGATGGCAAAGCAGCGGAGAAGTGTTGGGGGGAAGCTGCATCCAGCACCCAGCCCAGCCCCAGCTTGGGGTGCCTGGATGCACCCCTGGATCTCTCAGCTCCAGGCTGGAGGAGAGGGGGAGTGGGACCCCCAGCATCACCCCCCCCGCCGCAGCCACAGCACCCAGTATGGCCCGTTCCCACCAAAGCAACCCCTCTGCAGTGCTGAGGGCCACCAGGACACCCCGCCTTGTGTCCCACGGGGACAGCTGAACCGAGGAAGGCTGCAAAAGAGGGGTGACGGGGCACCCCAAAAGCTCCCAGCTGCAGCAGCGACGGGGCTGGGAGGAAGGAGCTGCAGCTCCTCTCCCTCACTGGGGAGAGAGGCAGCGAGGATGCCTGAGCGGGGATGGGGGCTCAGGGGGTGCAAGAGGGACTGGTTTCCTTCAGGTACCCCCTCCCCGGTACCTTCACCAGCCCTGGGTTTAGCATCCCTGGCTCTTTCCCACCCTCCTCCTCCTCCTCCTCGCGCTGAGCTATGCATCAGCATGCAGCTCCCCGCTCCCTAATTACATGCTCTGGGAGCGGAACGCGCCAGCTCGCTGTCTCTCCCACCGACTACTGAAAAGGATGATTTGAAAAGCCCTGCAGGATCTGCAGAGGGGTCAGAGCAAAGCTGGATGCTGTCGGGGGCTCTTCCACCCCCCGCCCGCCCCGCATCCGCTCCCGCAGCCCTCACTGGGCTCCGGAACCAGCCCCAGCACCACGAACCCCACCATCTACGAAGCCCACCAAGGCGAGAGGAGGAAAAGCCACCCCAGGCTCCCGTGAACCTGTCCCCACCTCCGCCACCTTCTCCAGACCCCAGCCTGGAGCGGGCACAGAACCTCAGAAAGCAACCTTAAACCACCCGTGGTCCTGCTTCCCTGGCACCATCCATGGAAAGAAGGTGTCAATCCTTCCCTCCTGGCCTCACCCCAAGGGGATCATTCCATCCTGCCACCCGAAATGCGTCCCCCCCACCAAGTTGTTCCTCTCCCTCCCATGCAGGGACCGCGCACGGATGCTGGACCCCCGCGGGGGCTGCCGCAGCAGATCCCTGGCCAGAACTTCCCAAGGCTGCTTCCAAGTAGGTCACTGGGGTGGGAAAAGAGCCTGCCCAGGGTCCCCACCTCGGTACTTCCCCAGCCAAGTGGAGTGTCCCTCCGGGACATGTCCCCCCCCTCCCCCAGAGGGACAGTCCCATCGCTTACCCGTGGGTGCAGGACGGCTTCCACGGCGGCCGGCAAACTGCTTCGGTGGGAGGGGGCGGGCAGCCCCCTGCTCTCCGGGGGCCGAGGGGGGTTCCTTGGCCGGGCGCAGGGCTCCCACCACAGCCAAAATCCCACGGTAAATCCTGGCAAGCCCCTCTCCGAGCAGCGGGGGGTTAAAGGAGCACGGTTTGCTTTGCCGATTCATCCATCCACCTGCTTTACCTGCCGCCGGGGGGGGGAATGTCACCGGTCCCGGGGGACCCACAGCCTGGGCTCCTTAGCAGGATGCGGCCATCGCCGGCTTCCCGGGAGACGGGGGGTACCGGAGGCACCGGAGCTCCACCGGGTGATGCTCTTCAGGACCGGTGCTCACCAGGCTGAGCAGCAGCTTTCCACCAGCTCCCTGCTCCCTCACTGGGAGATGGTGGGGAGGGAGGAGAAGCCCCCAAAAACCTATCCCGAGCTGCGGGTGCTGCCCCACCAGCGCCACAGCGGGTGGGAGCGGCTGCAGGGTCAGCAGCACCGTCCGCTCGGATCCCCCCCCCGCCAGCAGCTTGCCGGGGGGGTTTATCATAAAGAGGATCTTTCAAACACAGTTTATTACTGCAGTTTCATAAATCTTCAGGAGGCAGCACGGCTCACACGGGCCGCGAAGGCAACGGCGGTTAGCGGAGCATGAAAAAGCATCCAAGAAAGCGATCGTACAAAAAAAAAAAAAAAAAAGGGGGGGGGGGGCGAAGGGAGGGGAGGGAGCGAGTGCATATGGGGAGGAAAAAGCCCCTCGGAGCGATGCGGCTCCCCCCGCACCCGGCCATTAAAGGCAGGGGGAAGGGGGGGGGATGCTCTCGCTTTCGGTCCTTCCTCCCGAAGGCTGCGGCTGCCGCTGCCTGCACAGCATCAGGGGGGGCTGCCCAGCACCCGGGGGGGGCTGCCCAGCACCCACAGCCCCGCTCCGCGCTAACCCCTTCCCTGCCGGGCCGGCGGGGAGAGGAGGGAGTGATGGAGGGAGGGCAGGGGGAGCCCCGCTGCGGCTGCGTTTAACTCCCGTCGTGCTGAGCAGCCCACCTCGGGGTGGGGGGGGACCCCAAAAATAACCCCCTCCTGCCCAAAAGGGGGCTCGCTGGGGTAAAGGGACCTTTGGAGGCGTCATTGCTCGTGAGTCCCTCTCCCTGGCTCTGCCAAGGCTCTGTTGGCACTCATTTGGGGATGAGGGCACGGTGGTCAAGTGCCCCCCCCCCAGGACTTGCCCCAGGCTCCCGTCTCACCCCCCAGTGGGGCCAGCAAACAGCCACAAAGCACTGGGAGCTGCACTGCTGATGGTGTCCTCCTGCCAAAGACTGTGCCCGGGAGCGGTGACGAGGCAGCTGCCACACTGGGGGGCAGGGGGGGGGACACAAGCACCCTTCACCCAAGCCACCGCCACGGTCTGGAGCTTTACACGGCTCGTTTAACTCAAAGGCTGGAGTCCCAGTTTCGGGTCCAGCCCATGGGGTGTGGGTGCCCCTGTCCCCCTGTCCCGTGGGGATGCCAGGAGCCGGAGAGACCCAGGCTCCGTCCCAACACCCGAGTGTTGAGGTGAGAGCTCCTGCCCCCCCTCCCCCCCCCCCGTGCCTGGCAGGGCAGCGGGGCAAGCAATAGGGGCAGGGAAAGCTGATGGACAACTGGGATGAAGCTTCCCTGCCATCCTCTTCCTCCCGGGCTGATGGATGGAAAAGCCAGGCGATGCCAAGGCTGCCCACCCAGGAGGGACCACTAACATCCGACGTGGGACAAGCCTCCCCATGCCCGTGCCATGCCCGGCAGCCCCCCGGGAGGTGGGGGATGCAGCTCTCCCACCTCCTCTCCCCATCTCCATGGGTCGTGTCCATCCCCCCCCCCCCAGCACCGGGCTGGCAGCTTCCCCCCCCCACACCCCGGGCTCAGTAGCGGGCTCCCCGCCATGCCTTTCACTCCCAAATTCAAGCGGAACCAGGGAAGATAAAACACCACCCGCCGACCGTTTCATCGAGAACTTCCCAGCCGGGAAGAGCACAGACCCCCCCCCAAGCCCCACAGCCGGGACAATGCTTGGCTCCTCCAAGGCAGGAAGGGACACGGTGCCCGCGGGGGGTGACAGTCCCAGATGCGACCCCACAGACCCTGGCCCTGCCTGTCCCCAGCTTCTACGTGCCCCACCAGTGCCAGCCCTGCCGACGCCACCAGAGCCAGGCAGGGAGAGGGGCCAGTCTGAAGCCAGACTGTGTGCTGGTGGGCACTGGTCGCTCCCCAGTTGGAGCTCGGGACAATCCAGCTGGCATCTCTCGGCGACGCTACCCCGACAAGCAGCTCTTTCACTTCGGGAGCAGCGAAACAACCGGATGAATTCCCATGTCATTGTCAAAACCCAAAGCGAAGGAGAAGTCCCATCTGGCCAGCCCCGTAAAAAGCAGCAGCTACTTCCCACCTCGCCGGGTGTTATCGCACCCACGCGTGCACATGGGGATGGCAGAGGAGCTCACCTCCTGACTCCCAGGGATGGCACTGCCAAGTGCCGGGATCAGGATCAAGTGCCAGGATCAGGACCAGCACCCGCCTGCCCGGAGCCCCCGTCCCCACATCCCTCCTTTGAGCCGAGCTCTCACCCAAGGAAGGGGGACCCAACATCCAAAGAAGCTCCTCCAGCTTTGCCCACCTCTGTTTATGGGCTCACTGCCACCACCCTGCCTGTCCCCTGCCACCACCCTGCCTGTCCCCTGCCACCACCCTGCCTGCTCACGGCATGGGCATTCCACTGAAAAAGCCCCTGTCCTTCCTCCTCTTCCTCACACTGTCTCCTCAGCTCAGCATCTCCCCGGGATCTCCTGCCAGCTCCAAGCTGGGAGCCACCCCTACTCCCTCGCAGGAGGACAGGGACCAGGAGGGGACAGGAGCCGGGTCCCCACTCTCTTGGGAGGTGGCCGTGATGGTGAAGAGCAAGAGGCTGGTGGGGTGGGCGCTGCTGACAAGGCAACGAGGGGGGTCTCTGAGTGGATAATCCTCCTGTGACTGACGATAGGGTGGGTGGGAATGTCCCCGTCACCCTGCGGGAAGGACAGCATCCGAGCAAGGGTTTCTCTCTGCCTGTCCCAGCCCCCCCAGGACACCCCGGCGGTGGGAAGCACTGATCCTCGCTGCAGCAGGAGGGAGAAAGGAGTTGCCTTCGCTTAGAAAAGGGAAAGAAAACAAGAAAAAAGCTGTCGGGGAGGGTGGGAAGGATGGCTCACAGCTGGGGGAGCCGGGGCAAACCTTTCCCCTGCCATCAGCTTCCTCCCCGAGCTTTGGCAGGAGACTGAAGCTGGTGGCATCCTCTGCAAGTGGAGAGCATCCCTGCCCAGGGCAGAGCCTTCCCCGCCGGGGGCTGGAGGAGAAAGGAGCCCCGCACACCCTGGCAAGAGGTGTCATCCTCTGCTGGCAGGGGTGGCCCAGGGGCCGGGGAGGTGCCAGCAGCTCGGGGACACCAGGTGAAAATAAAGGTGAGGAGAGGACGGAAGGAGAGGAGAGGCTCTTCGCGGCAGGAACACAAACCACATTGTGGTCTCCTCTCCCACCCACCCTCCCCATCCGAGGTGGCCCAGCCAGGGCCAGGCAACTGGGGTGGGATTAGCCCAGGCAGCGCCAGCTGGGTCCAAACCTGGGAAACCCGCACGGGAGAGGGAAACTGAGGCACGGGGCTGGAGGAGGATGGGGATGCCGAGGCACGAGGAGGTTGAACCCAGTGTCGGAGCAGGGAGGGGGGGGACACACACCAGGCAGGGCACCACGCTGGGCACGAAAGCAGCACGTGGCCCTGCCTGGGTCAGCATCCAGCATCTCCCGAAAGGAGCCGGTGTTTTCCCAGTGCCTTGGCAGCTCCCGCTGCCTCCCACCCGCCGCGGCGCTGAGACAGGCGAGCGCAGCGTCTGCCTCCGTGGGGGACGTGGGGCACTGACTCACCTGCAGTCGTGCCGCCAAGCGGAGCCAAGAATCCCTGCCAAGCCGGGTCCCCCACCTCGTGCTCCACCTTGGCGGGGGGGGACACGACACAATCCCACAGGATGACCCCAAGATGATGCCGGGACCTGGATCCTGAGAGCCCTCCGTCACCCGCTGTCACTTTTCCCCGTTTCGTGCTGCTGTGAGAAACCCACCACCCCCCCACAGCTCTCCTTTCCCGATGGAAGGATTCCCAGCACCGAGCAGAAGAGCCCCCCCCCCACCAAGACCCAGCCGCTCCCCCCCCACCCCACCAACCCTCCTGCAAAGCCGGGTCCCGGGTGCTCCTGCCTCAAGATGTTCAAGCAAATTGCTCTGGAAATCAATTCCAATCTATCAGGCATCAGGAAAGCGATAAACTGTCCCCTCAAGACACCAAATCGATGGCTGCTCTTAGCCCGGAGCAGAGGGAAGGAGGTGGGGAGAGGGGCTGTGTGGGAGGACAGGGTCCATGGAGGGGGGGGGAGTGATGGGGGGGGCCAGGGTCCTGCTACAAGTGAGAGATGGGTCCAGTTGGAAGGAACCAGCCCCAAAAATGGCTTTTGATGGGGTGAAAGGCAGAGAAGATGCATGCTCACATGCCGTGCAAAACTGCTGCGGGGTTGGAGTGATAGGAAAAGCTTGGAATGGGGGGGGAAGGGGGGTGTCAGGCTCCAGCTTTTAATTTTTAACCTGTGGCTGTGCCTATTTCCTCGCCTGGAGGCAGGACTTCATCCGACCCCGTGGGTCAGGGTTTGGTTTCATTCCTTATTCTCATCTCCCCCCAAGCGGAGCAGGAGGGCAGGGGTGTGGGGATGCCATGGAGCTGGCTGGGGGCAAGGGGGGGGGCGCAGAGAGGAGGAGGAGGGTGGGCTGGGGGGGGACACACACCAAGATCAAAAATCAATTCCCACCAGGAGCAATTCTTCCTCTAAGGGGACACTGAGGGAAGTCACTAAACAGAGCAAGGGCAAGGCCATGATTGCACCCACGACAGGAGAAATGTGATGGAGCAACGGCGGGGGGGGGCTGCATCGTCAGGACCCTCCATAGCCTGACCCGTGGCCACAGGCAACTGCAAGATGAGAGCCCAGAGTTGGCCAGGAGGCTCCCGAGGATGGCCACCAGGGATGCCCGCCGGTAGCCCAGGCATCCCCACACCGCTGGAGAGCCAGGCAAGCTTTGCTCCGGAGAACTTGCCAAAGGCAGAGGCAGAAAGGCGACAAGGGGATGGCGAGGAAGGCTAAAAGAGGAGAGGAAAAGGCTCCCGAGCAGGGGGGGGAAGCCCCCTGGGGTGGAGCGGGTGATGCCCCTGCCCGGCACGCAGGGATGTGCCGCACCGGCACTGCCGGAGGCAAGGGATGCCACTTTTCAATCAGAGGAGCTAATGGCTGCCTCTCCTCTCCCCGCTGTCAGGACACTGACAAGGACCTTCGAGGACACGCCACACCTCATCGAAAGCTAATTCGTCTGAAAGAACGTGGCAGGGATGGGGCGGGGGGGAGGAACCACGTCCCCAGCATCCCTGCCAGGAAAGCTCGCAAGAAAGCCACAAAGGGGAGAATTCAAGCCAAACTCATGGATTTCCCAGCCTTTGCCCTGCAGCCTGGGATTCGAGTCACAGAAGAGCTGGGCTCCGTGAGAAAGTGCCCCCAGGGGGGGAGGATTTTCCCTGGTTTGGCACGTCGGGGACGTGGCTGCGGCAGGGAGAGCCGCTCCGAGCTCAGCCCAGCTTGGCCCGTCTCCGCCTTGGCACGGGGAGAACCCAACTCTTTCGAAGATTGATTTGGCTCCTGCCACCATCACAACGTGCTTGGACGCTTGGCTCAGCGGGGCCACCACGGCACCCAGCCCCAACCCCACAGCCTCCCCCCCCCCATCCCCCCAGGGAGGAAGCGGGGGGGCACCGCCTTTTGGGGTGACTCCTGCCAGGAGATGGGGTGACGTTAGAGTCTGGAAGCTGCGAGGAAGAGGCTGGAAGAAGCTGGTTTAGGGTTATGGAGGGGCTCAGGAGCCCAGGAACGTTCCAAAAAGGAGAACAGACCCTATTTATAAGTGCCCAGGTAGCACGTAGGTGGCTGGGCACAGCCTGCCGTGCCAGCCTGGTTAGTCACAGCCAGTTAAAAAAGCAAAAACGCTGGGAAAAATATTGCCCAGACTCACGTCTAAAGCCTCTTGGATGCAGGAAAGCGCCCTCACGATTGGAAAAGACGGGGGTGACACCCCCCTGGGCTTCGCTGCCAGCCCCACCGCAGAGCCCGTGGCACAGGGATGCTGCTGGGCTGCCTCCCCCTCCAACGCAGGGCACGGGGACCCCGAGGTCCCCAGTCCGTCCACATCCCCTGAGATACCCCACCCGGAAGGCATCCCGTGTGCGGGGCAGGTGGCACCAGGACCAAGGCCACTGCCCCGTCCCCGGAGGTGATGCCATCCCTCCCCTTCCCTGAGCAAACCCCTGCCTTTCCTACATCCCGGCAGAATCACAGCCCTTCCACCCGCGCCAGCCAGAAGCTTTGCAGGCAGCGAGGTTTATTCAAGCAAAAGGAGGGCAGCAGCAGTTGCCCGCAGCCCTGCCCGCCTCCTCCCACCACCCCCGGGCACCCAGCCTTGCCCACGCCATCGCCACCCCGGGCAGAGCCCACCGCATGGGGCTGGGACCACCCCCCGCGGGGCCAGCATCACCCGGTGGCTCTGAAACCCACATGCCCCCCCCCCCCTTCCATTTTTCCCCCATCCCACCACCACCTCCAAATCCATACCCAGGAGCAACGGAGTCAGCCGGTGGTCCCCGGGCTCGGAGGGTCTCTCCTGCTCCCGCAGCCTCGGCACGGCTCTGGGGGCAGCGCCAAAGGGATGCTTTGCCCAGAGAGGAAGCATGGTGGCACCCAGGCAGCCCGGAGGAAGCAGGAGACGGCTCGGAGCGTGGCTCCCCCCCTCCCCAAAAAAAAAAAAAAATCTGTGCGACAAACACACGCACCTTATCGCATATGTTTAAACCCAAGGAAATAGGGGTTTTACTAATCACTTGGCATTTAAAGCAACACGCCGTCTCCGTCAAGTTAAATCTAAGGAGATGGGCATCGAGCTGCGTTTAGCTGTTTATGTTAATTAAATACAGAATGGGCTCGTTATTAAACACGGCGTGCGGGGAGGGGGAGCAGGCGGGTGGATTGATACCGACCTGGTTCCGGGGGACGCCTGGGCGCAGCGGCGGGTGGGCGCTCAGCCGTGCGGCCACTGTCACCTCACATCCAAATCCCGACCCCCCGCGCGGGGAAACGGAGCCGGAGCGGTGCCGGATGGATGCGGGAGCCCCCCAGCCAAGCGGCCGCTGCCACCCGGCTCCCGTCACCCCTGGGTCCCCTCTCCTGTCCCCGAGCTAGCGAGGGGCACAGGGCCGGCGGGGGGGCGGCGGGGCCATCTCCATGGCTGGCAGTGGCTACCCCAGTTTTGCTGCCAGTGGCCATCGCATCCTCCCGGCTCCGAGCCAGCACTTTTGCTCACATCCTTCCCCTACCCCAGCAACTTCCCCCCCCCAGCCTGCTTTTATTCCTCCACCCGGCGCGGACGTCCCTCTCCCTTGCTCTCTTTCCTGGCTCAGGCGTTTCAGAGCTCCCCGTGGGTCTCTGGGTATTATTTTTTTCTTTTTTTATTATTATTTTTTTTTATTTTCCCCTTCCTCTTGAAATGTCACTCTGCCCCCTCAAACACATCACATGGGCTGGGAGCCAGTGCACAGCCCTGCACAGCTGCCAGCAGATTGCCACGCTGTCCCCTCCTTGCCCTGCCAAAGCTGGGGACAGCCGGTGGCGTGTCATGGGCTGCCAGCATGCCACAGCGGGCTACCAGCGTGCCACAGTGGGCTACCAGTGCTGTGGGCTACCAGCGCCACTCACGGAGCCCTTCTCACGCTCCCCGCCAGCCCCGGGTGCAAGGGTGGAGGGTGGACGTCTACAGGGGACCAGGGATGCTCGGTGGTGGGGGCACAAGAGCCTGTTTGTGTCCCCAGTGTCCCACCGAGCAAAGGTCTTGTCCCCAGGACATGACGCCCTTGACCACGCTGAGCCAAGACAGGTCACAACCTGCTGCTGGGTGGGTCTTCTACGAGTTGGAGTGACCATTCCTGGAGCTCCCCAGATACCTCCCTGGCCAGGGTGGCCCCGACAGGGGCAAGGAGTCACCCCAAAGCTCCTCTGGGTCCATCCAGGCTAACCAAGACCACATTTCGGGGGGTGTTCACACGCCACTTCCTCTAAGGTCCTGGAGGAGATGCTGGCCCAGCCACAGGTACCCCAAATTTCAATCTTAGCCCAAGCCGAGGCAGTCCTGCAGGACTGTGACCCCCCAGCACAGCCCTGACCGCTCCTGCAAGGACCCCCATCAGACAAGATGACACCGAGCAGCGCCCAAATTCTGATGAAAGGCAATTCAGAGCAAACCCCCGCAGCCCCCCAGGCAGTGGCAATGCCAGCAGCACCCCAAACCCCCCCGCACACACACTTAGGGACACATTTGCATCCTGGTGTCTTCCCAGTGCTGGGAAAAGGCTTTGCAAACTCACCCCTATTTCCTCTATCTCCCATTTCCAGACTTTGTCCCCAACCAGCCTGCCCTGCTCCTAGTGGCATCCTGAAGGTTATCTCACGGACTTCCAACCATTCAAGACTTGGATGGGGCTGCGGAGCCCAGGAAACCTCACCCCAAAGGCTCCCAGGTAGGCGTTATGCCCATTTTGCAGATGAGGAAACTGAGGCACGGATGGAGGGGGAGAGGGGAGCGGTCCCGGCTCAGGAGCCGGCAGTGGCAGGGCCAGAAGGGAGAGACCGAGGAGCGCTGAGCTCCTGGCTGGAGCCCTTCCAGCATCTCCAGGAGCCGCAGCCATGAGTCACGGCTGGCACAGGCGGCATTCGTTGCATGCTCTGCCATGACGACCCCGGAAAAATCCTGCTGCTCTTTGCTGAGCACTTCTGGAGAGCGCTGAGCGAGGAGGCTGGGTTGGCTCCCGCACCCACAGCCCCGGCTTCTTCCCCTCCCTCCTTTATTTCGGGGCCAAGGGCATCTGTCCCCCCGCCCTTACATCGCCTATATTATCTGTAGCCCGTGTGTTATTTGCTTTGGCACGCCAGCCGTGCCTGCTGTGCTGGGCCAGCGCCGTGGGAAGGAGGTAGGATTTGCTCCAAAAGAGCTTGGAGTTCACATTGGCGACGCGGATGGGAGGGGAGAGGTGAGGAGACATGACCAAGGGCAAACAGGAGGTCGGTGGCAGAGCTAGGAAGCTTGGCCAGCCCTCCTGCGTGCCAGCACCCGGAGCAGCAGGGAGGGTGCCCCGTGCTCCCCATCGGAGGGACAACACGGGGATGCTGGAGGTTTGGGGGCACAAGGAGGGTAGAGCGTCGGGAGGATGCTGTGCTGGAAAAACAAACAGGATAACTGCCAGCAGCAAGGATTAATTGTCCTTCCCGCTGATCCCCGAAGCCTGGCTCGCTCCCGCAGCCCAGCTGCAGGGAGGGCCAGAGGATGGGGTGACCTTTTCATTCCCGTTGCTCTGCCCACGAGAAGTAAATAAGCCTCGCTGCTGCTTCTTCAGAGCTGCTCAGAAGGGCCTGCCTGCAGAGCTGTCACCATCTCACACCCATCCCACCGGCGGTCCCCACGCTCCTGGGCAGCACGGCATCACCCCCCCCACACACCATGTCACAGGCAGGGAGCAGCCACGGGATGGGGACAGGAGCTGAGGGTGGCACTGAGCACCCTCGTTTACCCCAGGACCCTTCCACTGCAGGGATCAGAGAGCAGGCACCATCCCGGGTCCCACCAGCATCACCTACCCCACAGGGACAGTCCCCAGGAGGGTCCTGCTGTCACCGTGGGAAGGGACACCATCACCTGCATCGTGAAAGCCCAGTAACAAAGGAAAAACATCTGGTCTGTTTAAATCCAAAGGTAGATCTTCCCACTTTGGGGCTTTCCAAAGCTTTTTGCAGGCAAAAAGCCCATTGCTTGGTGCCACCTCACCCTCCCTGGGGCCGGGATGGGCAGAGGAGCCTCAGCGAGGCCATTCCCAGTGAGAGGCCAGTAAAAGCAGTAACGTGGCGGGGTGAGACATCTGCATTTACACCCGCAATGCCAGACACAGGTCTGCTCCCAGCAACCCCAAGGAGCTGGTTCCAGACAGCTCCTAACGCGCCGGTGAAGGAGAAGGATGCTCCGTGCCCTGCTCCCCGCTTCTGGTGCCACCCTCCCCACCCCAGCCCATTCCTTCCCTCCACCTCCCCTCGCTCCTATTTAATCTATAAGCTCTTCAGAAACACGTTTTGCTTCTCACAATGCCTGCGCAGAGCCCCCAGCACAATGAACCCCCACTTCTGCCCCGGCGCCGCTCATCGGGGTTGCGATGGGAACAGTGGGACAGTCATTGGGGGGGTGGGGAATGCAGCCGCCTTCCCCCCCCACCCCGAGCCGGGACAGACAGCGGTGGCTTTGTGTCTGCTCACGGCTGGGCTCAACACACACAGTCAATCCTGCGGTGTCCGGACACACCGCACACAGCAGGGCTGTTGTACATCAGCCCAACGACAAGATATGGGGCACTGAGTGAGCACTCGGCTCCCGGGGGGGGAGATGATGCTCAGGAGGTGGCAGCGACACCGAGCTCTGGAGCTGGAGGAGAAGGAGCGGGTACCATCCATGACAAGCAGCCAAGGATGCTCAGGGAGGCAAAATAGGAGTTGACCAGGAGCAGAGTGACACTGAAGGAGAGGAGAGAAAAAGAGGAGAGAGAAAAAGAGGAGAGAGAAAAAGAGGAGAGAGAAAAAGAGAAAACCCAAAACAACCCCAAAACTACAGTGTGAGCTGCCCACGTGGCCAATGCTCAGTGTCCCCCGAGCACTCTGTGCCAGGCTGATGGACCCAGGTCCGCCCCATATGGGTGGACATGCCCCATTCCCAGTGGCCAAGGAGAATGAGAAGATGCATTTAGGCTTTTCCTGCAGCAGGCAGCCTGTCCGTCCTTGTGAGTACGGACACAGACAGATGGACAGCCATTCCCTGCTGACATGGAGGTGTTTGAGGCATCAGGCAACCAGGAGCCTCCTCTAACAGCACCCACCCAAGCACAGGACCGTGCCAGGTGGTGGAAACCTGAAGGGAAACCAGCATCTCATGGGGAAACGCTTTCAGGTGCTCAAATTCCCCTCCCAACACAGCAATGGCCATTACTGGGCCAGAAATGGCCACCTCAGGACCCGACCTCTGCCTCAAACCAAGGGGTGGGATGGCTGATGGCTCTGGGGACTGTGACTGCTCAGAGCAGACCTTCTCCCAGTCCTCGGGGTGTCAGGAGAAGGAAAACACCTTCTCCTGGGCACGATGGAGCATCACCCTTGGGGCAGCCTGGAGCTCGGTGGACAAAGAGGCCTTTTCCATCTTGGAGGGTGATGATTGCACCGACCCAGCAGCAGATACACTATGTCTGCTATCACCAACAGGGAGGAAGCCAGATTAAGCAAAAAAAAAAAAAAAACCCCAACCCAACTCATTGGAGACTTTTTGACATCACACAGCTAAGTGTCATTTCTTATTAACCCCTGCCAACGGATGGTTGATAAGTTTGAGTAATACAAAAAAAAACCCAAAACCCCACTCTTTAAACCCCAGCAAGAACCCGGAGGTGTCAAGGCAGCTCTGAAGATGGCTCAGCCTCTCCGGGGAGGGGGAGAGAAGGGAAGGGAGCTGCGGGAGAGAAACGGGGGCCACGTTGGGCTGCTTCGCCCACCCAGGCTGGCGGCAACATCTGCCCAGGCTGGCATCGCTGGCAGGACCCGTCACAGATCCCAGCCAGGATCTGCCAAGCGGTGGCAGGTGGAGCCCAAGGGAGGACTTGGCACCGGGAGGGCCCCCCCAAACACGCTTTTCCCCTCCCTCCCCATCCCCATCCCCGCCAGCCTCCCACGGGGACCGCTGTCACCGATGCGTCGGGGCTCAGCTCCGCTCGCAGCCCAAGCTGTTCCCACGGCCGCCCCGGCACCCACCGGGCGAGTCCCTGGGGCTGGGACTCTGGTCCCCAGGTGGTGAGGAAGCCAAAACCCGTCTGGGGAAGCGGGAAGCGAGAATTTGTTCCCCGACCAGCACAACCCCAGCGATGCCTTGGCAGCGACACCTCCCCGGGGGGGCCAGGCTGGCACCCGGCTCCCACCCGGCGCCGTGGCACCGCACCAAGTCCTCCTGCGCCCACCGAGCTTCTCCCTTTTTGCTCACTTAAGGAGCCCAGATGCAGCAAAACCCGCTCCCCGCCGCAGGATTCGGAGCTGAGCCTTGTCCCATCCCAGGCTGGGGGGGCGGGTTGCAGAGCTGTGCCCAGTTCTGCATTAAAATAGCTGCCACCCTGAGACACCAAATGAGGTGGAACATATGGCAGGAGCAGCTGCAGCAGCAGTTGATGCGGGTCCAGGTCTTGGTCCAGGTCCCTGGAAGGAGCTTTCCATTTTAGCTCCGCAGAGATAAAGCGATGCCCTGCACGGTGAAAGCCTCAGCGTTGGGTTTTTGGGGGTGGGAGGGGGCACAAGCTCCCTCTGCTCTGGCACTTTAGCCCAAGTGCCACTTGGTTCACAACACCTAAAACCTTTTGGCGCTGCCAAGCCCTCACATCTTGTGCTTTGGGGTAAATCTGCAGGATGGGGGTAAAAAAATCAGGGCGGTTGCTGGTTTTAAACCAACGCCGGAGACCTGCACCCATCAGACTGGGCAACGATGGTGGTGCTATGACCCACCCAGGGAACCAGCCCCCTCCAGGAGAAAAACCCGGAGAAAAAAAAAAATATAGCATTTTTTTCAACAATTACTTTTCAGGGCATAGAAAAAAAACCCAAGTGAGTATTTATGCAAAGCATTCGACACTGTCCCGCATGACACACTGGTCTCAAAATTGGAAAGTCATGGATTCGATGGATGGAGCACTCGGTGGATAAGGACCTGGCTGGATGGCCCCACTCAAAGGGTTGCTGTCAATGGCTCAATGTCCAAGTGGTGGCCACTAATGAGTGGTGTTCCTCAGGGGTTGGTACTGGGACCAGTGCTATTTAACATCTTTGTCAGTGACATGGACAGGGGGATAGAGTGCACCCTCAGCAAGTTTGCTGATGACACCAAGCTCGGTGGCGCAGTTGACACGCTGGAGGGAAGGGA
>JAOTQQ010000011.1:5305460-5317671 GCA_026546715.1 Gallinago undulata | reverse complement strand
CACCACACCCCCACCCCACAATAGACACACACACACACCCCCCCCCAGCCCGCCCTGGGCACCAGCAGCGCTGCCCCGGCGACGCGGAAGGAGGCGGCGGCGAAAAATAAAAATAAAAATAAAAATAAAAAATTAAGAAATTGTTTAAAAAAAATAAAAAAAACCCACACAAATAAAAAAAAATACCTGCTACTTAAGAATGGATGCACATAGTGAGAGTGACATGCCTTGAGAGGGTGTATTCCCCATGTCTGCTCCGCTCTGCTCGCCTTGCTTTTTATTTTTTTTTTTTAATTTTTTGGTTTTTTGGTTTTTTTGGGTTTTTTTTTTGTTGCTCGCCTTTCTCTCCAGCGAGGGGCTCAGGCCCAGCCAACCACGGGAGCCGGGAGGCAGGAGTGCGAGCGTGCGGGAGCGAGCGTGTGTGTGTGCGCGGGTGTGTGCGTGTGTGTGCGTGTGTGTGCGTGTGTGTGCGTGAGAGCGAGTGTGAGCCCGTGCACGCGCGCGTGGGAGCGCGCAGCCCCGGCGAGGTACAAAGGAACAAATGGGAAAAACACATTAGCTCATGATGGATTAACGTGCGGGGAGACGGCTCCCCCTCTCCCCTCTTAAAGGCCCCTACGGTGGGGTTTTTTGTGGGGTTTTTTATGGGTTTTTATATTATTTTTTTCCCCTTCTTTTATTCGGGGATAGGTGGCTAGCCCGAATGCCAGGGGCAATGCAGGGTGGCACACGGTTGCCCCCCTCTTGCCGTCACCCGGTGGTGGGAGAGGCAGAGGGGGGGGTGCACGGGAGGGGAAGGGCTCACAAGGCACGATCCACCTGGGAAAGGGGGCAGAAAGTGGCATTTGCACCCCTCTTGGGAGCGGGGAGGGGAGGGGTGGGCACCATCCTGCCACGGCAGCAGTAAAGGGGTGTGGGGGGGTGGGAAGGGGGGGGAAAAAGGGTGGTGGAAGCGCTGCCAGCAGAGCCCTGACCATACCTGGCCCCATGGGACCAGCAGCCCCCAGTTAACGCGGCGCCGTGGCCCGTCCATCAGTTGGCAGTGGCCAATTCCCTGCACAAGTAGCCAAAGCCCCTCCCCCCCCCCCGCCCCCATCGGGGCACCCCCCACCCAGCTTTGGTCCCCGTTGCAGCCCCAGGCTCTGAGCGCCTGTGGGATGGGGGGAGAGCAGCTCCCCCAGCGTGATGGGGGACACGAAGGTGCCCCGGTGGCACCTCCTCGACGAGAGAAAGGAGCTTAAAAAAGGGGAGGAACAGGGCAGGAAAAAAAATAAGCAACTGCTTTGTTTTGTGAAATTTTCTATGGGGTGGGGGGTGGTGGGGGTCGCAGGTTTTCCCCCCTTCCCACCGCACGGGTGCTGTTCCCATCCCCATGGGACGGGGGCTGCGGAGCCAACCAGTACCTCCCCAGCGAGGGGAATGGGAGGTGGGGGAGATGGTGGCTCACCCCGATCTGTGCCCCCCCTCCCCCCCCCCATCACCCCCCCATCACCCCCCCCAGCAGCCCTGCATTAGCTGGAGAGCCGCTGCCCAGCAGCACGGGGGATGGCAGCCACGCTGGCTCCATTAGAGAACATCCGTGGGGCAAAAGCCTTTTCCAAGAGCATCACGATGGGGCTGACGTGCTCCTGACAGCAGGATACCCCCCCAGCACAGAGGGGGGGGGGCGGGGGGGGCATCCCAGGGCTGGGATGGGGGACGTGGCCCACTGCAAGGTGCCCCCTGTCTCTTCTGGGTGGTGTACCCCCAAGGGATCAGCCCATGTTCCAAGCCTCCTTGCTCCCCCTCCCCGGGAGAGGGAAAGAAGGGGGAGCGTTGCTTGCTGGGGCGGGGGAAGGGAGAGGACAGAATAGAGAGAATAAAAAAAAAAATTAAAAAAAAAAATATGAATGAAAAACAGGCACGGGAAGAGCTGCTGTTAGACCCGGGAGCACTTCAGAGATGTAATAAGAGGTGAAGTGTTCCTAGCAGGGAGTGAAGCCCTCCAGCTGGGGTCTCACGGGGGGGGCAGGTTACAGGAGCTAAAGCTCCCCCCGGCATTAAAAGTCTCTCAGTTGATACCGAATCCTAATCTGTCCAGAGATGCCACCAGGAAAGTCTGAACCTCCCCGTGCCGGGGGGGAGTGCGGCCACCCCACACCTGGGCACCTCCCGAGCCAAGGGAGACAACCCACGGGGGGCAGGTCCTGCCCTCCCCACGGCCTCTGGGCTCCCCACGGCAGATCCCAACCCAGGGGGAGATGCAATTTCTATGGAGCATCAGGTGGGAAACTCCAGGAGAGAGGTGCAAACCCCTCCCTCCCACGCTGGGAGCCAAGGAACCACCGAGGAACAGACTGGGGACATTTTGGGGGTATCTGGGATGGACATCATAAACCCGAGAAGCCACGAAGGGGCCAAGACAACCTGACACAAAGCCAGCGATGCTGGGACACCTTCCCCATGCCACCAGTGAAGCCCCCCACCCTTTGGCACCAGGACCACAGCGTGGGGTGACACCAGCTGAGGGCTCCCCGACTCCGCGGCTTGCGGAGAGACAGGGGTTTTGATCACGGCAGATCCAAGTGAGGCGGTGAAATGTCTCTAAATGAGCTGAAATGCCGTCTAATCGGCACATCTATTTTCTAACAAGTTACATATTCCCTTCAGAGCTCCAGTCATTTCAAAAACACATTAAGGAGAAATATTTGAAAGCTAAAATGTATTAAACAAGCACTTCATCCTCATCAGCAGAGAGGTTACGGACCTTTGCTGCTCTCCTTCCAATAACCTTGCACGCAAGACACCACGAGGCAACCTCCTGTTTTCAAAAACCCATTAAAAACACGTGCAGGAGAGGACAATCCTGGGGTGATGCCCCCCCCCAGCACCTTCACGGGGGCTACCAGGGCAGGATCCTGGCTCCTGGGGGGCTCCTCTATAGCAGCCAACACAGTGGGAAGGGGGCACGAGCCAGCTCCCACCCAAAATCACG
Organism: Gallinago undulata; assembly: GCA_026546715.1. Taxonomy (NCBI): domain Eukaryota; kingdom Metazoa; phylum Chordata; class Aves; order Charadriiformes; family Scolopacidae; genus Gallinago; species Gallinago undulata. The sequence continues at coordinate 5,314,697 of JAOTQQ010000011.1, read as the reverse complement.
GGAGTGACCTGAAAACATCCAAGGTTTCTTGGAAGAAAGCCGGAGGAAGGAAAGCACAAGGCTATTTATTGCTGCTTTCTGAGGCTTTGCGAAAGGGGAACGGAGAGGGAAGGTCCTGCAGCCACAAGAGAGAGGAATTTAATTTGGACAGGAAAGCAGATATCGTGTATCGACCCACACGACGTTGGGTGCTGGAGCTTCAGCAAAACATCCAACACCTCCCCTCTGCGTGAGGGCCGTGGGAACGGGCTCCAAAGGGGGGCTGGTTACCCCCCCCAGAGCACCCCAAAACACCCTCAACACCAACCCTGCTTCAGAGACCACTAGCCCTTTTTCTCTGCAGCAAGAGGAAGAAAAAAGGCTCCTAAATCTTCCCCCATTCTCTCCAGCTCAGTTGCAGCCTCTCAACAGCACGGTCACCGTCTCACCCTCCCCAGGGTCACCATTTCACACACCCCCAGACCTGCAGAAAAGGGGTTCAAGGTCCCTTCCCCGCTGGGCTGGACGGGAGGAATGTGAAAACTGAGTCTCAGCTCTCAATTATTCATCATATGTTTCTTTTTTTGTCTGACTTGTCCTAAGAAGTCCTTTGAAGCACCCACCACAGGATGAGATTCGGATGTTCCTTGTCTTTAATTAGCCCTCCCTATGAATAAAACCATCCTCATCCTCCACTGGGCAGCCCAGGGCAGCTCATACCTCTTACTCCAGCACATGAGAAAGGTTTTGGGGAGCCACAAATGCCATTCATAGAAGGGGGGGGGGATCAGTGCCACAGCCTCCCCCCTCACCCAGGCCAGATCAGACCAACCCTGAGGGTCCAGTGCCCCAGAAGTTTAACAGCATAACACTAATGGGGTGGTCTCATTAAGCCCTTCCTCTTGGTCCCAGCAAACTCCCCCAGAAATGAGTTCCCAATTTATGCAGCCATCAAGAAGGGGAGTCATGTCCCCCGTTAACAGGGCTTCACAGCAGGCAGTGCCAAACCTGCCCCCCCGGTGTGGTCCCAGCAAACAAAAAAAAACTAAGCCTTAGCTCATTTGTGCCCCAGGCTTAAAACCCACCAGCTCCACCCAAGGGGAGGAACCGAGGGGCTGAAGAGCTGGTGCCCATCACCTGGGCACCCTGAGCATCACCTGGGCACCCTGAGCATCACCCTTGACCAGCCCTGGGGTGGGGAGGGTGCTCTGAGGTTGTCCCCTGCATCGACAGTGGCTCTCGCTGTCGTGTGTGTGTGGCAGCTCAGGCCAAAACCCTCCAGGAACACGTCCAGGTTCTGTACCTACACGTTCAGTGGATGAAAGCCCGTCTGCCCCACGTCCCCCCCCTGCTGACCCATCCCCAAAACAGAATCGAGATGAATTTGAGATGGCTGGGGCTGTATCCCCCCCCCCCATCCCCATCTCACCGCCTCGCCTGGGAGCCTGCGAAGCAAAGCCTGAGCATCTGAAGCACCAGAGCCTGCCTTGCTCATATTTTTAATATAGCTTCCCAGGGAGCCATCCCACACACATCTGTCCCCCTCGGCACCGGCTCACATTCGCCCGCGGGCTCAGCCCCTCGCCCGCGCTGGCCCCCCAGCCCCCCGTTTCCATTTATAATGCTCCCAAGTCACGCACAACCCCCCCCTCGCATCCCCGTCCCGCCACACGCAGGCTGGGGGGACGTGCCTTTTCCATCCCCTCCATCCCCCCTCTTCATATACACTCCATCTTCTTCCAAAATCCGCCTGGAAAGCTGAAGACAACCTTTACGTTCCCTTCCAGCGCCGTTTTTATTGCCACCATCCGGCTCCTTTCCTCCTAAAATAACCCTCTCCATAGGCTCCTGCCTGCAGTGCCCAGATTTCCCACTCCTGAGCAGCCCCATTTTGGGCAAAAAATAACAAGCCCCCACCTATAAAGCTACAGCCTCTAAATAATGGCTATATTATTCCTTTCCCAAACGTAAAGCCAGGAAAACAGGCAGGGGAAGGGATTTTGCCGGGTCCTTCCGATGCCAGAATCCAGCCCAGGGTCCCTGCTCTGCCCCAGCCCGTGGAAATCTTCTCCTGGGAGTTCAGGGAAGAGGCTGGAGAACCCCAGGAATGAGCTGGATGAGCAAGAAAAGGCATCCAGAAGAGGGGAAATAGCGCAGAAAGGGGAATAAATTCCCCAACCTGCCCCAGGCAGGGAGAGAACCGGGAGGCTGCCCGGCGATTGGCAAGGGCTTAATAACAATTAAATAATACACGTATTGGCAGGTGTTTATAAGCAAAGCCACCACCAGCAAATAGATGTTGCTGTCTCAGGGAGGGACCCTTTGCCACCTCCATGTCCCTTCCCATCTGGAGCGCGCAAGGAAGCTGACAGTCCCTGTCCGTGCCTGATTTCCACTGGGAATCCGTCTGCAAAGCTCAGGCAGCTCTGAAGACGGAGCCATCCTCCTCCTCCTCCAGCCCCTACCCCCCCGTACATCCCCCCCGTGGGTGCAGAAATCCAGGCGTGGGGAGGAGGGGGACAAGCACCTCGGGGGTGGGTGGTAGAAGGAGGTGACAACCTCCAACCGCAGTGGCTTGGTGGGGACGGGGGGGTTGAAACTGCAGAAATTCAAACGTGGAAAGGGAAAAGGAGTTTGGATCCTCCCCAGCTTGTTTCTTAGGGAAGGGAAAATATTTCAGCCCTAATCCAGCCTTGAGGAAAACCAAATCCCAAGGTCTGAGCCAGACCCTCACCCACCCACAGTCACGCCGGGGCGGAGGGCGGCGCAGCGTGGGGGGGGCATTGCACAGCTGTACCACATCTGGAGCGTGTGTCTGCATCCACGGGGGGTGACCCCGCTGGAAATACTGCCCGTCTGGGTGGCAGAGGGGACGCTGCCTCTCACGTGCTCCAGGATGCCGGGTGGCACTGGCCCGCGAAGGCACGAGGCTCCGGCCGCATCTCCCCGGCGCTGCCATTATCCGCCGGTTTTCGCCGGGCATCGGGAAGAGGGAAAGTCTCCATGGCAACAGAGGACAGATGTGACCACCACTCGGAATCCGCGCCCCGCAGCCGGCACGTTTTGGGGCCGAAGGAGGCACCCGTGGACCAGACACGCCGCAAAGGAGACCCTGCCGCCCGTGCGAGGAGGGGTGACCTCTAATTCCCCAAATTTTACAGCAGGGAACCCCGGGCGAGGGGTTAGAGGGGTCACAGGGTGGGGAATTAGGGCTGGGACCCCACTCCTAACCCCCAGCCCCGTCTCTCCAGCTCAGCCGGGCTGCCCTCCCCTGGGTTTGACTGGCAGGCGGCGAGGAGGAGGGTGGGATGTGCTGGTGAATTATGCCAAATTTTGGCAGGTTGGGGCCAGCTCCTGGGGCTCGCGTGAAAGAGGAGGCGCTGTCTTTCATCAGCCGGTAGCCAGGTTTCTCTCCCTGCAAGTGCTGTGTGGGCAAAGGATTGTTGATGCATAATGTATGGACATCTGAGCAGGAGGGGGGTGGAGGGAAGGGGGGGGGGGGAGGAAAGGGGAGGAAAAGAGGTTGAGAGAATCAGGTCTCCCCCCTCTTCGCCCCAGGTTTGGCATCTTTCTCTGCTACGGGGGGGGCCTTTGCTCCCCAAAGCCTCCCAAAACTCCCTGTCCTCCTCCCTGACGTTCCATGGGACCTTCAGCCACACCGAGGGATGTCCCAGGAGGCTGGCCATTCCCTGGGGACAGTCCCCCAGCAGTGGTGGCCCTCGGGGGCTGAGCAGTTGTTGGCTGGTGGCACGTCAGCCCATGGCCATGGGACAGACCTAGGGACGGGACAGTCAGCCCTGCGTCCTCCCAAGAGGGGTCCGAGCATCCCCCCCTTCACCGCAGAGACCCCCCCTCGCCAGGGGAAGGAGAAGCCAGATGCTTTACAAGGGTTGGTTTCTTTCTACCGCTTTAAGAGGATTTTCTCGTTAAAGGGAACAGCTTTGCTGATCCTGGAGATGTGGAGATGACCGATATTTCCACTAACCAGGCAAGAAATCCCTCACTGACCTTCCCCCCCCACCACCACCACCACAGTGGCCCTGGGGGGGAGGACAGGATGGGGGCTCTCCACGCTCGGCTGGCTCCATCCATCCTGTCCTTTATTTCTCAAGGTGCCACCTGCAGAACCAGCTTAGGGGACAACAGCGGGGTCTCCCATCAGACAGAGAGAGAAAAAAAAACCCAAAACCCCTCGTCCCGAGCTGGCCACAGCCTGAGGATGGTGCTGGAAGAGCAGCCAAGAAGCCAGGGAGGGCTGGAGAACCCACCTGGGTGATGGTGTGGGACTTCCCGGTGGCAGAGCCACACCAAGCCTCGTCCCAGCAAGGACAGCAAGTCCACATCGGGGTGGGAGATGGAAATGGCTTCGGTTCACCCGTGTCTCACCGGGCTTTAGTGAAGGTTGTGGGAAACAGGAGCCCACAGAAGGCTCCTTCCCCCTGAGGGGGTTTCTCCGAAGCCTGGGGGCAGCTCGGGAGAAAGCCAAGGGGTTTGCTGGGGGGGGTTCAGCCACGAGAGGGACATGAGAGGGGGGTGATCAGGGGCTGGTCACGGGCAGGAGGTGATGGTCAAAAGGGAAGGAGATGTGCTGGGGCGAGCAGGGAGAGGTCGCCGAGAGCCAGGAGCAGCAGCTGATTTATTCTTTCTTTTGTGCTTGGGAGGAGGAGGGGGGCCAGGGGGGGCAGCGGAGAGGAGCAGAGAGAAAAGAGAGGAGCAACGCAGAGAAACCATCAGGTCTGAAGAGCTGGCTCCACAGCAGCATCCAGCCGGGGTGAGCTTGGGGCAAAAGGGGGTTCGAGAAGGTCAAGGGCAGCTGGAGACCAACGAGGACGGGTCCTGGCCGATGGGGACACCGGGATGGGACACCCCAGCCACTGGATTCCTGCCAAACCTGGGCAAATCGGACGCTTTGGTGTTGATTTTTGTGTAGTAAGAGAGAAAAGGCATTGCCTCCCTCCTGCTAGACCCCAAGGAGCTGTGCCACCAGGAGCTGTGCCACCCTGAGCTGTGCCACCAGGAGCTGTGCCACCCAGAGCTGTGCCACCCGGAGCTGTGCCACCAGGAGCTGTACCACCCAGCTTCCCCCTCTCAGGGCTCAGATGTCTTCATTTGCCATTTCTAAGCTGCCTCTCCCTTCACAAAACCCACAACTTTGGGTTCTGGGCTGAAAAAAAAAAGGTTTCTGTGGGTGTGGATACCATCACCAGAAGCAGAGGCAGCCCTGGAAGCTCAGGTGCTGCTTGAGTTGCTACAATTGGGGATTTTATGGTGCCTAAAGCTTTTATGAGAGGGGTAAGGAGGATACAAGAAATGGAAACTAATTTTTGAGCAACCTGCTCAAGGGGAGGTGTCCCTGGCCATGGCAAGGGGTTGGAACTCGATGATCTTGAAGGTCCCTTCCAACTTGAACCATTCTATGATTCTATGATTGAGGAGGAGATCCCAGGGCTGAGCTTCAGAGGGGACTGGGAAAAAGCGTAGTTTGGGCAATATTCTGTGCCAAAAAAGACCGGGGGGAATAAAAAAAAAAAGGGGTAGGGGGGGGAGGCTGTGAAGGTTTCAACAATGTGAAGGGGAAAGGCAAGGAGAGAGCTGAGTCACGGTAACACCGCGCTGGCGGGGAAATGCCACAGCCCGAGCGGAGCAGCGCTGCCTGCGGGAACCGGGGAAGAAAGGGAAAAGGGCAGGGGGAGAGGATGGACGGGGAGACAGGGATTAAATGTTATTTACCACGGCTGGGCTTGAGCTGGTGGCGAGACAGCCACCGGGAGACAGCCCAGGGGTGACCCCCTCAGCAGAGATGGAGAGAGGGCTCCCAGACCCCGGCTGCCCCTCCCAGCGCCCCCCAAGTGAAAACAGGCGCTGGAGAAAGAATCCCATGGGAGGCAGCGATGGCTTGGATTCCTACGGATCCTCACTCTTCCCAAAGCAGAATTTTCCCAGCTTCAAGCCAGAGGGTCCTGGGGCTGCCCGTGGCATCCACCATGTGGCGAGGAGGGGCTGCCCTTGGGGGGAGGATGCGGGGAGAGGCTGTGAATCCCACGGGGCGGCCGCGCCGGGAAAAAGCTCGGAAGGTGGGAATGCCTTAAAAAGAGTGAGTTTGAGGGCTATTTCTGCTGCAGAAGGAGCCAGAAATCTGGGTCAGAATGGGGTAGGAGACACGTCAGTGCCTTGCTAGATGAGGAAGACGTGTTTCGGTTCAGGATGAACCTGCTGGAATGCACTTCTGAGGAGAAGGGTCCTGGTGGAGGGTAAACTCTCCATGAGCCACCAATGTGCCCTCGTGGCCAAGAGGGCCAATGGGATCCTGGGCTGCGTAGGGAAAAGTGTGGCCAGTAGGTTGAGGAAGGTCATTCTCCCTCTCTGTTCCCCACTGATGAGGCCACAACTGGAATCCTGCATCCAGTTCTGGGCTCCCCAGTTCAAGAGAGACAGGGAACTGCTGGAGAGAGTCCTGCGAAGGGCAACAAAGATGATGGAGGGATTGGAGCATCTCCCTGATGAGGAAAGGCTGGGAGAGCTGGGGATCTTCAGCCTGGAGAAGAGAAGGCTGAGGGGAGACCTTATTAATGCTTCCAAGTATCTAAAGGGTGGGTTGAAGGAGGATGGACTCTTCCCGTGGACCATGGGAAGTTCCACTCAAATCTGAGGAAGAACTTCTTTGGGGTGAGGGTGGCAGAGACCTGGTAGAGGCTGTCCAGGGAGGGTGTGGAGTCCTCATCTCTGGAGCTCTTCAAGCCCCCCCTGGATGCTCCTGAGTGATGTGCTCTGGGCAACCCTGCTTTGGCCGGGGAGTGGGACTGGAGGATCTCTAGAAGGTCCCTTCCAGCTCCAACAATTCCATGATTCTTCAAGCTTGGAGGACGAGGTCCCCAAGGCCAGCAGCTCAGCTCAGTGTCCCCCCCAAGCAGGCGTCAGGGACCCGGTGCCATTTCCAGCGACCCCCAGCAACTGCAAAAGCGCGGAGCAACGCAGGAGGATACAGGGCTCTGCCTTCTGCAGAGCGAGGGGTTAACGGAGACGGGTGGATTCTGCCCCAAAGCCCCGCAGCGGGTCGATGCTGAAGCATGTCCCAGGCCCCATTTTCCCCTGGCGCCGTGCTGTGCTGCCCCCCGGGAGGGCGAGGAGACGGGCAGGGGCTGGGGACGACACGCTCGGCGGCGATCGATGAGCAACAGGAGCAGCGCATGAGGTTTTCTTCTTGCTTCCCACTGACTGGCTGACGGGGATTTGGCAATTCAAATGTTGTTGATCATCTCTCCTGCCACACAAAAAAAAAAAAAAAAAAAAAAAAGAAATAGTTTGGCAAGAACTTCTAGAAAACTTGGGTTCAGCCCAATACAAATGAGGAAAACTTTTGAAAAGTCAAAAATGCACAGGATGGGGGAAAAAAAAAATAAAATAATGTTTTCCTGAAAAGCTAAAGCAAGCTGACTGCATCTCTGCATCTCTCCTCTTCCCTGTGAAGGCGGCAGCATCTTCCTGTGCTCATGGTGCTTTCTCCACTTGATTCACCCAGTGAAACACCCTCCTGCCCAGCTCCTTGCCCCAGCCTCTCACCTCCCGTTGGAGAGAAACTCCCTTGAATTTGTAAGAGGAGAGAGGGGAGGGCAAAGCCACCTGGATGGTGAATCCATTCCTAAGGGAATTTGCAAGGAGCTGGTGAGCCCTGAGGAAACCAGCCCCCATAGAGTTTTTCCTCCCTTGTTTTCTTGAAATGCAGCAGAAGTGGCCACCAGCAGACTGGACCTTTAAACCAGAGGCTGGCTGATCCCCAGGACAGCAGCTGGAAAGGGCATATCCATAGCTCCAACAGGGATAAGAGCCTCTGCAGTCCTTGGGAATCAGCAAAAAGGGGCTGGCAGAGTGGAGCCCACCCGGCTGCAGGTACCTGAGGGGCTGCGGGGACGATGATCAGCCCCACGAGCTGGAGGGGAAGCAGAAGAGAAACGATGCAGAGGACGGGCGAGCTCAGCTCACCCAACGCCAGGACCGATGTGACAGGACTCAGGCTTGGCTGGGACTGTGACAGGGAGGGAAAGACTTGCTCCTCCCTCCTGCAGGAGCTCAGCTCCTTGCTCTGGGGAGCATCAGCGAAGGGGTAGAGCCAGAAAACCAAAAACACACCCCAAAAGAAAGGGGGGGACACTGCAGCGGAGCAGGAGCACGGACACCCCTGACCCTGAGCCCCAAAGGACCTTCTGAGACGATGCTGTTTAGGACAGAAACACCAATCACATTTCCCTTCAGCGTGATTTTATCAGCACTGGACTCCCCAGCCTGAGCTAATTAAATCCTTGGTGCAGTCACTGCTTAAATGAAAGTTTCCTGCGAAGCCAAGGATGGAGGCAGCCTGGGCTTTCTTGCATCTTGCAAGAACATCTGCTGCAGCTGACCCTCAGTGGTCCTCCCTGCTCCATGGTCCAGAGGGAGACACCCCCCCCTTCCTGGGGGTCTGCCCAGAGGAGCAGGATCCAGCCGCGATTCCTGGGGTGGGAGGTTCTGCCTGTCTCCAGCATCGAGCCCTGCCTGGGGTTACGAGGTGCACGATGCCCAGTGGTGTCTGGTGCAACGTCTGTCTGGTGAGATGGCAGCCCAGACACCACACCAAGTTACCTTGAAGCAGGTAGATTGGTTCACAAAGTTACCTTGAAGCGGGTAAATTGGTTCAGAGCCACGTAATAAACTTTACTTTGACTTCCAGCTCCCAGGGCCTGGCAGAATGTTACTGGGAGAGGCAGATCTCACCCCATAACCTGCCCCTGGCCTGGAGGCAAAGCCACCTTCCAGCAGCTGATGAGCAAAGGAAAACAAGAAATAAGAAAAGGAGATGGGGGGGGGGGGGACCAGCAGAGCCCCCAGTGTTTCTGGCACACTGGTCCCCTGGGAAGGTTGGTGGCTCTGCTGAGGAGCTGTTGTGGCACAGGGGGTGTCCCCCAGCCACGCTCCCAGGCAGCGCCCGGTCCAATTTCCATGACCCATAAGCAAAGGGGAGGAAATCCCCCAGACCATTGCAACGAGAGCTTTATTGGGAGATCTTTACTGCAGGACAGGAATATTAAAGTGCTGTCTGAAATCCAGGGATGCTCTGGTGCAACAACGTGTGGTCCCTCCTCTGGTGTCCTCATAGAATCCTATGGGGTTGGAAGGGACCTCTGGAGATCATCTAGTCCAACCCCCGGCCAAAGCAGGTCCACCCAGAGCAGGTCCCACAGGAACGTGTCCAGGTGGGGTTTGAATGTCTCCAGAGAAGGAGAC
>JAOTQQ010000011.1:5286768-5305360 GCA_026546715.1 Gallinago undulata | reverse complement strand
CCACGCTCTTCTTGATGCCCCCCAGGATGCCCTTGGCCTTCTTGGCCACCAGGGCCCATTGCTGGCTCCTGGGCATCCTGTTGGCCACCAGGACTACCTTCCACTTCGCAAAGTCCTCGCAGTTCCAAGAAGCCCTCACAGGCGTTAACCCACCAGCCAGAGCCTCGGTACGGGGAACGGCGAGATGCTGCAGAGCTAAGGAGAGAGGATGATCTTACAGGGAAAGCGCTGACAGAAAACCCGATAGCCGGGGATCTAGTCCCATCTGCCATATGCTTCCTCCGGGACTCTTCATCTCTATTTTTGGGCCATCCACACTTGCCTGCCTCTAAGGGAAGGTGGGTGGCGGGGAGGCTATTGCAAGCTGTCGTGCTTTGTGGGGCTTTTTTAGCGTTCTTACGAAAGCTGGGGACTCATTTGCAGAGTAAATTGGATAGCCTCGTCATCCTGAGGCGTGTCCATTCAGTACGGTTGGCAGGAGCTCTGGGAGTCATAGCCCAGGTCTGCTCGGGGGCAGCAGAAGCTGCTGGGGACAAGGGTTGAGGAGCATCAGGGACATCCAGGGCTGGGCACCCAGAGGGGGAGGAGAAATCGGGACCTGCTGGAACCTCACAGCTGGGCAGGTTTCATCTGGTTCCATTCACAGTGTCAGTCTCTGACACCAGGAGTTGGCCCTAAAAAGCTCAGAACAAGGAAGAGATGAAAGAAAGAAATGTGCTTACACGCTCCCACCCCTAATTCAACCTGTCCAGAAACCAGCTCTCCAATAAACCCGTTCAATACCACTTGAGTCCAGAAGATGCAGCAAATAAATCATATTCCTGGGGTGGAGCACAGAGGAGGTGGCGTGGAAAACCTATCTCACTGCTGGAGGTTTGCACACCCAGGGTCAGGTTTTTGGGGCGACAACCTCATCCCTACAGGCACCGCAGCCGGTGTCTTCTCCCTCGTCCATCATCCGGGGGGCTGAAGGCTGTCATTAGCCAGGGGGAAGGGAAGGAGCCGCCGCCGTCCTCCTTGTTCTCACGCATAGGTGCCTTCCCTTCTCACAACCATTGCCAATCAGAGAAGAAAGTGGGATGAAAACAGCTCCCGAGGGAGAGCGGGCAGCTGGAGACGGCGGGAGAGGGGGGAGAAGGCAGGGGGGAAGGATCCCGAGATGCCTCGCTACCGAGTTCCCGCTGAGTGGAATTGCTGGCAATTTTGTAAAGAGAAAAGAAACAATCTGTGTGGATCTTGGGAGGGGAAAAGAAAAGCAACCAAAAAAGAAAAAAAAAAAGAAAAAAAAAAGAAAAAAAAAAAAGAAAGAGCCTGTCAGCAGGTGGGAGGCAGGAGAGGAGAAGCGATGCTGGGGGGCACCGTGCACTGAGCGAGGGGTCCCACGATAGGTGGGAGAGGGGGGGACACCAAGCCAGCCCGAGCCCACCGTGGTGCTGGGCAGAGCCCTGGAGCTCCACAGCCCGTCTCCATCCCTCCGTCCGTCCCGAGCATCCCCCCCAGCACACCCAGGTGCAAAGCAGCCCCGCTCCACGCCGGAGGTGCTAATAGCTGCCACAAGCCAGCCCAGACCCAGAGGGAACGGCAGCCCTCCTTGCAGCCAAGCAGCCTGCCAAGAATTTTTTCAGGCTCAATGGAAGGAGAAAGAAAAAAAAAGAAAAAAAAAAAAAAGTTAAGCTTTTTCGCTATATAGAGCGGCTACAGACGACAGAAGTTACTGCCTAAGCCTTCAGCTGGCAAAGCCTGAGGATTTTCTCTCCCCCCAGAGCCAAAGAAGTCGTGAACACGCTCGGAGACCCTGGGCAAGGCTGGATCAACGCCACGTCCCCAGCCCGGCCGGCATCGCGCCGAGCGGTGTTAACCATCACCCAGCCCAGGGCTGCAGGGAGGCAGAGGGATGGTGTTTATTGAGCCCGGAACTCGCCAGAATGACAGATTTAGGGTATTCTGCACGGAAAGCAGCCCCGTTTGATGGTTGCTCCTGTTGCCCGGGAGACACGACGGGCCTCGGTGTTATTTATGCTTTTTCAATGACCAAGACAGCACCGGGATGATACGGCTCATTGGTTTCCCTAATGAAAACCTTGGTGAACCGTAATGTCGGACCGCAGAAGCGTGGTGGATCACACGAGCCAAAGAGGAGCCGGCGTGAACCGCTATTACACTCGGATGGATTGGAACCAGGATGCACGTGGAGCCAGGGAAATAACCCACAGGAAAGAGCTGGTGATCATCTCCACCTGTGCCAGGACTCCTGGCATCTCCTGGTGCTTTCCTAAAGGATTATTATTATTTTTTTTTACCATTAACGGACCAAACCGCAGAAGAACCAGGAGTTCTCATCCCTCCACCTGTTGCTTTGATAAAATGCCTGAAGTACAGGGTGTAGAGACCCCAAATCCCAGAAAACCAAGCTCAGCACCGCAGGGATGCAGGCAGAAGGGGTGGGGATGCCAACCCTCTTAAACATCAGTAATTACTGTGCCTGAAAAATACACGCTTTATACATATATTTAAGGAGCCCAGAAGAATAGAGGGGTGGGGGTGGGAAAAAACTCCAAATTTTGTCTCCCAAATTATCAGGAAACTGCCTCCTGTGAAGCTGACAGTCAGAAACAAAACAGTGATTACACCCCAAGCCGCTGACGGGAGGGAAGAAATCTGTCAGGCGGCTTTGCCATTAAATATCAAACATGCAAATGGGAGCTGCAGCCTAATGAGGAGCGGACCAAGGGGCCAGCGGGAGCCGGGTGGCTCCAGGGAAGCCACAGCCCGGCTGAGAGATGGTAAATCCAGGCAGAAGGAGCTCAGAAGGTGGGGGGGGAAATGGGTAATTGGGGTGGGGAGTTGGTGGGAACGGAGAAATCCTGGATCAAGCAGGCGGGGAAAAAGGGAGGTGTTTTTCCTTGGATTTTCTGAGGCTGCCACCAGGCTGAGTGCTCAGCCAGGACACAAAACATACACCTGGCTGGGCAGGACCCTCTCTCTGGGACACACGCCCCCCCCAGGTTTGGCAGCAGAGGAGGTGTTTGTCTGTCCCTGGCCAGGATGGGATGTGCCAAGGTCTCCATCCCAGGGGATGGGAGAGATGAGGGTGGCAGCACCCAAACTGGCAAAGCCTGCTCTCCTGCCAGGAGCCACCCCAAAACACACATCCAGGCGAGGACACCCCAGCTCCATCAGCACAAGGGACTGACCCTTTCGCCAGCGACTCCAGAGTCCAGTTACAGGCAGATGTGGCACATCTGTCAGCGGCAGAGACCAGCTCTACCTCGGCAGCCCTGCAGTTCCCAGAGCTATTGCACGAAGTCACCACCACCACCTCCCCAAACCCCTCCCAGGTGACCCCATGGGGAGCCCATGCTGGTCACAGCCACCAGAAAACAAAACGAAAAATAAAATAAAATAAAAATACCAAAACCGACATCCAAACTCTGCTTGCAAGCAGCCCCTGGCTGGCTCGGGGAGGATGCTGATGCACCTTCACCCCTTGAAGCTGTCAAACGAACCCCATCCTGCAGCACCAGCACCCAGGGGAGGTGGGGAGGCAGCGGGGAGGCTGGTGACACCGGGGTTTGTTTAGTCTGAAGGAGAGGAGACCGAGGAAGACATGATGAAAGTCCTCAAAGGCATAAAGGGCAGCAGCAGAGGACAGGAATAATCTGTTCTTTGTGTCTGCCGCGGAAAGGACAAGAAATAATGGGCTTAAACTGCAGCAAGGGAGATTTTGACTAGATGGTAAGAAAAACTTTCTAATAATAAGGACTATTAGAGCCCCGCGACAGACAGCCCAGGGAGGCAGTGGTGTCTCCATCACTGGAGGCTTTTAAGAACGAGGCAGACAAATATCTGTCAGAAATTATCGAGGAATAGTTGATCCTGCCTTGGGGCAGGGGATAAATTAAATTACCTTTTAAGGTCCCCTCCAGCTCTCCCTTTCTGCGGTCCCTTGTTAAGCACGTCCCCAGGGGCTGTGTGCCTTTGAGGAGACAGCATCTCCCTAAGAAGCTCATCATCATCATCATCATCATCATCCATTATCAGAAAAGTGCTGTCATTGGCAAAGCTAAGGGGGCCGGGGCAGAGGTGAGGACCCACCAACCCACGGGATTGATTTGCTCAAGGGGCGACCGGTCACCCCGGGCGATGGGACACAGACGCCCTGTGAAGGTGTCTGGGGGGAGCAACCCTTCGTGAAGGGCAGAAAGAGGGAGAAACCTCAGGCAGGAGTCCAGAGGCAAAGGGACCGACAGATTAACTCAGTATTTTGGGGAGGGAAAAGACTATAATGCAAGATACTTTTGCTCGACCGCTCTCGAGCATATTTTGGGAGCGTTTTTGGTTCCCACTGGCTTGAGGAACACCACGGCTGAGCTCAGCTCCAGCTGATCCCAGGGACGTCTCGAGACAGAGAGGAACTCCGTCTGTCTGTCCCGGGAGATGGACCCACACGTGGGAAGATGCTGCCTGGAAACTCGCGGGACCCATTCGCCGTTTAGAGCATGGAGTTGATGGGATTTCCCTTCCCTTTCAAAAACCAGCTCTTTCTTCACGTCAGCTCTTCAGCGGGCACCGAGCAGACCCCCCTCCCACCTCCCCCAGCCCCTATTCCCCGCTGAGCCACTTCTCAGGGGGCACATAACTCCATCCCGGAGCCTTAGCTCATGCGGGGCCGAGGGAAGGGCTATGACCCTCCCCGGGGAGGGGGGGGACACGCTCTCCAAAGCGGGATGGATCTGCCCGGGGTCCGGGTTGGCTGTTTGTTTGGGCGTTTCGGAGTGGTTTATGGCCAGGCTGCAGACAGAGGGGCTGCAGTCAGCCCCCCTCGCCCAGCTGGGGGGGGTCTAAGGGGAGGGGGAGGGATGCTGACGTGCTCGGTGCTTTGCCGATGGCGTCATACAATAAATCTGCAGCCTTCTCTGGGGACAGCTCTCCAGACACGGGAGAGGTTGGGCACAGCTTCCTGGGATGAGGGGTCTGGACCCTGCTGAGCCACCCTGGGAGGGAAGGGGGACGGGGACGGTGACTTACCCCCAGCCCAGCAGCAAGTCCCTGGTAAATCTAGCAAGTGACCACCAGCTCCAGTACCTCTCTTGTCCCCAGGACCTCACAGATCCCCTCCTGGGTCTGGGATGGGAGACAAACCCCAGCATTTAGCAGTAACCTCCATTCTGGCCATGGAGGCATGTCCCTGCTCTAACAAAAAGGGCTTTTTTTTTTTTTTCCCCAGCACCTCCAGCCTCTCTAAGGAGACACAGATGCCTCAGACCAGGTGGGATTCCAGACCCAGGACAAAAGACAAACCCACCCAGGACCTTTCTGGGTCTCGCCAGCTTCTGCCTTATTCCAGAAACCTGCCGGAGCCGGGATACACATGGATTTACACACAGGGAGCAGCAAGTGCAGACCAAACCCAGGCGAGAGCTCCCACCGAGCAGCACGTGGAGCCTTCGGCACCCACACACACCCCCAGGTTGTGGGGCTGCTGCTGCTTCGGCCCCGCTGCCTCCGGAGGGTGATGCTGTGAATGAGAATCAGGTGCAGGCAAGGCCATGGGGAAAGGCAGGTACCCGGTCGCTATAGAAACCGGCTGCAAGAGGATGGAGAGGAGGAAGATGATGGGGTGCAGATCCCCACCACGCTGCTGCTTCCTCCAACGGCGGCGGCTTCCCTTGGCTCCGAATCCACAGCCCCCACCAGCCGTGCTGGTTTGGAATCCCACAGCTTGCCAAAACCAGCAATCCCTGCCCAGGGATGGGGAGGAGGCACAAGGGACGGTGCAGACTTTGATGCTCCCAGGGGAGTTATTCAGCCTCTCCGAGCCCCGGGGCTTCACTGCTCTAGGAATGAAAACTGGCCGGGTGTCTCTGAATACAAATTATTGATGGAGCTGGGTAGATGGCAGGGGGGTGGCAGCACTGCCCGGGACAAGCCTTGCATGACTTTGCAGCAAGAAGGGTTAGAGGAGCACCCAACCCACCAGCCCCAGCCCTTTTCTCCCCAGTTGGACCTTGGGATGCGGCCAGGAGGTCATCCTGGGGTCCGGAGGGGTTCAGTGAACCTGGGAATGCAACAGCCACAGCCCCCAACTCATCCAGAAATGGCACGTTTCACAAACCTGAGGAAAGCCAGGAGCAGGGCGACGGCGTTAGCACGGTTTTAAAGGATGGAAAGGGGGCAAGGAATGGGGAAGGGAAGGCGATGGGGCGGGTGGTACCCAACTCCCAGCCCATCGCCCCCCTCCCCTCGGCTCCCCACCCCTGGCTATCGCAGCCCTACGCACGCGATCCCATCGCCGTGACCTACAAATTAGCTTCTAGACCCATTTTATGCTAAACGGTGTAGGAATACAACAGGCTCTGGCAAGGCTTCAAATTAAGGCTGCCAATTAATTCTCCTCTTGGGGCTAATTAAATATTACTTTCCATCGTGCTTTTCCCCTCCCCTAAATACTTTCGCCAACTACTTCCAGACCCAGTTCAAGGCAGCTGCCTGGGGCAGATGGCAGCAGCTGTGGCACCGGGGGGGGGGGACACACACCCCCTCCCTGGTACCTCCACGTCCCCTCACCCTTTGAAGCTCTAACACGGGCTGCAGTGATTTGATTTGGGAGCCATCAGTGGGTAAATTGGCCTTGCAGAGATTTCAATCAACGGTCCCTCAAAGTCAGGAGCTCACAAATTCCTCCTCCTCCGAGGGAAATGCCTCTAAGGATGCGGAGGGTACAAGCAGGGAGATGATGGGTGGCAGGTTCTCACCTCTCTGGGTCAGTGGGTGACAACAGGTCCCTGTGCCACAGGCTGCTGTGACAAGGCAGCAACGCCTGCAGCTTTAACCCCGTCACCAGCCGCATCTCCACCAACAACTTTGTCCTCTCCCCAGAGTCTTTCTGCCCCACTTTTGGGGTCTCTGGGAGGCCAAGGGCGCACACACACACCCCCCACAGCAAGAGGAGACCTAGGGGGACTCAGCCCCACAGATTCCCCTCCATGTTCCCTCCCTGTCAGGGAGGAGAAGACTCTGGATGTCAGAGAAAAACAAAGCTCAGCGAGAGCAGGGCTGTCCAAACAGCATTCCTGCTTGCTCCCAGCGAGATGCCAAATGCTGCTGGCAACTCCCAAACCCAAGGAGTTGCAACCCCAGGACTGGGAGAACGAGCTGCTGGGAGTGGTGGGATTTTGGGGGGGAGAGGGGGAGAGTCAATAGCCAGGAGTGCCTTAAAGCATTTTGCAAATAACAAGATGGAAGCTGGCAGAGGAAAGGCTGCATCTCCGAGGATGCTCAGCTAGCTGAAAAATGCTCAAAGTTGGGTTTGTTGAAGATATTAGGAGCACACGTGTCTGCAGGCAGCCAAGGACCGTCCCCGATTCCGGAGTTACACCCACACAGTCACCTAACCTCCCCCAAAAATGGGAAAGATCCAGGGAAGCAGGAAAATCCCTAGCTAAACAGGCTCAACACACCCCCGAGCCCTGCACTGAGCCCAAAACCCAGAGCCATCGCTCCACGTAGAGAGAGGTTTTGGGGGCTGGGTGGGTTTTGGGGTTTGTTTTGTTTTTTTTTAAAGCATATTTTGATTTCCAAAGCTACAACGGCGCTGAAGAGCAGAGCTGCTGCAAGGAGGCAGAGCCAGAAGAGGGGTGTGGGGGTGCTTCCCCTGCTCCTGCGTTCCCCCAAATTCAGCTCGGGAAAGCAATCGGCTCCCAGTATCTCCAGGCAGGCAGGGGGACGGGCACTGGGAGAGGGCAGCCCGTGGAAGAAGCCTCCCTGCTCCCAGCCCTGCAGGCAAATAGAGGGCACAGTCCCCGGAGCTGGCAGGCAGGGCCAGTGCTAAGTCACAGAGAGACGTTTCAAAGAGCGTAGAAGGGGAAAAAAAAATAATAATAAAAACAAACAACAACAAAAAAAAAAAAAACATGAGGGGAAAAAAAAAAAAAAGAAGAAGAAAGAATGAGAGATGAGAAAACATCTCGGCTGGTACAGCCGGCCTCTGAGCCCCAGGAGAGCATCAGCGACGGGGCTTCTCCTCCCGTTTCCATAGCAACACAATTTGGTGCTCTTTAGAAGAGCTCGCTCCCCCCTCTCCCCCTAGTTAATTTTATTTCGTGTTTTGAAATAAAAGTGGTTGATACGGCTTTTGTCTCAGGAGCCTGATACTGGGGGGAGAAAAGGGAGAATATCAACAGATCTGGAGGGGCTGCAGGGGGAGATGGGGGACATGAACCCCCCCCCGCCCCTTCACCCCCAAATCAGCCATCCTGGAAGAGCAGCTTTGATGGGTTCATCAAGTGCTCCTGAGCTACAGCACATCGGGGTGCTGCCCGGGAATTGGGGGGTGGGGGGGTGGGCTGGAGGGTGGGTGCCAGCCCCATCACTCACTCCCTGACCTTGGGAATCACCCCAGGACCTCAGATCCCCTCCTGTGAGCTGGGTGCCACCACCCTCCTTTTGCCCACCCCGTCCCTCCAGGCAGGGCAGCCCCAACTCTGGCTGCGCAGCATCACTCCCAAAAAAACCCACCCACCACATCCCTTGTGTGCAAAGGAAGAACCCAGTGGCTGCTCAAGACCCCCGAGTCCTCCCTTTCCCAGTCACACGGCCGGAATGGGAGCAGGGAAGGGGCTGGGGGACACGGAGCCAGCCCCGACCATCCCTTTCACCTTTACACTCGGACCAGTTCTGGGCTCCCCAGTTCCAGAAGGACAGGGAACTGCTGGAAAGGGGACAACAAAGGGCAACAAAGATGATGAAGGGCCTGGAGCATGTCTCCTATGAGGAAAGGCTGAGGGATTTGGGGCTTTTTAGTCTGGAGAAGAGAAGACTGAGGGGGGATGTGATCAATGCTTACAAATACTTAAAGGGAGGGTGTCAGGAGGACAGGGCTGGTCTTTTCTCAGTGGTGCCCAGGGACAGGACAAGAGGAAACGGGCACAAACTTGAGTAGAAGAAGTTCCACCTAAACATGAGGAGGAACTTCTTCACTTTTGAGGGTGTCAGAGCCCTGGCAGAGGCTGCCCAGAGAGGTGGTGGAGTCTCCTTTTCTGGAGAACCCCACCTGGACACGTTCCTGTGGGACCTGCTCTGGGTGACCCTGCTCTGGGAAGGGGTTGGATGGGATGATCTCCAGAGGTCCCTTCCAACCCCATAGGATTCTATGATTCAGCCCAAGGCTGAGCCTCTCAGCTCCTCCCGAGCATTCGGGCTAACGAACGCCACTGCATCTGTTACTTGCTAACAGTAGGGCTGTTTGGGAATGTTTTGATTAAATATTTTTCGTAGAAAAATTCCAACTGGTTGAGATTGAACTCGTTTGCCTTGAAATAATCGGTGCGGCAAAGTTTTCCAGTTAAAGGAGAAGGACTGGGGGAAAATGCATTAAGAGTTTTACTCCCTTTAAACCATAATACATTCTATTTCATAATTTAACTTATAGGGAAAGAATGTTAAGAGAGATCAAGTCAAGGTTTTGAAGTGGTAGGAAGAAAAATGCTTCAGTAACCGGATAGCTCTGTGGATTTTCCACTGGGTTTGAAAAAAAAAAAAAACATAAAATTTTAAAAAAGGCTTTTCATCCCAACAGAGAGTGGGAAAACACTTTAAAATCTCCATCCTTGTAGCAAAAAAAGCTGCTCACCTCCAAAAAGCCTGTTGGTAACAAGCAGCCAGGGCAGGTCCCAGCTGGACCCCAACCTTGAGGCTGATTTCAACCACGGAGCAGGGTCCAGGAGCAACTTCCCAGCCCGTCACCCAGCTCCGGGGCAGGAGAGAGACCTTCCCTCTGCAGCAGCCGTGACTCCTGCTCTGTCACCTCAACCCTTGTGCCAGGGGACACGGCCACCACCTCCCTTGGGACCAAAACCCCCTGATTCCCCCATCCCCAGCTCCATGAGCCCATGCATTGCCCTGGGCGGGGGGGGAAAGAAAGCAGGATCCTGCTCAGCCCCTCTCGTTGCTACACCAACACCTCCCAGCCAAAGCACAAATTGAACCAACCAAAAAAAAAAAAAAAAAAAAAAAAAAAGATAAAACCCCATTTCTGGGCAAAAAACCACCCTACCTGTGCGGGCAATGCTGCTGCACTCGCCGGGCAGATATTGCCACCCTGTGGGCAGGGCTCGCAAGCACCAGCTGCTCAGGGAAAACACTAAAAACTCTTAATTAGGTTCCTCCCATACTCAAAAATTGCCCTCCCTCCCGCCCCCCGTCCCACTGGGACGAGCCCCCACCACCCCCGGGGGTGCATCGCTGCGCATCCCCCGCGGAGAGCAAGGCTGGTGCTGCGAGGGCATCGTCACACCCCACAGATCGTGGTCCCTGTGGGTTGGTAGCCACTCCGAAAGAAGCCCGTGGGGGAGTAAATAAGCCCGTTAC
Source organism: Gallinago undulata (assembly GCA_026546715.1). Classification (NCBI taxonomy): domain Eukaryota; kingdom Metazoa; phylum Chordata; class Aves; order Charadriiformes; family Scolopacidae; genus Gallinago; species Gallinago undulata. The sequence goes on along the minus strand of JAOTQQ010000011.1, from coordinate 5,294,992 downwards.
CCCATTAGCAGCCGGATTAATTGCCTCCGCCCCCCTGGGAAAGGGTCGGTGGGTGGGGAGGGCAGCGGCCAAACTGGGAACTCCAGTGAGCCAAGGGGACGAAGGGTGAAGTGGAAAATAAAGCTGTGCTCGAGGTCACGCAGAAGGGATGGAGGGGCAGCTCTGTCCCCCCCACCCCACCCCTCCCCGAGGGGCTGCCCCCCCCCTCCCGGAGACCCTGCAGCGACCGCTCTCACCTCCGCCTGCGGGGGACGGTGTTTCACCCGCACCCACGGGGACCCCACGAGTGCGTGGGTTTGAGACCCGGGTGGGACCCAAGAGGGGGTGCTTTTACATCAACGAAGGGGCTGCTGAAAGCACCCTGTGGCTCTGGGTGGTCGTGACACGCTGGGAGGTACCACCCCGGGAACGAGATGGGTGTCTTTGGGTCAGAAACCCGGCAAAACGCAGAGTAAAAGTCAACCCTGGGGCGGGGGGGTGTCACACTTGGATTCCTTCACCTCCAGGATCGCTGCAAGGGGTTGGATCAATTTGGAAAGGAGAGGCGCTGGGGGACCCTCTTTACTCCCCCAGAGAAGTTTTTGCTCACCAAAAACCATGGAAAACAGTGAGGGATAGACATTGGAGGGCTGGAGCTGCCACGGAGAGCGCCGGCCACGGTCCCTCCCGGCTTTAAAGCCTGGGGGAAGGTATAAAAAGCAGTCAAAAAGCTGCTGCTTCGTGAGCAGATGTTACAGGAGAAATATTTATTTATCTATACGTATAAACCTGTGTGTACGTGTGTGTGCTCAGCTCTGCGGTCCCCACGAAAGCCCCCAGACTCCACACGGGACTGGGAAGGGACTTCGTGCTCCGACTTCATCCTCCTTGGCTGTTGCCAGAAAACACCGAGGGGGGGATACGACTGCAGGGCCTGGGGCTTTGGGGGATTGGGAAATAGCTTATTTGTTTGGTTTTATAGCTTTTTCATTTAATAGCTGGTTTTATTTTTAAACGCGGCAGCGCTGAGATGCGACTGGGGTGGGAGCGGGTGGCCCCTGAGGAGAAGCAGATGAGGAGGAGGAAAAGGGATGGAGTGAGATGGAAAGGGAAAAGGGGGGCCGTGGGGAAGGAAAAGGGGGAGCCAAGAGCCTCCAGGATAAGGTGCAGAAGCATTTTGGGGCTCCCTCCATCAGGGCAGAGGTTGCACCTGAAGGAAGCGGTCACAAAACCTGTCCCCTCCAGTGTCCTGGGGAACTGGGTATGTCCAAAAGCCACGGAGAAGGTGCTACAAAACCAACCCCAGGGTGACATCGGGGTATCTGTGTCCTCAGACCCAGCTGCCCAGCCCTGGAGATCTACAGAAAATCTCTCAGAAAATAAAATAAAATTTAAAAAAAAAAAACCCAACCTGAATCTTGTGCATCCGAAGTGTTTTCTAAGCTCACTTTTTAGACTGGTTTAATTATTTCAACAACTTTTCCACCAAAACAGCTGCAGACCCCGCTGTGGACACGCAGAGGCAGAAATCAAAGCACCGCAGTTTATTCCATGTCCCCGGGGGCTGAAAGTCTCCCTGGAGGAGAAACCTGGGGGTGGCCTCCTGGTCCCGGGGGGTTCCTCCCCTGCCCCGGGGCTCCCACTCGCCCACGGGGCTGTGACAAAGGGGAACGTGGGGTGACATCAGCCCCGAGCATGGCTGTGACCGCGGCTGGGGTTGGGGTTTGCTCCCTGGTCCAGGAGCTGCTGGGATGAGCCTGTCACCGGGTGTCCCCACCACTGGCCGGGTGGGACCCAGCCCCCCCCCCCCAACCCAAGCCCCCCCCCCCATTGCCCTTCCCTTGAAATAAAAACTATTTTGCTCCGACACGACCCCTTTTTTTCCGATGGAGCATCAGCAAACTCCAGCAGCGAGGCAGAGAAGAGGAGCAAAATAATTCCCCAACCTCCTCCGGCACCTCGTGGGCAACCAGGTTGGCGACTAAAAGAGGTAAAAAGAGGGGGGGGGGGGGGGGGAGGGCGAGCTACCCCCTCACCCCTTCCAGCTCACAGCTGCTCCAAATTGGCACAAAACCTCAACGTGTAAACACAAAGCAGCTCCTTGGAGCCCAGGAGAAGTCCAGTCTCGCAGGGACACCTCCACGCTCACGCTTCCAGCGATAAATTCCGCGGCAGCTTCTGCCGAGCGGGCTCTGGGAAGGCGTTTGACCCAACTCCAGTCAATCTGACATCGTTCCGCCGCAGTTAATGTCACTTTGAAAGTGCTTTTATAGCCGAAACACTGCTGTACTTAATGTAAACACCGGGGTTATGAGGATTCTTGCCTCGACACGGGGAGGTTGTGCTGATTAGCTTCAATCACTGTCATGTGGTATTAGTTAAAAGGATGTAAAAAGCAGCGTCTGAGGCCCTCGGCTGCGCTGCAGAGCGGGGGCTCATCGGGGAGGAAGGAAGCCACAGGGGCTCCTGCCACCGCTGTCCCCTCGGGAACCCGGGGGTGGGTGCACGTAGGGTGATCAGGGTTGGGGGGATCCATGGGGACGGGGATGGGTTTGTTGTGACGTTGATAAGGAGCACACAGGGAGCAGCAGGGACCCCCCCAGAGCTCCTGTATGGGGACCCCGCGAGCTCCAGCCCAGAAACAGACCCCCCCCAACGCTGGGGAGGTCCCATGGGTCATGCCGGCAGGTCCTGCAGAGCATCCTGGATGGATCCTCATCCTGCAGAGCATCCCGGTGGGATTCCCATCCTCCAGAGCATCCCGGTGGGATCCTCATCCCGCAGCACATGGGGTCACCCCCAGTCACCCCCCACGGAAGGGGACAGGGATGTGGCATCTCTCCAGGAGTGCCCAAGGTCACCAAGAAAAGCCATGGCACAAGCAGGGTGTCCCAGAACTGTGGCCACCCCCCCTGAGGGACCCGTGGCCCGTCCCTCCACCCAGGGAGCGTTGTAGATGGAAGGAAAGGTCCTCCAGCACAGGCAGGGTCTTTGGGCCCCTCAGCGGTCGAGGGGCGACGGGGAACATGTCCTTGGTGAAGTTTTCTGGTGGATGTGGATGGAGATGGGACCAGAGGAGCTGCAGGAATGGTCTCCAGTAGGACACTGGGCTGCAACTGGAGGTGGTTGCTCTTTGCTGATGGGTCCGTGCCCAGCCAGGCCCCCTCTGAGGACGGTGGAGCAGGGTGGGAGCACTGGAAACCCTCCCTCCCCTCAAAAATAAACCCCCAAATCGCATCCCCACCCTCACTGCAAATATCCTCTGCCCCCCTCCGGCTGCCGGCCCCCCAGTGTGTGTGTTCCCCCCCGACCAGGACATCACCCCGGCCCCCACCTTCACCGTGTCCACTGGGAAAACACAGCCACGTCCTTCCACTGCTGGGGCTGGGGAATTATATATATTTAATTATATTATTTTTATTTTTTTTTCAAAAACATTTATAAAGATCCCATTGTTGAAAGGAAAAATGGGATCTCCTTTCCTTTTACCTTCCAGGGCAGCCCCCACCCCTCTCCCCTCGTCCAAAAACACACAGGAAAGGGGTTTCTTTTCTGCTTGATTAGATTCAAAGGGATCTTTGTCTGGGGGTAGGTAGAGAAAAGCCCTCCCCCACCTCCCTTTTGACCCTCAAGACTCTGTCTGGTTTTGTTTTAAACCAAGAGAGACAGAGCTACACCCTTGGGATGTTATAAATATATATACTGGGAGGATGGGGGCGGAGGGGGGGACGAGGGGGGGGTGGCGTCATTCGATTTTCCTGGACGGCAGCTCCAACCCAGCCAACCCCCTGCATTTCTCCCCCCATCTCCGCAGCACAAGCCAGGGTTCCCCTCCAGATGCTTGGGGGGGTTCCCAGGAGCAGCCCCCCCCTCCACTTAAAAGCCTCCTCTCTCCAGTTCCCATGTTATTTCATTATTCCTAAAGGCTCCTCCGGAAGAAAAGAGTGGGATCAACAACACCTTGCTTGAGGGGGGGGGAAATAGGAGGGTCCTGCCACCTCCTTCCCAAGGGAGATGCTCCCCCCACGGCCTCGGTACCCCCTCGCCCGGCCCGAAGGAGATTAGGGGGGGTCTGTGACAGCACACCCAATTATCCACACGTGCTCTGTGTGACTCCATGGAGGGGAACACCCATAAAACACCCCAAACCAGCTGCACACATGGCCACCTACAAAAACTTTGTAATGCTTAAAACACACCGGGGACTCCCCAGTACCTCTTTTTTTTTTTTTTTCTGCCTAGATTTTTCTCACATTTCAAAAAAAAAGAATAATAATAATAATAAAAAAATCTATTTTGAAAACCACATACCTCTCCTTATCTTTACCAGCAATTAATTTCAAGGAGGGGGTGTTCAATTTTGACAAGGACTCTAAACATGTTAATATTTGAAGAGGGGAAAAGAAGTATGACATTAATTATTCAGGTATTAGTAGGCACGCTGACAGCACAGCCCAAACGATTTTCTGTCACAAACTGCTATTAAAAGGTTGTTGTGGGGTTGTTTGTTTTTTTTTTTTTTTACCCTTCTACTCCAGAGAAGTATTTCACAAAGACTCGGTACCAGCTTTTCTCCTGCAAGAGTAAGTGCTGGAATTATCATTATAATTGGAGGAGCAGGAAGGATTAATAATGGAAATGGTGGGAACCGGAGCACACGACGGAGGCGAATTTCTCCCTCAATCCCTGATGGAAAACTAAATGTACGATATTCCAAAATCGTGGTGCTGCTCTGAAAGCACCCCTTTGGGGTCCTGACCTGCACCCTGGGGTCTTGCACCTCGGGGACCCCCATCTCAACCCGCACCCCCTGTGTTCGCACCCCAACCTGCACCCCAACCTGTACCCCAGGGTCCTGCACCCTGGGGACCCTCATCCTGACCTGCACCCCAGGGTCCTGCACCCCGCAGACCCTCATCCTGACCCGTACCCCATATTCTCACACCCCAGCCGTGCACCCCAACCTGCACCCCAGGCTCCTGCACCCCGGGGACCCCCATCTCAACCCACACCCCCTGTGCTCGCACCCCAACCTGCACCCTGGGGACCCTCATCCCAACCCACACCCCATATTCCAACAGCTCAGCCGTGCACCCCAAGCTGCCCCCCAGGGTCCGGCATCCTGGGAACCCACACCCCGTGTGCTCACACCCCAGCTCTGCACCTGGGGGTCACATCCAGCCGTGCTCCCCACCCTGCACCCCACCGAGCCCCCCCATCCCGCACCCCCGGCAGGGCTGGCAGGGGAGGACATTGCTGGGCAGCCCATTACCAACAGAGGGGGTTCTCCCCCCCCCCCGGCCCAGGGCAGCACAGCTGGATGGTCCACAGCTGGGGAGGGAGCACAGCTGGGGGTGGGGGGGCACCAGTGCTGGCCCCACCCTGGGTTCACAGAGTTCAGGCTGCCGAGATTTTTGGGTGAGATAGGGAAAGCTGACACCCAGGGACCCCCCCCTCCGGCCAGGCCACAGCCCCACCACCTTGTCAGGGACCTCCATGGAGAGAGATCAAGGGGGGCAACCCCCCCTTCCAGCCAGCCCAGGGCCCCCCCGAGGATGCTGCCTCCTTCCCCATCTCCCTCAGAGCCGTTTTCTCTTCTCAGTCCTCAAAAAAAAAGGGAAATAAGGAAGGAAATGGGGGTGTCATGATATCGACCTGCCCCCTTGTCCCCACCTGGAGCCTGTCCCCTCCCAGGATGGGTGACAAGTGCCCACCAGCCATCATCAAGTGCCACATGGTGTCCCTGGGTCGATTTGGGGGTGCAGGAAGCTTTCATGTATGAGTATTTCCTTCGGGGCACCTTTCAGGAGAAGGAATCCCACCTGGATAAAAGCAGAGAAAAACGGGAATTGGCATGGAAAAAAAAAATAAATAAAATACAAGTATGCAAGTAAAGAATGGGAGCTATTTGCAGGGGGGGGGAGGGAAGGGAGGCTCCGAGCTGGTCCCACAGGCACCCAGTGGGACACGGGGAGGGGCAGAAGGAGTCCCATCACATGCCCATGTCCCCAAAACCTTCCTGCTCCCCCCCCAGGCCCAGCCTGCCCCATCCCAGGTTATTCAATTCCACGTGTTTTTATGGATTTCTGCTGTTGGGAAGTGACAGGGAGCACCCAAGCTCCGCCCCAACAGGGAGAGAGGGAGCAGAGGGGACAAATCCCCGGCGCCCAAAACTCAAAATAACCCTATTTCCCAGAAAACCACCTCGGCTCCGGGGTCTCCAGCCTGGTGGGGGGCTGGGGAGGGGAGATGGCAGCACCCCACATCTCGGGCCACGCCAGGACCTGCCCCCTGCTTTCAGGGGACGAGCTGGCCCCACTTCACACGCTTCATCCCAATTTCCTTCTCCCGAAATCCAGACCCCGGCACCTTTGGAGCCCCCACCTTTCCCCCTCGTTACCGACGTCTCTTTTTATGCAGCGCTGGGAAAAGTTGACTCCAGCGACTGCAAAGGAGACACTGGGGACGTGTAGGGTGAGTTCGAGCTAAAAATATACAATTCTAAACCCAACAGGGGTGGGGTTGGTATTCCCCCCCCCCTTTTCCCCCACCCCCTCCCCAAACTCACCTCGGATGAGAAACTGAAGGACGGTCAGAAAAATAATCCCACTCTTAGACCTTTGGGGGGGGGTCCAGGAGGGTTTTTCGCGGTGGTGGAAAGCACGGAGGGTGGAATGGGGGTCTCCACGTCGCTCCAGACCCCACTCACCACTCCGGGGGGACAGGGAAGGGGTGTCATTTCAGAGGATGGAATGGGGGTCTCCACGTCTCTCCAGACCCCACTCACTGCTCTTGGCGGGAGGGGGTGTGTGTGATTTCAGAGGGTGGAACGGGGGTCTCCATGTTGCTCCGGACCCCACTCACTGCTCTGGGGGGGGGGGGGCAGAGAGGGGGTGATTTCAGAGCACACCCCAATGGGTCACCGCGTTTTTATGACGTGCCACTTCCAGGGAGGATCCAAAGGCTCCTACGCAACGGCTGGGGTTATTTGGGGGGGGGGGAGAGGGGGGGTAAGGGGGTTAGCCACTCTAATGAATGCTTAATCACAAGCAGTCGCCTGGGTGGTTGCTGGAATTCCCAGCCGATTGAAAGGCTGGATGGGCCTTTGGAAAAAGAGGGGAAAAAAAAGGAATTTAAGGTAAAGACCCCAAGAGTGAGGGGCTCCAGCCTGCAGAGGGGACGCGTCCTCCCGGGGAGGGGGAGCAGACCCCAAAGGGGAAGGCTGAGGGGCAATTGGGGTGAAACGGAGGTAAAATGGGTCAGAGGGGCTAACGCTGCCGTGTGTGACATTACACGTTCTGAGACACCCCCGAAACCCCCCCCCGAGGTCACCCCAGAGCTTCGGACACCCCCTTTCCCCACAAACCCAGCCTGGAGCCGGGCAGGGGGGGTGGTGGTGGGGAGGATGAGCAGAGTTTCCCATATGGCCTCATTTAGGGTAATTTCTTTCAATTGCTAAAAGCATAAACTCCACCTATTGAGCCCGTAGATTTATATGGAACAGCTGACGGAGCCTCCAAAGCGCTTTGGGGGCCGGCTCCCACCTTCCAAAAATTTCTTTTTTTAAATTACTTTTAAAGAAGCAAACTCTTTTTTTTTTCCCCACTTTTTTTCTTTTTTTTTTCTTTTCCCCCCTTTTTTTACCTTTTTTCCTTTTTTTTTCCTTTTATCACCTTTTCCCTCCTTTCTCTCTCTTTTCTCTCTCTTCTTTTTTCTCTCTTTTCTCTCTTTTCTTTTTTCTCTCTTTTCTCTCTTCTCTTTTCTCTCTTTTTCCTCTCGTTTCGCTTTTTTGTTCTTTTTTCCATTTTTTTCCTTTTTTCCCTTTGTTTTCTTTTCCTTCCCTTTTTTTCTCTTTTTTTTTTCACTTCTTTCTCTTTTTTTTTTCTCTTTTTTTTTTTTTTTTCAGAGGGAGATATTGATAACACGGGAGTCCGAAAGAGCCTCATAACTCACAATAAACCCTTGTCCATTCTCTTCTATTGACTACATGTAAACATGGTAAATGAAAGGCCTTTAGTGACACTTAATCCCTCACCCCCCTCCCCGCCTTCGATCCCCTCTTCCCCCCCCCCAACCCCCTCCCTGCCCCCAGCCCAGCCTGCCCTGGGAGGGGGTTACGCTGCTTTTTTTCCTTTTTTTTTTTTTTTTTCTCACAGCTTGCTGTTTCACCGAGCCCCTCCCCTGCTATCTAATTTATCATTAACACCCTGACACTAAACTAAATAAATGCAGCGCCTCCCCCCCC
>JAOTQQ010000011.1:5263369-5278250 GCA_026546715.1 Gallinago undulata | reverse complement strand
AAAAAAAAAAAAAAAAAAAAAAAAAGAAAAATAAAGAAGTCAAACATCTTGTATCCTCCGGACTCGCCCCCCCCCCCATACACACACGCTCCGGCCAGCTCCCACCCCGCGGCCGCGCACCCCACCTTCCACTTCAAAAATAATCTCTTTTTTTCTTTCTTTTTTTTTTTTTAAGAGGTGGGAGGGGGGAATCAACAAGCACAGCCCCCCCCTTTGCTGTGCAAAGCCATTGAGATGCTTAAGCAAACAAAAGGGGGGGGGGGGGGGGGGTGGAAGGAAAAATGGTAGCGGAGAAGTGAGGGGAGGGAGGGGGGAAGGGGGGGTCCGGGAGGCGGGGGAGCCCCCGGGGCTCCGTGCGGTTCCCACCTTCCCCGGGCTCCGCACTCGCGGCCCCGCCGCCGCCGCGGAGGGTATATTCTAGGGAACACCCCAGCGAGCCCTCCCCGCCACCCGCCGGCTGATTGGGCACCGCGGGCCCGTGATGTCACAAAACCCCAACATTTCACACGCACACCCCCCCGCGCAAAAACCTCATAAACCCCCGGGGCGGGCCGCGCAGCCACCGCGCAGCTCCGCTCCCGGGCGTGCCCGCGGCTCCACCGCACCGCCCCGGCGCAACACAATAGAGGCAGCCCCAGGGCTTTTCTGGGCTGCTTTTTTTTTTTTTTTTTCCCCTTAAAAAAAAATTTAAAAAATTCCAAAATCAAGCTGTATTTTCAAAGGTGGTGGTAGCTCGCGCGCCTCCGCTTTGTTTCCGCGGTTTACCTTTTTTTTTTTTTTTTTTTTTAAATATTATTATTTTTTCACGTAGGGTTGTTTTAAGAGAGGTCGCTGCGCCTTCCCAAATCCGCCCGGATTCCTCTGGGATGGGTGTGGGGACGTATAGATTTAATAAAGCGTGAAAGATATTACTCGAAGCGAGTTGTTCGAAACGATTGACTCCGCAACAATTCATCCTCCAGCCCGGAGTGGAATGCTTATTAATTGCCAATTACTGTATTTATTAGCTGCCATGAGCCCGGGCTGGAGCCGCGGTATCAACAATAACATCGGCAATATGTGCAAATAAAAAGCAATGCAAAGATATTTAGAATCTTTTTGGTTTGTTTTTTTTTTACTCACACGCGTTCTTTATTCACTTCGCATCTTTTTCTTCCAAACTCTTTCTTTGAAAAAAAAAATTAAAAATTAAAAAAAAAGAAAAAATAAAAGGAAAAAATAAAAGAAAAAAAGGAAAAAAGAGAAAATAAATAAAAAAAAAAAGAAAAGAAAAAAAAAAGAAAAGAAAAGAAAAAAAGAAAAGGAAAAAAAATCTTTTGCATGCCTTTGCGCTGCTTAACTTTATTTCAAACTTTAAATCCCGAGGTTTCTTCAGCATTTAGTAGCTCGCTCCTGCCTTACGAACCAGGCGGTGTTTTCCCAAAACCAGGGCTGCAGATTTCTTTCTCCAAGTGCGGGGGGGGGGGGAGAAAAAGGGGAAAAAAAATCAAAAGCCCCAAGCCCTTACCCGGCCCGGAGCCCCATTGTCCCGGCCCCTCTATTTCTTTCTAAACCTGAAACTACTTGAGCGAAGCGAGTGGAGCCGCGGAGGCTGGACCGAGGGATTTTAACTCTCTGCTCAGGAGGCTAATTTTGGGGAAACAGTTACCTCGGAAACCTTTCTGGGGGAAGGGAGGCTGCAGCTCCGCAGCGCACGCTGCTGCCTTCCCGGCTTCCTCTGGCTCCCACATGAAAATTCGCTTTTTTAGTCTTCCTCTGCCGCTTTTGTGGTTCGAACGGCAGAATCCGGAGTAATTTGATAATAATAATTTGTTAAACTCTGTGTACAATCAACCACAAATGATCCCGATTTAGAAACAATCCCGGAGGAGGAGGAGGAGGAGGAGGAGGAAGCGCATTCCTGAGTATGCGTGTAAAAAAATTTAAAATAACTCCAACATCGCCTTTAATTTGGGAGCGGAGATCACCTGATTTGCCTTTACCTTCTCGCCCCCGACGGGAGAGGACCCCCCCCCGTGCCAACCTCCGTTCTGCCGGGGGAGGAAACCCTGCCAGGGCTTTTCCCCCTCCCCAGCACCCACGGGCGCCCACCCCAAAGCCTTGGCCTGGCTGGGGACGAGGGGGGGGGAAGAAAACACCCTTCCCCCCCCATTTGGCCGCGTTAAACCACCACATTTCACCCTCCTTTTCCACAGGCAAGAGTTTCCTGTGAGTAAGGGTCTGCCGGCCAACACAAACACCAAATTCCTCTTTGTTTGGGCAGAGGGGAGTGGGGAGGGGGGGGGGGGGATATAGGGAGGAGGAGGGGGGGAAGAGTTTCGCATCGCCACGGGACGGAAAGCGGCCGGGCAGGGGGGACACCGGCGGCCGGTTGTACCGGGTGTCGGCGTGGCTGGTGGCGAGGGACCACCAAAAGTCCTGCTCTGGTAGCCAGCCCGGAGTTTCCCTTCGCCTATAGAAGGGAGAGCCTGGGTATTTTTTTTTTATTATTTTTTTTCTTTCTTTCCACATAAAGCCAGAGCCATTTTACCTATAGGCTGACGCGGGGGGGGGGGGGGCGGGCGGGAGAATCTCCCCGTCCCATAGAGGGTGGTGTGTATGATTGATAAAGAAAATACAACTTCGAGCAGCGCAATAAATTGTTCCCGATGGCTGGTGGGGCTTTAGAGAGGACCCGGAGCCGGGATCCCCCCCCGCCATCGTCGTGTCCCCCCGTGTGTGTGTGTGTCCCCCCCTCTGCTCGCCGGCCGGGAGGAAACGGGGCTGAGGAGCGGCGCCCGGGAGAATGTATGGAGACGTCATTTCCCAGCAAATCCCAGCACCAACACAAACAGCCGGTATTTGGGGCTACGGATAAAGTTCTATATGGAATATATATGTGTGTGTGTGCGCCCGGACGGCTCTATGCGGACCCATAGCTCGAGATGGGGCATAAAGACAGTTTGCCTATATATCTATCTATATGTATATACATACAGAGGTGGTGGTGCTCCAGAAGCGCCCCGTCTTTCTGCTCCAAGCGTTCTGCGGGTCCCCCAGTGCCCCCACAACAGTGTCCCCGCCTATAGCTCCTTCCCCCCCCCCCCACTTCTTAATGTATAGACGAACATTAAGGGTATCAGCCCTCCGGTGGCATTCACGGTTCTATATGGTTAAAGTCGGGGGGGTGGGGGTGGGGGGGTGCGGGCCTGCTGGGCCCGCGGCCACGGAAGGAGGGGGGAGTGCTGGGGCGGGGGGGAGAGGGGCTGCACCCACCTCCGGGGGGGGCTGCTTCGGGAAATGGGGGCAGCCAGGAGACCTGGCAGCATCTGCGTCTGTAGATATGTATATGTCATCTGTACAGATCTGTATAGATCTATGGAGCTGTATAGACCTGTGTATTATCCTTATATTATCTGTATAGACCTGTATGTTATCTGTATATTTGTATATCTGTGCGTTTGTCTACCTGTATATTTGTATATCGCTGGATGTATATATTTGTATGTTTGTGGATTTATATATCTGTATATTTATATATTTGTGGATTTATATATTTGTGGATTTATATACTTGTGGATTTATATACTTGTGGATTTATATATCTGTATATTTGTGGATTTGTAGCCCAGCTCCTGCACCCGAGGGCGCGGAAAAGGCGGGGAGGGGGGGATGGATTCCATTGCACAACCCCCCGGGGGGTCCCCCGTGATAATCTTCACCGGGACTTTCCCCCCTCCTCCCCCCCGCGCCCCCCCCAGCCGGCAGGGCTGGCTGTTTCCGCGGGAAGCAGGGAAAGTCATCAGGTTTTGGGGGGTTATTCCCATTTCCAGGGGATCCTGGAGGGGCAGGACACACACCCCACACCCCCACCCCGCACCCCCCCCCCCCCTACCCCGCACCCCTCTCCCCTCGCTGGAGCGGGTGGGGGCAGCTGGGAACCACATAGAAGAGGGGTGAACTAATCCCCACGCACCCCCTTTCCACCCCCCCCTTCACACGCACCACCCCCCCCAACATACACACACACAGCCCCCCCGAGTGGGGTCGGGTTTAGATAAGGTGCGAAAGCACACACGCACACCGTGGGGCGCGGAATAAAGGGGGTGAGGGGGGGGAATCCACGCGTGTCCGAGGGTCGGGGGCTCCGGGTGGGACAGGACTCGGGGGGGGGGGGGGGCTATCTCGTCCTGCGCGGATCGGGGTGGGCTCCGCGGGCGAAGAGAGGGAGCAGGAGCCGCTGGAAACCTCTTCCGCGGGCGCGCAGCGGCGCGGATCCCGCAGGCTCCCCGGGGGGGGATTGGGGGCTTCCCCGAGGGGGGGGGTTTCCACGTTGGTTTGTCGGTGCTTCATTTTCTGTTTGACCCGGTGTAAGGGCATCAAAGATGGGGGGAGGAAAATAAAAAGAGAAATAAGATTAAAAAAAAAAAAACAAACAAAAACAAAACCCCAACAACCCAAACCCTGAAAAACTCCAAATAATTTAAGAAGTTTTAGGGGCTGGGGCTCCTCTGTGGGGTGTGCGGGGTGTCCCTGCGCGGGGGGGGGCTGGGGTGTCTCTGGGTTTCTCTGGCACCTCAAATCTCACTCCCGGGGTCGGCATCCCTCGCAGGGAGCGGGAGAGAAGTGCCCCCTCCCTCCCCGCCCCCCCCCAAAAAAAAGGCAGGTACCAGCAGGAAAAGAGGGGAGATGCTGCCCGGGGAGCGGGGGGGGGGGGGGGCAGGGAGGAATTCACACAGCAGCCGGCACCGCGGGAGGACACGTGGGATTTACCAGGAAAAGAGGGATTAGAAATTAAGATGGGCCCAAATTAATTATTTCAATCTCCAGGAAGAGTATTTTTGGCTTTCTTCCTTTTTTTTTTTTTTTTTTTTTTTTTTTTTTTTGTGGGCAACCAACCCCAGAAAATGAGGTGGCCAAAACCAGGCAAGATCCCTCCACGCGGGGGTCCCCAAAGCGAGGGACAGCCTGGCCGTGTCCCTGAGCAGGGCAGACCCCCCCCCGGGAACGCTCCCACCTCCGTCCCCATCCAGAACCCCCCCGGAGAGGCTGCCATTTCCCACCTTCCCCCTCCTTTTTGGGGCAGGATGGGCCTAGTGCTCCCTCCGGGAGACTCTCCGGGGGGGCTGGAAAAGCCCTTTGGCTCAGACACCAGGGGTGTTTTCAAGGAAAATATTGAAATTCTGACTTTAAAAAATGTATTTATTTATTTATTTTTAAATTTCAAACAATTTGTACAATACCTTCAGGCAGCCCCCCCTCCTTCCTTCTCCTGGGGGACCCCAAAGCAGCCCCACACCAGGCTAAAACCCTAATATTTTGATGAGAGGCAGTTACTCCTCACAGGCACTTCAGCTGCCCGGCATGAAAATATTCCTACAAATCACTTCGATGAAACCGGTTTTTTAAACGTCTGGGGGGGGGGGGAGGGAACTGGAGAAGCAGCCCCCCCCCCAAACTCCAGCAGCCCTGGCCGCAGTACAAACAGACAGACGGACAGGCCAGGGCCAGCCCGGTGGAACTTTCCTTCGCTTTTGGGGGGCGGGGATGGGGGGGCTCCGTGACTGTTCCCCCCCTCCAGCACCCTCCTTTGTGCTGCTGGCAGCCGGGGGTTGCTAAAATTCTCAAAGGCATAGATGTGTGTCCCCCCCTCACTCACACGGGTTATGGTTATTTTTCAGGATTTCTTTCTTATTTTTCAGGATTTCTTTCTTATTTTTCAGGATTTTTTTCTTATTTTTCTATTTCTTTCTTATATTTCCATTTTTCAGGATTTCTCCCCTTTCTTCCACGAGCCGCTTGTGAATAATATTGGATGAAACCCCCAAAACCTGTTTCTCCAGTCTCGACCTAAACTCCCAGCACGCTGCACGACCCTTTAATAATATTTTAATAAATCTTCCCCCTGCCTAAACCAATATTTGAATGTAGCTCTTTACGAATCGTTATTTTTATGAGCGGCTCCTTATTTCTCTAAGTGGCTTTTATAAGCCACTGGCTTCTGGAGGACCAGTGGCTGAGGAGAAGAGCGGGACTGGGGGAACTGGGAGCGACTCCGCGCTGCGATGCCGGGGCCGTTATTAGTGGATATTTGGGGTTTTTTTTCGGGTTTGTTTGGGGTTGTTTTTTTTTTTTTTTTCTCCTGGCAAACAAAAGCAGCATTTAGTGACAATCTATAAAGACGCAAATCCCTCTCCCCTCTCTTTTGTTTCAAAATACAAAGACAGAGAAGTGGGTTTTGGTTGAAAACAGGCTGGGCTGGAGGCTGGGACCATCCCCGCTGCTCTTCCCTTTCCCTTCCCATTATAAAACAACACGGGGCTGGGGGGAGGGGGGGGGCGGTTTGGGGGAAAGAGGGGGAAAAAATACACACCAAAGAAATGGAAAATGCGGAATCTGATGAAAACCGGCGGGTTGAAGGTGCCGGCGAGGCCTAGGAAGAGCAATGGATTGCATCAGACCAAATGGTGCTGCTCAAACCTCCTTTAAAAGCTTCCCAGCCCGGTTTGGGGTAAAACCGAGATGTTTAAGGCAAAGCCGGGGCAGGTCCCGGGAAGCAGATCCCGAAAGGATGGAGAAACGAGTCGGTTGTTTTTTTTTTTTAAATTTTATTTTATTTTATTTTTTCCCCACCAGCTGAGTTGCGTTCGCTCCGGGGCTCCTTTCGCGTGGTTTTACTGGTGTGGGAGGAGGGTCCCAGTTCGGGGAATTAAAAGCGCTCCCATCCTTCCCCCGACTTCAAACATCCCAAGGTCGCTCCTTCGAACTTTCGGCTCCGTTTCTATCTTTCTTAATAAACAGCCTTTCACCATCCTCTAACAAAGAAACCACATTTTTCCAGGGAGCAGCTGAAGGGAATTATACAGTAATAAACACTGCCGATCGGAAAAAAAAAATACTAGATGTTTGTTTGTTTTCCTAAGCAAATACAGCTAAAGGCTTCCAAGGGGGGGTCTCCTCCTGCAGAAAATCCTTGGGAAGAGGCTCCGAGGAGGGTCCTGGTGAACCCGGCAACTTCCAGGGATGCGCTGGGAGGCTGGAAGGGGAGACCCTCCATTTTCCTGCTGTCTCCGAAGAGCCTTTTTTATTTTTTCCCCCGATTATTTAAAAGCTATTATTATTATTATTATTATTATTATTATTATTATTATTATTATTATTATTATTATTATTATTATTATTATTATTATTTTGTAGCGATGGAGAGAAGTGCATGTCTTTAAAACAAACACACACACACACAAAATAGAAAATCAGACTTCTAAGAAAGAGGAAAAAGAGTTTGTAGATGGGAGATTTCATGCCTCGATCTTAAAGGCAGCAGAGAATTTGCATTATTCTCCCGTCGCCTTTTGATGTTTCCCCATATTATGCTGGGATTTGGTTGTTTCCCCTCTTCGTGCTTAATCCAGGCTCTTCCTCCTTTTGGACTGGAATAATTGCTACTAAAAAAAAAAATAAAAATAATAAAATGTTATAGATTAGGAAATTACGTTTTCTTTTTAACAAATTTCATCCGAAGCAATCTCGATGCGTGAGGGTTGGGTTTTTTTTCCTCTTTAAATCTCGCCAGGGAAAGTCTCTTATTATGTCGAGCCCCTTGATTTACTACCAACGCAGGATTTTCCTCACTAGTTCAGTTTAGAATTAAAAGAATGCTGGAAAATATTTTTTTGTTGCTCAGATAAGCTCAAACCAAAACTCTTCCTTACCATTCAATAAACGCTGGGATCGGTAGAAATTAAAGGCGACGCGAGAAAACCACAATTTTCAGTCTTTTTATGAGACAGAGAACGGTCTTGGACGCTGCCTTTTCCCTCAAAGAGTATTTTATATTTTTGGGGAAACATTTATTAATTCGTATTTAAATTGCACTCATGCCTACAACGCTGATTTCTTAAATTTTAAGTATTATATGTAAAGCAGCTATGACTTAAAATTCCTCCGCGACGGACAAATACCCTCGGAGCGTTTTTAAAACCGTGTAAAAGTTTAAGTGTTGTCAAACTTTAAAAGGGAAAAAAAAAAAGAAGAAAAGGGGGGAGAAGGGGGGAAAAGGGGGGAAAAAAAGGAAAAAAAAAAAAAGGAAAAAAAGGGAAAAAAGAAAAAAAAGGGGGGGGAAAAGGGGGAAAAAAGGGGAAAAAAAGAAAAAAAAAAGTCTTTTTTTTTTACCTTTTTACAAAGTATTTCTCCTGCCTGTTATTGATTGACAAGTTTATTATTATTATGAATGGATTCTCCCATTTCCCAGTCCTCTTCAAGGCCTGATGTGGATTGAGAGCCTGACCAGTTGCTTATTGACCCATGATGGCTATACAATGACCCTGCTGCCCCCAGCCTGACCCTGGGACCCCCGAAGGACCCAGCCCCACAGAACAGGGCTCAGATATGCAAAGTTGGAGCTTTATGGGGTTTGGGGAGGGGAGAGGAGGGGAGGGGGGGGGGGGGGGAGATTGCAAAGTGGGCGAGGGTTTCATTAACAAAAAAAAATGTGTTTGTTGTAAATAAATAAATAAATAAATAAAAATAATAAAAATAAGGCGAAGGGGGTGTTTAAAGGAACATCTCCTCAAGGATCGCAGCCACCTCTGGATGGGGAACGCTGGAAACCTGCGAGCCCTTTTTTTATACCAACACATGCCTAATTGGCGACCATAAAAGGCGAAAGGTTGCCCCCGGCTCTGCTGCCTTTCCCGGCCGATACCAGTAAGTATTGCCCCATTTCCACCAGTTACAGACTTTGCTCCAGTTCGAAACGGCAAAGCTTCCTTTAGGTCACCTCGGGCTCCTTCCCTCCTTCAGGGAGGAAAATGGGGAAAACCCCCGGAAAGGCCCACTCGCCCCCCCGGGTGTTTGCCCCCCCCCCTCCCCTCCCCACGGGGGTCCCTCCCCACGGGGGGCTGCGCACCTCGGGCCCCTCGGCCCGGTGCTCGTAGGACGGGAGGAAGCAAGGCCTTTAAAAGTGTAATCAGCAGGGAGAAAGGAAATTTTAAAAGGTTGGGGGCGAGGGGGAGAAGATACCAGCATCAATATCCATCCTTCGGCTTTTTTTTTTTTTCCCCCACTAAGTGAGAAAATGAAGGGGAAAAACATCTCCCCCAACCCCTGAAATCGGCTCCGCCGCTCCCTCAGCGCCCAGCCTTTGGGGCGAGCCAACAATTATTTCTAATAATTATTTCGCATAATTAGATTATTTGGGAGAGGTGGGAGGAGAGCGCGTGGTCTGTGAAGCAGCACTTCGCCCCCCCTCCGAAAAGTAAGAGGATCTGCTCCCTCCCCACCCCCCCCCGCTCTCTCTCCCTCATTTAATGGAGATACAGTTGTTTAAATAATTTCCCTCTTCCCAAAACAAATGCAGGAGAAGGAGAGCTCATTTTTTATCCTAATGGATGGATGGCCGAGGACAAGCCTTTGAAGAAAACGGCTGTCAGCAGTGGGAGATACCCGGAGCATCTGGGTTAGATAGGTATAAAGCGAAGAGCAACCTGCATTCTTGGGGGGGGCGGGATGCTTTGGGGTGATAAACCCCGGCCGTGGCTTTTGATTTCACCAGAAAGGGCCACAGCAGCAGCAGCAGCAGCGGGAAAGTTGTCCTGACCCTCTCAAAACATCTGGATTGTAAAGTTTGCTGCTTTCTGGCAACAGCAACTATAATTATAATAATAAATAAATAATAATAATAATAAAAAAACCCCATCTCTCGCCGGACAGGCAGGTCCTCAGGGTTTGGAGGGAAAAAAAAGCTCTCGCAATTCCTAATCGAGGTGCCCCCGCACCTAAAAGCGAGAAACGGCAGATTTTGGGGGGGTGAGGGGGGTATATATGTGTTTAAATAATCTGGATTTTGATTTAAACCTTGGGTTATGGGGGAGTTTGGCACAAACCCCCGGGCTGCAGGAGTCACCTCACAGTGAGCCCTGGAACCGAGGTGACCCCCGCGTCCTTCCTTCCACGCCCCTGGTGCGTGGCACGGACAGGTCTGAGCACACACGGACACACGGACAGCACAGGGACACACGGACAGGGGGTGTGGGGTCTCCGTGCCCAGCACGACCCGGGCAGGAGCTGCTCTACCTGCTCCTGAGCTGAGAAAAACCCTGGAATGTGGGAAAAAACAAGTTATGGGATGGCTGAGACGGGATCTCTCCGTGCGGGGGCGGGGGGGGGAGGCTGCATCTCTTCCTCTTTATTTGATTTTTTATTATTTTTTTTTTTAAACGCCTTGGTATCTCCCAGTTGCCAAACGGTTCTGGGTGTCGGAGCCGCCGAGATTTAAAAAGGGAGGAAGGGACCGAGCTGGGAAACGATAAAATGGAGCGGGCTCTCCTTTCACGCCGAAATTTCAGGTTTAGTTCCACTTTCTGGGAAGCGGCTGGTGGAAATGTCCCGCTCCGTGGGGAAGGGACGGGAGAGCTTGTGTTGTGGCTGTGTGTCCCTCCCCCCGACTTCTTTACACACCCCCCCGGGGGGGATTCTCCGGTCCCCAAATAGAGATGAGACAAAGAGATGCTTTTTGGGAAGCGGCTTCGTGGCCGCTGGAGAGTTTTCTTCTAAAAATCGAGGTGTCGGAGGGAGCGGGCACCGGGGCGGGGAGGGGGGGACACGGGCACCGAGGAGGGGGAGGCATCGGGACGGGGAGCGGGGGGGTGACACGGGCACCGGGAGCCGGGCTCAGGCGGTGGCACCGGGGTGAGCGGCGACGGCTCCCGAAGGGATGCGGGATGAGCGGGGCAGCGGCGGGACCGGTGGGTACCCCGGTTGGGGGGGGGGCTGAGAACGGGATGGGGGGGTGGGAATAAGGAGAGGGGGGGTGCTCGGCTTCAGCCTGGGGTGCCCGGTGCTGCTGTACCCGCCCCAGGAGCTGGCTCTGCCCCGGTTATTCCGCCTCCTTCCATTGAATTTTCCCTCCGGTGCTCGTTAGAAGCTCCATCCCTTCATCCCAGCTCCCCTCTGCTGCCCCCCCTTTTTACCTCCCCCCCCGCCACGGGCCACCCCCGCACCCCAGCCCCTTCCCACGCCCGCACCCCTCGGCACCGGCTCCCGAGCTCAGCCTCGCCGAAAACTTCCCCCTTTGCCTCCGGCGATGCACTTAAAATATAAATATTTTAAAAAATCAGAGTTTGCGGGGCTGCTGGTTTGTTTCCCCGGGCTCCGAGAGCCACGATCCCCTGGGGGACACGGCTCCCCCCCCCCCCCCCCCAGCCTTGTACCCCTCTTCCCGGGGGATTTGGGCTGGGAGGACCCCGAGGAGTCTTTTTTTAGGAAGAGCGAGGTCCCAGCGCGTTGTTTTTTTTCTCCTGGATATTCCCGGGAGAAATTCCGTTGAGATTCGGCTGCCGGGATGGAGAGAGCCCGGGATGGGGCAGGGGGGAGCGGGGGCTGGAGCGGGCGGACAGGGGACCCGGGCAGAGGATGGATGGATGGATGGATGGAGGGATGGAGGGATGGAGGGATGGATGGATGGAGGGATGGATGGAAGGATGGACGGATAGATGGATGGGTGGATGGATGGAGGGATGAATGGATGGATGGATGGATGGAGGGATGGATGGGTGGATGGATGGATGGATGGATGGATGGATGGATGGATGGAAGGAAGGACGGATGGATGGATGGATGGATGGATGGATGGATGGATGGATGGATGGATGGATGGTTTAGTGGGAGAAATAGCCGATGGAATAGTTCAGGTTCTTGCCGTCATTCCCTTTTCTGAAAGGTTTCACACCCCCGGAAAAACACACCCCAGCCCCCACCTCTTCGCCCTCTCGCTTCAGAGCCCGCCCGGGGCTAGTCCCCGTCCCTGCCCGCTGGCCCCTCCGCGAGGCCGGAGGATGCGGATTTGGGGGGGGCTGGGGGTCTCCCGGCCCCGGGTCCAGCCCCCCCGGGGGGTGTGTATGTGTTGGGGGGGACCCGGCCCCGCGGGGAAAGCCGAGATGCTGGCGCCCCCCGGAGGTCTCCCACCGCCAGCGTGGCCGCGGGGCACGCGTTTTGGGGAAAAAAAGGGCATTTTTAGGCTTCGCCCAGCAGAGGTCCCCTGCTGCCTTCCCACCGGCAGCCGGCGGCTCCCTGGGCCACCGATTAACCCCCCCCGTGCCCCGATCCCCGGGGAATCTGCTGAGCCCCCCCAGGCCATGAGCCCCGAGGAGGGGGGGTCCCGGGGTGGGGGGTGGGGGGCATGAGCATCACAACCCCGCGGCCTCGGGCCCTTGGGACCCGGTGGGGTTGGTACAGACCCCCCCCCACACACACACATCTCGGGGGGGAGTTGGTCCTCTCCTCCACGGGCTTCAGAGGCAAAGCTGCCGGTTATTCCCGGCAGGAATAGAAACTCCTCGCACGGGAAAGAGCAGGAACGGAGGGAAAAATCCCTTTTCCCGGGAGATTTCAGGCAGAGATGTGTTCCCGTCTCCCAGTGCCGGGGCACCCAGTGGCAGCCGGGCTTTACACGGCTCCTTGGGAGATGGTTTGGCTGAAGCTGGCAGCAAAATTCAGGGCAGGGACCTGGAAATACACCCCCTGGGCTGGTTAAAGCCGCGCAGGGGGAAACGCACCCACCCCAACACCGTAAATCCCCGGCAGAAAGGGGTCTGTAGGGAAAAGCACCACTAAAACCTGCCACACCAGAGCCGAGGCTTAGAAAAATCACATTAACCCAACTCTTTCCGCGCCCCCTAAAAGACACGGGTTCTGTAAACCGAGGCTCATTTTCAATTTCAGGTCCTTCTCACTATTTTTGTAATCCCATGCTGTCAGCGAGCCAGAACAGAGCGAAAGAAAGAGAGAGAAGAGGGAGGGTTTGTCTATATTAGGAAATTACTCTAAATACACGGCTGCGTTTGCGCAAACCTCTCGTGTAGACCCACGGCTACTTTCTACCGCGCTTCTGACACGTTATTCTAAGGTAGCAATTAAGCAGAATGAATTAAACTAAATGTAAATCTTAATTAAAGCTGGACCGGCTGCACTCAAATAGGTTTTGCACCCCTGAAATTCCTCAGCGTAGTCCCCCCAGCAGCCGGGATCAGCACCCAACTCCATCCCTCTCCCGGCTTCTTCCAAAGCACCCTTGCCCTCCGGGAGTTTTATTCCCCCCCCCATTTTTAGAAATGATTCCTGCTCCCGGGTCTCTCAAGTTAAGGGCAAAAAATATTTGAGCGTTGAGATAGACAGATGTGAGTCACAGCTCAGCTGATTTACTCCCAATATTACTCACAAATTAGGCTGAAACCATCAGCCTAATTCTGATCCCTCAGGACTCGTCGGAGAGCCGCGCTCAGAAGTGGTGCTGCTGGCTTTATTTCACTTTATTTCAGGGTTAAGCCTCATGGATGTCAGAATTTGGCCACCTTTTTCTTTTCCGAGTGACAAGTTGTGACTCACCAGTGACTAAGTAACAGGTTACGGCCTCCAAATTTCTGATGAGTAATAGGGTGTGCGAGGAGATCTAACCCCTGGTGGAAGAGTCACTAAACAGACACATGAGTCAAAGGACGCTCCGCACGACGAGGCAGATGGGCAGAGTCGGGGATAAATCACCCAAATTATCTGCAAAGGAAACAGTGGCTTCCTCTGACAAATAACGAGGCCGTTTATAGCGAGGGGGCATCTCGGGAGGGTCCCTGCAAATCTCCCAAGAGCGGTGACGAAGCGCTAGAGGTTTGATTAGGTTTGCTTTTCCATCCTCGCAGCTCCTCGCTCGGAACCAGAGCTACTCACCGGCTGATAAATGTGGGGCAGTGCCCCCAGCCCCCCCGCCGGGCCTGCAGCCACCCTGTCCCACACCGGGCACCCACCGTCCCCAGCCCCACCGGGGTTTTTTTGGGGGGTAGGAGGGCTCAAAGGGTGTTGTAGCGTTTGTAGTGTTGAGTATGGAGAAGAGATGGGGAGATGTGGATGGAGGGAGGGAGGAAAGGATGTAGGGATGGATGGAGGGAGGGAGAGGTGGAGGAAAAGAGGCAGGGAGGGAGGAAGGGATGCAGGGATGGATGGAGGGAGGGATACAGGGATGCAGGGAATGAGGGACTGATGGAGGAAGGGATGCAGAGATGGAGGGAGAGATGTAGGGATGGAGGGAGGGATAGAGGAAGGGATGGAGAAAGGGATAAAGTGATGGAGGCATGGAGGAAGGGATGGAAGAAGGAATGCAGGGATGGAGGTAGGGATACAGGGATGGAGGGATGGAGGAAGGGATGGAGGGAGGGATGCAGGGATAGAGGGATGCAGGGAAGGATGGAGGGATGGATGGAGGGACAGGGCCTCTGTAGGGCGGACGAGGGGGGCCGCCTCTCAGCTCCCCCGTAGCCCCCACTTCCTGCCCGGCCCCTGGGACCGTGTCACCCCCCCGCACCCCCCGCTCCTGGGTGCTGCGCGGGGGCAGGATGTTGTTGCCTGAACCTCAGCGCTGCAGCTCGCAACCAAAAAAGCCGCTGATCGTTTCCTGTCGATATTCACGGGGCTTTTTCTCAACCCTGGCTGTTCCCAGCCCCACAGCCCCGGGCACGGTCCGGGCCGCCCCCCCGGGACCCAAGCACCGGATCCTGGGTAGTTCTGCCACCAAAGCACCCACAGCGGGGGTCCCAGCAGCCCCCCCCCCCTTCCCTGGGCCTGCAGCACCCAGCACACCTCCTTGGGCTGGGGGGTAAGGTGTTTTTTTTTTACAGAAATCTTAGGGAGAGGGGGGGGTTTGGGTGACCCCCTACACCCCCCCAGCCCTGGGTGCTGTGCGGTGAAAGGAGGGGGGGGGCAGCAGCAGAGCTTGTGCAGCTCCACGCACAACTTTTTCCGCAGAGCTCTGCAATGGTTCCTCTTGCCTACTGGAAAACAGCTTGAGAAGTCATTATAGACATATATATTAGTGTGTATATATATATATATATAGGTAATTTGGGAGGAAACTGGG
>JAOTQQ010000011.1:5238285-5254602 GCA_026546715.1 Gallinago undulata | reverse complement strand
GGTGCAATGCCCTTATTCTTTCAGGGTGGCTGTTCCTAGGCCCCCAGGGGTTGGGAGGCTGGATGTGTCCGCTTGGCGTTGTTCTGGTGGAGTTGGAACACGTTTGAAGTCTCAGAGGGCACCACTTGTGAGTTTGGGAAACACAACTGCCTCTTTAGGTCTTGGAAGAGTCCTTCAGGATCTAATAATTCCTCAGGAGCGTGGCAGTGGATGTTCTTCGACCCTCTTTTTAACGCCTGCTCACCAGTCCAGCAGTGGTGGGGTGTTTGGGTGGGCTTTTCTTTCTTAAATAGAGACAAACCACGGGAGGTGATCATCTGGGTCATCTTGTCTCATTCCGTGCAATCACACACGGGGTTTGGTATCTCTTTGTGCAGCTTGAATATCCGCAAAACCAAAGTTACCTTCTGAAATGATTGTACGGTTCAATGAAGAACCTTGTATTTTTTTTTATAGGGCCGATTCTTAAAAATATTGGTACCATTGCTGTGGCAATGGTTAAAAATCTTGTCTTTCCCCTAAAAAGAAAAATGTTAACAAAACCACCTGATTGGAAATGAAGGCTGTAATAGGACAGTTGAGAACACTCACAAATCATATTTTCAACTCTGCCTTACTTATGTTCTGAGTCGTTCCTCGTTTTCTTCCTTGTTTTCTTCCCTTTTTTTGAAGCAGCAGGCACAGAAGCTCGCGCTGCTCCAGCTGAGTGCTTGCTTTTGGCCCTAAGCCCACTGCTAAAGATGGACCCAAGGCAGGCTCCTCTCTCACTGCTTTCATGTAGTTTCTATTTTCTTATGTGTATGAGCCTGGGCTCATCTTGCAGCCAGCGCTTTGGGTTTAACTCTACAATTGCGTTCCTCCTCCTGGCCGATGTGGAATAACAGACATTAGAGAGATGGAGAGAACCTATTGCGGGTCGTGGCTGGTCCGTCCCCCTGGGAACATCACAGGATTGCTTCCAGCAGGATATTTTCAGATGCTTTGTCCAACCTAGTTTCAAGTGTCTCGAGTGACTGGGATTCCATTCCAACCACCCGTTCGCGTTTGAAGGTGGAATAAGGGAGATATGATTTATTCTTTCCTGGGAGACTCCTGTACCCTCACCTGAGATGCACAGTCTTGCTCCTTACCGCTGGCTTTACCAGCCTCTGTTGCTTAAAACCCACCTCCTAAGAGCCCTTTTAGGGTCAGAAAACTCTTCCTTTGGGACTCAGAAAGACCATCCTTGGACGGTGAGAGGAAGAAGAAGATGAACAGTCAAAGGAGCTGATTTTAAAGGAGTGGGAGCTACAGCTTGCAGAGGGAGACCCCGAGAGCACCAGTAGTGACGTAGAAAACAAAAGGGATGCATGGGTTTGCTGGGTTACCAGCTGGAGAGTTGTATTAACATGGAACCTGTTCCCAGGAGAAGTCCTAAAAAGCCTGGATTCGGTGATCTTGGAAACGTGCTGCAAAAGGCTGCTGCTGGATGTGACCTACAGACCTGAGGGTTTGAGGAGACAGGGGAGTTTCACTTGGTGTCTGAATTCTCACTGGGATGATTTCCTTCACGATGCTGAGAAATTATCTCGGTCCTAATTATGGTTAAGACGCTTTGTAGCCATCCTTTTCATCGTTTTATATTTAGATCACTGGTGATGCTTGGAAAGTTAAGGGGTAAGAAATTGCTCACTTTGTGTTCGCTGGAGCAGAATTAGGTGCAGTTTATGGAGCACTTGATTCCAACTTGGGCTGAATTTTTGTGGGAATTTTTCATACTGGGCATGAGCTTTGAATTTGAAAACTTGAATAAATGTGTAACGCTGGGCCTCTTGCAAAAGGCTGTCTGGGTATGGCAACTAGAAAGGGGAATATGTATAGATGTAATTTTTGTAATTTTTGGTTTTGTCACCCATCTCTGACTGGTAACAGCCCCGGAAAACTTTTATATACACCTGAGAAATTAAACAGTTGATTTAACGATGGTCTAATGAACTCCCTTTGCTTTTCTTCCAGCTTGCTATGGAATTGTCCAGGTTCCTACCGGACCCTGGTTCTGTCGGAAATGTGAATCTCAAGAGCGAGCCGCCAGGGTGGTGAGTAAATAGTGCTCTTGTACTTACACTAAATAGGTTTAAATAGATTCCTTCCATGCCCCTCGTGTCTCTGCTGGGAGCAGCATGGTCCCCTGGCAAAAGTGACAGAGCTCGGCATTTCAGCACTACCCTGACTGTAATCCCAGCTCCGCCTGTAACCTGCTAAATCCTGGTTGTTCAATGGGAATAACTGTATCAAACAATTCCTTAGGCTGCTCTTAGCCATTTTGAGGAAGGTGCCGCCAGAGGTGCTTTTAAGCGAGTTATCAATGGCAAAATTTTTGAGCCTGGAGAACTCAACTTTCTAAAAAAATAAATGGCATTCTTCTGAAAGGTGGTTTTCCTGCTGTTTTTTTTCCTGTTCAGCTCCTCAGGAAGTTTTGGAGTGGAGGAGGGTTGGCATCACCTGAGATGCTGCTCTGCTGTCAGAGTTCTCCTGCTGACTGGCAGGATGGATTGGCATTCGCATCTCACAGCAACAGTCTCCCGCATAAAATCTTCCGAGTTTGTAAAACAGCAGAGAAAATGACAGGAAGCTGGATCAGGGTACAGTTTCTCTCTTAAGTAGCAATTTAGCAGTATAGAACGCTTTACAAATGTTCTTAATTAATTCTGGCATTTCCCGGTGAGGCAGGAGAGTGGAAACAATCAGGCCAGGGCTGCCTCGCCGGGCCGGCTGTGTGGCGAAGCTATTTGTGCAGTAAAGCAGGCTGTGGGTTTATAGCACACCAGCCACGCTGCAATAACTTCCCAGGCCAGCCCTTATCAGATCCGGCTGCACCAACCAACCGCCGAGGTGCAGATCTTTAGCATCTTTGGTTGTGCCACGGATGCTGCTCTTTGCAGCAAATCCAGGATAGCTTCCCCGCTTCGCTCTCCTAAAGATGGATTTAACTTAAACTCCGGCTTTTCTTAAATACAGAAGGCCTGGCTGAGCTCGTTAGCTGGTTTAGCTGAGTCTTCTCTGAAGCGCACGCCTCGCCAGGCGGGTGGAGGTGACCTCTGGAGCTGCGGATCCGTGGGGGCCTGAGCACATTGCGTGCTCCCCCTTGGCCGGGCTCTTCTGTACAGAAGTTTAATCTGCCTCCCAGATGGGCGAAGAACTTGGCAGAGAGGAGGGAATGGGGGGAATTAGGTATCTCTTACCATGCTCTCCACACTGCATTAACTCGTTCCTCGTTGGGAAGTGGGAGTGTAAACAAGACCAGACTTTCAGACCTGAGCTCTCTTCCCATTGTGAGACGCCGCTTTTATGTGCGCGCCGCAGTAAAGAAGATCAAATGTGTCTTTGAGGCGTTTTACATCCTGCAGATAGTTTCATAGCAAAGAAAGGAATTTGGATTTCGAGGGCCTCCTCCCCCCCTGCTCTCCCAACCGTGCAGGCACAGAGCAGCTCTTCAGCCTCAGCCACAATTCAGCGTAAGCTGGGGCAATGCGTGTACACACAAGTCCTCCTCACCTGCGCTCCTTGTGCAAGGACTCTAACTTTTCCCTTGCACGTCACAGGCTTCAAACCCCCGCCAAGGTGTCAAGGAAACAATACCCCCGCAGGTGGCTCCTTATTTAACTCGCCCTGGGTGAAATCTGTTAGACAATGCGTGGTGGGCTTCAGTCACGCCGTCCAGCCCCGTGGCATTCAGCCCTGCTACGATAATAACTGAACAGTGATAATCTTCCTTCCTAAGCAGAGCCGGGGATGATTTCCTATCTAAATCCCTCACCTTTTCAGTTAAACACCAGCAGTCATAGCAACAGACACGCAGATGGGTAAATACTTGAAAAGAATCTACTTCTTTGATGTAGAGAACAGCATGATCAGGGTAAGGGAAATAGGTCTTAGGAGATCTGTGCGCGGCTCTGTTAGTAAAACACTTTGAATTTGGGCTTCGTGGTCCAGCAGGGCTGGAGGCTGTGGCTCTTTCAGTGCAGCTCCCTGCCTGGCTTTCTCCAGCTGTAGCAGGGGCATTACCAGCCTGCAGACACTGCCTCCGGGATCCTGAGCGAGAGATGCTGCTATTTCTGTGCTAAATACACTGACAACAGCAGCAGGGTGAATTGATACTCATATTTCTTTCATAATGACTGTGTGGCAAACTCCTTTGAAAAACAACAATGTTTTTCTTCCCGCATCTGCCTTCATAGAGGAATCTTAAAGCAGTTTACAAGCTTTGTCCATAACAAACATACTTCTTGGCTAAATATTGATTCTTTGGCTTTGAGCGTAAGATACAGAGGCATGGAGAATATAGCACTCCTTAGTGAGTTTTTTAAAACACAGCTCTCCTGATTGCTGTATCTCTCCTTTGGAGTGATGGACTCCATCCCCTCTTCAGCTTTGGAAGGAGAGCTCTGGAGCCCTAACCCGGTGGTAGATCCCAGAGTTAGAAGCCCCGGGGGGTCAGGAGCTCTAACCTTACCCATCGCAACCTGGTTTAAATCAGCCAAGCCTTGCTCTTTTCCCAGAGTTGAAATAAAAAACCCCGGAGACCGCCTTGGCCTCTGCAGGTTGAATAAAAGGAAGAGGTACCGCTAATCCCTGCTCGTAACCCCTCCTCAGATGCTCAGGTCCCTAAAGGATGCTGTGGACGCTATTGTGCTTACAGTAAGCAACTGAAAACCCATCCACTTTGTAATCAAATTGTCTAGGAAGCCCGGTGAGCTCCAATGGCCAGAGGGCACTCATGTGAGGGATCATGTGAAGGCTTTAGCTGTCATTTCGAGGCAGGGCTATTAAAAGTCTTGTGTGGGGCCGATGGAGCTGTTAACCCCTCTTGTTACAATCAGAGCTTTGCTAATCGCATGGTGGGAGAGCCGCTTTGATCTGAGGGGTGGAGGGGAGAGCGGAGGGGCCTTTTCAAGTGCAAATTTCTTATTACAGTGTCTCAGTTAACCCAGTTCTTCTTCTGTCTTGGCTCTGCCGGGCTTTCCATAGTAATTGTGAGAGCAGCTCTCCAGCATTCCGGTAGCCTGGACCTAACCAGGAGCAGCAAGAAACCCCTCCTGTGGTCACCCATCCCTGGTTCAAACTAAATTGCAGGGAAAGCAATTCAGCAAAGTTCAGCAAAGACGGGCTGCTGAGGACAGTGCTGGTCTATTTTATCTCTTATTCATCATCTTATTTATATGTTATCACCGGGATTTTGTGCTTGCCAAAGGTGCCTGTTTGAGAGCCCCGCACACTTGACTCCCAGAAAATTGTTGGAGGATCAGGCTGAGCCTCCCTCCTGCCCATTGCATTGCAATCCTCCTTATTATGTCCCTCTGTCTGGGAGGTAAAACTCCAGCAGAGGAAATCTTGACTTGCTTGAGGGAAGCCACCTCTGTGGAAGGTCCTTGGGGACTAGTTGGTGGCAGAGGCTTTTGCTCCTGGCCAGTTATTGCTCAAGAGATTGTTTTTTTGCGGCATGGAGCACTTGCCCTGTTACACTCACCAGAGTCGAGAGACTCTGGCACAGCTCAGCATCCCACTTTGACACCAGGCACCTCATTTCAAAACTTTCTGACATGCGAAGCATATTTTTTTTCACAGAAAAAATGGGGGGTTGGGTGTTTTGGTTTGTTTTTTTTTAACAAATCAGACCGTTTCACTAGGGAAGAAAAAGGGTTGCATCTTGCAGGTTTTTGTGCCTTTTAAAAAGTCAAACAAGACAAAAAGCATATAGTCGTTTTCCCTGAGTGATGCCACAAGAAGACAGTGACTGGTTTTGGGTGGCTCAAGCTGGGAGGAGCCCTGGGGCCCAGCAGCGTGTTCCCCCATGCGTGGCGATGCGCCCCGAAACCGCCCCAGCTCCTGCTGATGCTTCAGAAGGGCGTTATGGCCGGGACAGAGCCCTCTGGTAGCAACAGGCTGATGTGAAGCCCAATGTTGGGCTGGGCTAGGGCTGAAATTAGTGAGTTGTGGAAAATGAGTGCAAGGCCTCGCCCTCCGCCATGAAGAATGGCGAGGAATGGCGCCAAGGGCCATGGTGCTGGGTTTCTGTGGCTCTCGCCATCTTGCCTGGTTGGGCCTTCTCCATCCATTTGCCTTCCCCTCGCTGGCTGTGCATGGTGGAATCATGAGGCCTGTCCCCACCATGGCGGAGATGCTTTGGGGGCCACCACTGGCCTCCATGCCCCATAGGTGTGGTGTGAGGGGCATCTCCTGAGGGGAAGGGGCTCGTCTCCAACCACCTGATGGCTGCTGGTCCATCATGGAGGAGGCAGCATGTCTCCCCCTCACAGCCTTTCCCAAAAGCAGCCATTGGTGACTGGGCACGGAGGGGAGCCATTGCCTCACAGCCCATCATGGCGCCAGGCCTGCCTGCAGCCTCCCACCCATCATGGCAGCGCTGAGGGAGCTTCCTCCACCCCCGTGGGTGGCAGGGACTCTCCGGTGTCAATGTTCTCCTCTCACCCTCTCCATCACACCTCAGCCACCCCCAGGGCTGGGTTTGGGGGGAAGGAGGGTGCCCACCCACCAATCCCAGCTATTGGGGCCCGCCATGGTCCGCCACACCCCGCCAGCGAAAATGCCACGGCAGCCTCACCCGCCTCTCATGAGACTGGAAAAAATATCGCAAGAGAAAGAGAGAAGGAAGGAAGGAAAGAGGCAAAGATAGATAATGGCTTCTTTTTATTTGCCTTCTGCTCTCTGAGTCATGGTTTTCAGTTTTACTCCCCAACCGCAAAGACTAAAGCTATTTTTTTTTTTTCTCAAAAAAACACCCTGTGAAAGTCAAGGTTCATTTGTAGCCCCGTGGCTCTTGGGCTGAGGCTTTAAATATGTCCACGTCAGACAGGACAATATCGAGCTGTGTCAGGGTATCTTTTTGCATCCAAACCGCTCTCAGCCCTTCTTCCACTTCCTCTCTTTGAAAGCAGCCCCATCTCTCATAACCATGTTGTAAATGAATCATCTCTTTTTCTGGCCCCACACCCCTGGGGAGAGTTAGATTAAAACTTATTGTTTCTGCTTAATTTCAAGAGATGTGAACTGTGTCCCCACAAAGATGGAGCCCTGAAACGGACCGACAACGGAGGTGAGTACCTCTGCGCAGAGCCGGGTATGTCGTTCAGAGCCTCCAGGGACTCTTCAGATGTCCCCGGCACAAAATCATTCCTTTCTGAGCCCATGTCACCGGGAAGGGAAAGCTGGAGGCTCCAGAGGAATGAAAACACTGCATTTTTCTGACACAACTTCACCTCCATGGAGAGAAGACCTTTCCCTGGGGGGGACCTGCCTGACCTGTGGCTGGCATCAAAGCACAGCCCCTGAAACGTGCACTTTCTTGAGTTTAACCTCACAGGAATTGGTGCATGATCTGCCATCGTTCATAGAAACATGAGGTTTTTATGTTCTTTGCTGCATGCTGGCAGAGCAGCAGGGTGATGCCCACATTAACAGAACCTCAGCCTCGACTCCCCACTCAAGAGCAGGGACCAGGATGCAGTAAAGATGTTTCTCTCTGCAGGACTTATCTGCTCATCATTGATGCTTCTCAGCCTCTGGTGCTGTGAAGTACTGTGGAGTCTGATGGCAGTTGTCAGGGCTCGCAGCTATTGATGCTACTGGCTGTATAGATCAAAATAAATTTTTCTCAAAATCTTGTCTTTCAAAAAGGCTTCTGTACCTCCTTGCTGCTTACCTTAATACACAAAGAGTTAAGTTAGGCAAGGAGGTCTTGATTCTGATAGAGCCCACATTTAGAGAAGAAGCCCTGAGTCCAGGATATTTTTGAGAAGCATCTGCTAGAGCTGGCTATAAGTGCCAAGAGCCTCGGTGCAATAGCCCAAATATCCTGTTGGGGGGTTGTTTTATAATAACACAGCATCTTCTTCCAAGCATGTTGTTACACGGTTTGGCCAGGTCTGTGTAGACAGGCACAAGAAGTGTTACAACCACGTCCCTGTACAGAATTATATAGCGCTGGGTGATTCTGTCATCATGGAGTTTGGTTCTGCCTGCCAAGGTGAATCCATCCTAATTCCAGCTAAGTCCTTCCAGTGCAGTAGCCATACTGGTGTGGATCAGGCCCCAAAGGCTCTTGACCTTCAAGCTTTCTCAGTTCTGTCCTGAGCAGCTGGAATTTTGACTCACACATCTGATTTGGGAAGTGTCTTGGTGGATTTAGATTTTAATCTAACTTGGCTTGCTGAAAAAGAGCCGCCTTGAGCCATTGATAACAGCCAATAAAGGGAGCTTTGTTTTGACTACACGTCAAACCTGTCCCATCAGCATCATTTACTGCTTGGATGCTTTTCATGGGTTTGGTTAAGTCCTCAACTCTGGGTCTCAAGTCCTGAGGGGTTGCTTTTAAGCACGATGAGCGTTATACGTTTCTTTTTCCAAAGATATCTTTGCTCTCTTATTTAATCTGGAGGTGGTATCAGTCTGTCTTTCACCCACAAAGGATTTGGTTCCTAACCAAGTTACAACAAGCCGGATTTCAAATCTAACATCTAACTTAAGTTGGCTCCTCTCCTACAACTCTCTTCCTTCTCTCCCTCACGTGCCTGTCTGCAGCCCTGTCTGAGTTTAAGACTCTTCTGGGTTGCCCCATGTGAACCTCCGCTCTCTGCCTTATTTGCATCCCCAGGGTGGGCCCATGTCGTCTGTGCGTTGTACATCCCAGAGGTGCAGTTTGCCAACGTGCTCACCATGGAGCCAATTGTCCTGCAGTATGTGCCCCACGACCGCTTCAACAAGGTAAGGCCATCCTCCTCCATCCGTCTCTCCTCCTGCCCGCCTTGGATTTTTGGGGTCTTCTTATTCTACCAACATCTCCTGTCCAATTTATATTAATTTCCAGGTACTCTGTTTCCTTTAAAAATAACTGAGAAAGTAAATCCCCGTTCTTGCAAATAACTTTTTAGTCCTCCGGTTCTCTCTTCCCCAACTCCCTGCAACTTAGAGCAATCCCCTCCTTGCAGCAGCATGTTGGTTACTCCACATTTTGATCTAACACAGTTGTTATTTGGGGAGAAAAAGAAGATGTATGAGTTTTGTGTGTTCCACTGAGAAATAACCCAGAGCTGTTGCCATAGGAGGGAGGTCGCTGGACACAGACTCATGAGTTCTTGAAGGCTTTGCCTCCTAGTGAGCAGGGAGAGTGAAGTAGATGCTTTGTCTGCCTCTTGGAGTGAGCACTATTCCTCTTTTTTTTATGTTTTGCAGACCTGCTACATCTGTGAAGAGCAGGGCAGGGAGAGCAAAGCAGCCTCTGGAGCGTGCATGGCCTGTAACCGGCACGGCTGCCGGCAAGCTTTCCATGTCACCTGGTGAGTTCCCCACAGCATCAGCCCAGGAATAGCCTCGGATGCTGGTTTTGCTGCTATGACTTTGAGGCCACACCAAACGGGAGTCGGACTCATTGCCCTGGGTTTATTTTGTGCCAGGGGTATCTCATCCTTGCTGAGTTTGTGAGGGGAACTTCCCCGGGAAGGCTGAGGTTTCACCAGTGAGCCTTCCCTGCTGAGAACCAGGGCTGGGGATTTCCCTAAGACTCTGTGGAATCCAAGAAGAGAAGAGATGAGTCACAACCCAGGAATGTTCCTTCTCCAGCAGAGCACATGCAAGAGTATCATCTAGATGATGTGATTTGAAGGGCTGATATCCTCATGTACCCTCGCAGCTTGAAAACAACATTCATTCCCTATCAGCAGAACAGGTTGATTCCCAACTTACATGGATTCCTTGCTCATGATAAGTCTTCCGTTGGGATTGTTACTGGTCTCCTAGGCCTCCCTTAACAAAAACAAAAATTGCAAGACAATTTGGTAGAAAAGTACTGACAATTTTGAAGATCTTAATATGAATTAAAAGGAGTCGGAACCTTTTTACCCCTCCTTGCATACCATTTGCCAAGCAGAACAGGAAGCTTTAAGACCCTGCCTGGGTATCCTGAACTATTCTTTGCATATTTGATGGGGTATGTGTTCTAGTTGTACAATTTGCTTTATCCTCCTCTTAATTGCTTGCATTTCAGTGCCCAGATGGCTGGCCTCTTATGTGAAGAGGAAGTCCTAGAAGTCGACAATGTCAAATATTGCGGCTACTGCAAGTACCACTTCAATAAAATGGTGAGTCTCTTCATCCCTGCGGCGGAGTTTTTTTGTCACATATAAGGCATTGTTTTTATCCTAGGCTGTATCTGTGCTCAGAGCAGTAAGAAATGCCAAGAACACATAAACACGGCCTGCAGCCTGCTTCCTTATTCAGCCATTCAATCAGAGTCACTGAGGAATGAAGAATAACTTATATTTTGCATTCCTATAGCATCTTTAAACCCATTTTTAAAACTAGGGGTTGAATTCTTCCCACTTATTTTGGCTTCCCTGACCCACTCTTTGTGGCTGAAAGGTGGGTCCCAGGAAAGGAGCACAGCCACAGTGCTTGGTGCTCCGGGGAGTTAGGGGTGTAGCTCAGGCACCCTGGGCAGGAGGGTACCACATAACAGCCAGAACTTCTGCCCGAGGACAGAGACAGCCCAGAAGACACACGGAGCCATTCCCTGTTTGAGGGATATTTGGGGGAAAGGCCTTCCCCCTATTAATTACAGCACTAAGAAGAAAGAGAGGAACCCTTTTCCTCTTCTGCATAATAAGTAGACACCTGCTCTCCCCCCTGCAGCCAAAGGGAAACTTGATCCCCCTCTGCAGCTTTGTGTCTCAGTGGCTCCTTTGTTGCTGGCCTTTCCCACTTTCCTTCCTGCTTATCAGTGCTGTCACACGCAGTGACTGATGTCCTGAGCTTCCCCTCAAAGTCAAACTAGAGGACGCCTTCCCTGCCCTTCAGGTACCCCTGGTATCTGACACGAGTGTAGCTCTGTATCAAGTTCACTGATCCCGAGAGAGATACCGGGACTTCTGTTCATGCCCGGGGGCTGAGAACGGGGTGTCCTTCCACGCATGTCCCCAGCGCCCTGCTCGAGAGTGGAAGCTGGACACTGCTCTTCAGGACGACTGGCTCATCTAACCAGCACT
This sequence comes from Gallinago undulata, assembly GCA_026546715.1. Lineage (NCBI taxonomy): Eukaryota > Metazoa > Chordata > Aves > Charadriiformes > Scolopacidae > Gallinago > Gallinago undulata. The sequence continues at coordinate 5,243,566 of JAOTQQ010000011.1, read as the reverse complement.
GCTGCTGCCGTTTATCTTGTTGTTTGGACTCTTAACAGCTCTGTGCCTTTATTTTTGCATTGTGCGCAGGCCACCAAAACCAAGTACTTGGGGAGTTAGATCTCTGTGCTCTTTGTAAGCCCATGAGTATGGTATCTGCTGTGGTTCCTCTGTGAGGAACCAGGCTGGGTGTCTGGTACAGAGTTTGGTCGAGCATGTGGTAGATGAACCATTTACTGTAACTTTGCTCACCGTGACAGTGAAAGCTGGGCTCTGTAACACTGTTTTCTCTCTCTTTTTCTTTTTTCCTCCTGTCATCCACCTCCTCTCCCCTTCCCCGCTCACCTCAGAAGACTTCACGTCACTCTGGAGGTAGCTCCTTCATTGCTGGAAGGAGGAGTCGGTCCACGTCCCCCGCTCAAGAGAAGCACGTGTCCCACCACGAAAGGCCAAAGAAGGTAAGATCTGCACAGGGTTGGTCAGTCCGGAGAGACACGGCTGTGTGAGATGGAGGTGAGATGGGGAAGGGTGTGCAGAGAGCACCTGTGGAGCCCCGACTCTGCAGAGAGTTTCACAGTCAGAGATCTGAACAGTGGCTGCGTTTTTAAACAGCCTCTAGAAATGTGTGAGCAAATAGAGCCCTGGGGAACGTGCGGCCAAGTTTGCGTGTTTAGATTATGCCCGAGGGGTCTTGGCAGAACATGCCTATGAAATGTGCAACTGTCCTCTTTCTATCTTTCTATCTCAGCCCTTTGAGGCTGACGCTGTGCTGTGGTTTCCAGCTACCGGGCTGATCCGTGTGGAGGTAGTTTGGGCTGTGGTTTTAAATGAGAACGTAAATTGGAGGTCGTTGTCCTTGGATCCCAGAGTCCAAGTTTTACAAGGACAAAAAGATACTGATTAGTAACCTGCAGGTTTAGTGCAGGCAACAACAATAATTAGTATAAACTAGGTAGTATTTTGTTAGTCAAATTAGCCAGCCATAGCGATTCCACCTGCTTCAAGTCTACCTGTGAAAAGAGTTTATCTTCAATAAACGATTATTTAGAAGAACATTGCATGCCAGATCTCACTGGTATGATAGTTATTTATCTAACTCTGCTGGTTAAGACGTGCTCATCAAAACTGCTGGGGTGTTACAGGACATGTTAACAGCACACCAAGGTTCATAATTAACCAACTGCCTCACGTGACGAATGCTCATATTTCAAGGAAAAGCAGCAGAATCCTAGCAGGCTCTGGGTTCTGAAAGGGTGAAGGTTCCAGTGTAGAAGGGTCTGTGTCAAAACAAACGAGGAGGCCAGAGGCTTCTGAGGTATTTGTTATTTATAATAAATAGCCCTAAAAGGCAGAACGTGTGGGGTTTTTTGAGGATTCAGGTTCTAAGGCAAGTGGCAGCAGAATAAGAAATTTTCACTACCCTTTGATATAGCTTTTGTAATCCCAAGGATCCAGTTGTATTACTGCCACCCTCCTTTGCACCCCTTCTATCCAAAGCAGTGGGGTAGGATCTGAAGCAGAAGTAACTTATACAGGGATCCTCTCAGTATGGGCAGATAGTTTTTAATACTTTATGGGCTATATCCTGTTTGTTTGTTTTTTTTTTTTTAAGCAGAAATCCAGAATTACTTTACCAAGCAACCCCTGGATATATTCCACTATAGTCAAAAGCCAAATTTGCCTTGTTGTATAAACACAGTTGGTGTCACCCCTGTAAATCACAGTGCAAATCTTTTAAGTCTTCCCATAGGTGTGTGGCTGTTTACCTCTTTTTTTGTTTGTTTGTTTTTGTCTCCTTGCAGTAGGCATCCCCACAATGTGTAAACGATGTTGAGTGGTAATGATCATGACCCACATCCCGAAACAGCCGGATGGCACTCTGGTGGGTTATGTGGCCGAAGCCTGATGGATCTCAGCCCAGTCTCCTGGGGCCAAGGGCATCCAGGCTTTCAAAAGCAGCACGGCCGTCGGTTAATACTGACTGACACCCTCCTGGCGTGCCCGGCTGAGAGTCCATAAATCGTGTGGGCAGGAAAGCCATCTCCCCTCTTTATTTACAGAGGTTATCCCGCAATATCCAGTTTGAAACGCTGCCCGCTATGCCCATTACGTGTTGGGGAAGTTTGCCCAGACTGTACCTGATACATGGGCAAACAAGGCAAAGCTCACTCTGCCCCGCTGCCGACACCGGGTCCCTGCATTTCCCGCTGCCACCGAAGCCCACGGGGACTATTTACTCCTCTTGTGTGTTCAGCTGCTGCGGGGAGAGGAGGAGGAGGAGGAGGAGGGAGGGAGGGAGGGAGAAAGAGCATCTGTGCCACTGACGGGGAGCGAGTGCTTGGCACAAGGTGCAGGGCTGTACTGGAACGTGCTATTTTTAGCCAACAAGCAGAGAAAGAAGGCTGGAGGGGGGGTGTAAGGGGGGGGGAAGAGGGCCGGATTGGGGTGATTGACGGCAGCTTTGGAGAGCTCAGCTGTAATTATAACTGACAGGCTGCTTGGGTCCAAGGCTGGGGGGGGCCGTAGTGGGGTTTCTGTGTTTGCACGGCTTCTGGTGGCCGGGGTGGGAGCACAATCACGTGCCTGGCAGGTAGGGGCAGGGGAAGCGCTGCTTTCCCGGCTGGGGTTTGGAAAGCAGGTCAGCGCCAGGGGGAGAGCGAAAACAGGAGGAATATGGATTTATTTATAGGCTTCTCAGTGGCGCTTGCCACTATTGTTAGCCTCTGGGCTCCTCACAAACATGCAGAGACTCCGGCTCGCTGCTGTCCCCTCCGGATGGCTGGTGGGGTTTGGGAGCAGCAGATCCCATGGAGGCCCCTTCCAGGGCCGGGATCGCATGGCAGGAGTGCCAAATCAGCTCCTTCAGCACAGAGAGGGGGTGTCAGCCCCCGCCACTTCCGCAGGGAAAGGGGGGGGACGAGGCCTGCAAAGCAGCTGAGACGGGCAGGGAGATGAAGGCACTGTCGGCTTCCAGGGGTGTGGGGCAGGTCAGGGGTCTGGGGGTGCTGGCGAAGCACGGGGTGGGGGTGAGGCGGTGCGGGAAGGAACATTTTTCCAAGGGGTACCCCCAGAGGGGGATGAAGCGGGAGTTCCCACACGGTTACGGAGTACGTGACTAGCCGTGCGTGATCTAATTGCACGTGTTCCAGGGGAACTGGGCGTGCTGCTGCGCTGACCTGAAGGGAAACAGCTTTTTCTTGAGCCTGTCCAGCTGTGCAGCCGGCTGGTCCCGTCCTCCCAGAGCTGGAGGCGTTGCAGGGGAGCAGATCACTCAGCGGCAACCCGGAGAACGTGTGGGAGAGCCCCTGGGCTGCAGGTGCTTGTTCTTCTCCGCTCCAGAAGGAGCTCAGGGCCTGACAGCCCCCTTCCAGCGAAGGGCCGTGGCTGTTTACTCAGGCTTTAGGGAGGAAAACTCTGGCTGAGTTAACGACTGAGTGAGGGGCACGGGATTTAACCCAGGGGCTTCAAGTAAAGGCAGCAAAGGCTCGGGGGTTGGACTCCTAAGCCCTGCTGTAAAACAGTTCAGCGTTTGTGAAGAGTCCTGTTCTCTGTGGAACAAGGGACAATTGTGACGTGGGACCGTGAGCTGGCGTCAGCGTCCCCCGCCTCTTGCAGGCACAAGTGACACCAGCCCGAGCGTTTTCCTTCTGTGCTGTCCTGAAAACGGCAAAGCTCCGGGCTTTGGGTTTTCCTCAGAACATACCCCAGGCCTTAGCAAAACCAGCCCCATTTATTTCCCCGGGGTTGGTACTGCGATGTGCGTGCTCTCCCCTGTGGGAGCCTTTGCAGGGCTTGCTTGTTTGGAGAAAATAAAAAAAAAAAAAAAAAAAAAAAGGAAAGAAGAAAGACAGAAAGAAAACAATAGCTAAATACCAAGAAAATGCTGGATGACGCACGGGGGTTGAATGAAGTACAGATGTTCTGTCACCTATATTGTCTGCTCGAAACGCACAGAAGAAAATTACCATGCTCCGTGGAATGGAATTTGTCACACGGGGAGCAGACGGGAGCACACGCGTTAGCTACAGCATTTTTAGGCCTGTACCCCATGGAGGGAGATGGGCACCTAGTGTTTCTCTTAGCCAACACCTGGAAACCACGAGCAAAATGAGAGGACTTTTAATTTGATTATGGGACATGGTAATGAGAGGAACAGCCCCTGCCCAGTGACAGAGGAAGGAGAGGCAGGCGCTTGGAGCAAATAAGCCCACGTGCAGGTGTTCCTCCACTATCATAACACACCTTTAGCTCCTCGGCTGCTTCCCTACCCATGGTGGGGGGCGCTTTATGGGGGTACAGGGGCTGTCCTCCCCCCCTTATCCCTTTAGCACCAGCCAGAGCAGGGCAGGAGCCCCCGGTCCTACGGTGGCCGAGCAGACGCGGGGCAGAGCCTGTCTCCCCGCTGCCATCGCCTCCCTGTCTCGAGCCGGTGCCAGCGGAGGAAACGAGCCAAGGATCCAGCCTGGCAGACTCAGCAGACTGGAGAGAGGTTGTACTGGGCTGAAAGCTAAACCCAGTGGGGCTGTGAGGGGCTTTGGGTTCGCGTTCGAGTCGGGGACGGAGAGGAGGTCTCCCTCTTGGAGTTCTGTGCCCACGCTGGCACCAAAGGGGCAAAGTGGGTGGGTTGTTTTTTTTTTTTTTTCAAGTGGGATGCAGGCAGCTGCTTGCAAGACCGGTGCAGGGTTTTGGGAAGGAGAACAGAACCTAAATCTGCTCTAATCAAGCCATAGTAGCCTTATTTCACCGCATCCCCGTCTCCGGCTTTCCGTGACCTCTCGTTACGTGGGTGTCAGCAAATCCTTCCATCCCGCGGCCGTGATTCGAGAGCGCACAAAGGCCTTGTGTGAAACCTCTCGGGGACTCGGAGAGTGTCTCAAGGCAAACCCCCAGCGGGGCCCTGGTTGCCGGCAAGGCTTTAGTGTCCCCTCTGCCCGCTTCTGCCTTCCTCCTGGCCGCGGCCGCCATGGCTGCAGCCCAGAGCCAGGCCTCCGTCTCCGGGCGAGGGAGTTCAGAGAGAGCCTGGGAAAGAGGGAGGGAGCAGCGGAGCCCGCTTGGGCTCTTCCCTCCCTCCTTCCCCTTTGCCCAATCGACTTTTAATGATCCGTTTGCTGGTGTCCAGCGGATTAAGAAGAGGAGGGGGGGGGGGCTCGGGGAAGGGGGGAGCGAGAGGAGCCCTGCACAACCCTTTTTGGCAGCGACAGATCCTCTGTCCTTCCTCTGGCGCTGGGGAGCTGGAAGGGAGATTGTGTGGCTGGCACGGGGGGGGGGGGGGGGGGGGGGGGGGGGGGGGGGGGGGGGGGGG
>JAOTQQ010000011.1:5219344-5236108 GCA_026546715.1 Gallinago undulata | reverse complement strand
TCCGAGAGTGGCACTGGCAGCATCTGCAAGCTGGCGGGAGTGTGTCCAGGTGGGGTGGGGATCCCTGATTTTTCTTTCTCAATTTTTGTATGACTTTCTGTGAAATATCGGCCAGTTCTCTCATCCCGTGTTGCCCTGGTTTTCCCATTTGTAAAATGAGATGGAGATATTAAAAAAAATAACCCTCTCTTCCAGCTGGTCGAACCTCTCTGCTGTGTGCTATTAACTGAGTGCAAATTGTTGCTGCTACTGGAATAATGAACGCTGACGTGCACATGGTCTGTGACGAGCTGCTTAACTAACTGGGACACAGTTTCTCTGTCTTCCTGTCCTAGAAGACCCAGGAGGGTTAGACAGTGTTTATAGCATGAGAAGCCCCCAAGTATTAGGAGATTTAGTAAAGATTTAATTTTAATTTGTTTTTTCGGCACTTAAATCTGTAGAAATCGCATTTTCAAGCTTTCCTTGTTCGCTGCCAAAGCTGGAAATGTGTATTAAAGAAAGAGGGGGAAAAAAAAAAAGGAAAAAGGGAGATTCTTGTAAAATGCTGAAGCTCTAGGAACAGAGGCTTTAACACGGATGCCAAACACCAGGACGGTGTGATAAAGTGATGGGTTTTGGCAGCGCTGGGTGTGCACTCGGCAAGCGCAGTGAAGCTGAGGGCTGGATTTGCCTCCTTTTTTTCACCAGCTCGTCCCAGTGAAAGCTTCTGCCACAGCAGCTTTACACTGGGGGGTCTCTGGGGGCTGCAGCGTGGGTCTCCTGTTCACGGGCCATGGAAATTCAGCCCAACCCATACTAGAAAGTGCTGATTTCTGGAGTGCTTCGCCTCTGCTTCACCTCATGCTTGCCTTCTCCAGCCTTTTCCTTCTGCCCTCCCCCTCCTCCTGCCCCTTTTTTCTCCCATTTAGTGTATTGTTTTCTAAGCTAATTATTCCACTCTCTTCTCCCCCTCCCCGCCCCAAAAAAAAACCCATGTAGTGGAGCTCATGTATTTGCTGCAATCACATCTTCCCCTGACAGCATCCCATCTTTGGTGTGTGCTGGCAGCTGCAGCCTCAGGGCTTTGCCTGCATGAGGAAACAATCAGCGTCCTTCTGGAGCATCAGTGGTTTTCGATGTGACTGTTCTGTTCTGAACACACCTTCGGTCCAGATTGAGGACTTCGGCTTCTAGAATAAAACGCCCACGTGAGGGAACTGTAGCAGAACGTGCGTCCTTTCCCACCAAAAGGTCTCAGAGACTAGAGGATGGGCTTTTCTAAGCCCTGCATCTCCCCTAGGCGTTTATCTGAAAGCAGCTCTCTTGGTCCACACACCAGTGACCACACTGGGAAGTTTGGAGCTCAGCACAGAAGTTTCTGCAGCTTCAGGAAAGAAGGCCACATCTTTAACTGACTTTGGTAGCACGGAAGAGCTCCTGTAGTCCGTTGAGCGTGTTCCCATGGGAGTGTGGAGCTGAGGAAGATGGGGAGGAAGCAGGAGTGTGTGATGGAGATGCTCTTCTCTCCATCCATCCTGTGTGCCAGCTGGCCGGGGCATCCTCCAGCCCAGTGACTTGAAGCCACACAGGCCTACGTTTTCAGTCCTTTCACTTATCTCAGTTTTAGCATAAACATCCAGACAGCACAAGATAAGAATTACCTCCTCAGGGTTTCTCAGACCATGATTTTTTCCTCGGTTTGCAATTTGAAGAATCCTCTGTTCCTGGGGTTTTAGTGAAAGAAAAACCAGGATGAAGAAATCCAACTAAATAGTCTGTCTCCTGTTAGCAGAGATGGACCCAGACCAGCTGTCTCTGGTGGGAGGGGAGATGGGGGGGATCTCTAGGTCAGGTTGAAGCCAGGGTTCTGAGATCTCCGCTGACTGATCCCTTCACCTGTGCACGTGCTGAAACCCAGCTTCTCCCATTGACTGTGCAGGGGGGATCTGAGAAGCCCTCGAGGAAGGTGGAGAGCCAGGGTGAAGGGGCACAGGGTCCCTCTGGGGAAACGGCAGGAGGAAGGCTCAGGTTTCTTGAAATCAGCCAGAGCTTGTTAAGTCCTTCCCTATCATCTTACCATAAACTGATTCGTGGGCTTCTGTTGATATTCTGCACTCCAGATGTTGGCTGCAGCTGGGGTAGAGATAGTGGGACGCTCCCAGCCAGAAGCTGGGATGTGGGGGAAGGGATACTGGGCTCGTGTGGATGGGTGGAGAAGGAAAGAGGAATACGAATGTATGGTTGTAAATCCACCCCTACACACCCTCCTTTCTTTTCCCTTATAACTGCTATTCTTAGCAGAGGGAAAGTTAGCCTTCCAGTAATCTCTGATTTCTTTTGCAGAGTCGGAAAGACAAGGAAAGACCTAAACAGAAGCACAAAAAACGTCCGGAATCTCCCAGCAGCCTTACCCCATCCTCGGTGCCCGTGGCCGCAGAGAAGGTACCCAACCCGCAACATGTGAGTGTACGAATTCGGGGTGGGGAGGGGGGGCAGGGGAAAACTATTGGCTTTCCTAGGAAACGGGGAGGGGAGTGGAGAAGAGCAGAGAAAGGGCTTTTGTCCATTTGTTTTTGGTTCCTGATTCGTCACATTCTCGCTCTCTCTGCCTGACTCCCCACCTCGACGCCCACCTTGGGAATTTAACACGGCAGCTGCCTTGATTTCTGTCAGCGCTGACGACACAATCATGGAGCTGAGCTCCCAAGTGATGGAGCTGTAAGTGCCAGCCTGTTTTGCAGCAGATGTTCGGATTTCAGGCTCTCGCAGAATAGATAAATATCCGTGATTTGGCCTTTTCTGCTGCCACGTTGTAAATGGCTCGGGCAGGTGGATAAGCAAGGCAAGGCTTGTGGGAAGAGGTGTTGTCTTTTATTAGACAAACTGATAGAGCTGAGATGGGGGGGAACCAGGCAATCTTAAGAAGCATATAGAATCTTCAAATTGCATAATAGAGGTAGCTTTTCTGAAACAATGGGAGGTTGGTTCCTATTTAATTCCTTCATTTCAGGAAAATTCAGGCAGCGGGGCACGGCGTGGTGGCCTGTTTTGCTCCTGAGGTGTCAAGGCTGTCCAGTTCCCTGCTGGGAAGATGTCCCTTGTGCAGAATTGGCTGCCCAGTGCCCAGAACTGGTGGGACCCAGTCAGGATGTCAGTGTGTTTCTGATATTCACTGTTGAAATGGTGCTGCTGGCATGGGCTCCTGGCTGTAAATCAGGATAGACCTGAGCTTTCTGTAATTAGTGCCAGCCCCCAGACTCCAGTAATGCAGAATAGACACGGTGGAACCTGCCTCGAGCTCTCCTGTGACAAGGTGAAGGCCGAGTTTGCAGTTGTTTGGGGTCAGGGAACAAGTGAGGTTACTCCAGCACCTGGACCTTTGGAGTTGTGCTCTCTATAGTGGGAAAGTGAATTAATGCAGCTCCTTAGCAGGGCCGTCCTGGTGTAAGGGAGAGCAGAACTAGGGCTAAGCTCCTGCTAGGACAAATAAACAACATGTCCCAAGAATGTCCTTTTGTGCACAGAAATGCTACTCGGAAAGGCTTGGGTGTCCTTTACGTGGCAGGGACTGCGTTGTGAAGATGAAAATTCACAGCCTAACGGTGTCTGCACGTGTGAGAAACACTGCAGGGGCAGTCTGGAAGAGTGAAAGCTCCTGCCAGTCAGCACGGGGTTGCTTTGGGTTAGGGCTGGAGAGGATTTTCTATGTTGTGTGTGCGGCCAAGCCTGGAAGCAGGGAGTGGATGTAGGTTAGAGCTGAAAAGGCAAAGCCCGTCTCACGGCTCTCTGGCTGGGAGCAGCAGAAAGTTACGGCGAGACCGAGCGGAGGGACAGCCCCTGAGCTGCAATCGCTCTCCATTTACCTGTGCTCGTGTTCGGGCAGCTCGGCTCTGGCTTTTGGAAACAGCAGATTCACCCAGTTAACAGGGCTGTCAGGAACTGATGGCCTAAGAAGATTATTCTCAAGCTGAACTGAAATCCAAAACCTGACTCCTGGCCAGCCGGAGTGGTTGTTAGACAATTACCCACTGTCTCCTCCAAAGCCCTGCCAGACCTTTATAAATACGGAGGGAAGGGTGCAATTCAGTTTTACAGGCAGCTTTCAACTCTTTGTAAGCTGAAATTCAGGAGATCCTAATTACTGTAGCTGTGCTTGAGTGACAGGGTTTTAGTGTTTCCCTAGGGAGTTATTATTAATCCTCATAACAGAGAGCGTATTTCCCTTGCTTTTTTTGTTTGCATAGATCCCAAAGCCTTGTTCAAACCCTCTGTTACCAAAGGTTCAAACCCAAGAGCCGCTACAACCTCGCACAAACCCCTCCGGGGGTGGTTGTATGAGGATTTCTAGGTGGTTGCATGAGTGTAACACTGCCCGGGTTAGACAAATGCAAAACCTTGAAACACGTTAATGGAGCGTGTCCAAACAAGTGTCCTATTCGAAGCCAAAACCGTCTTTGTCCTTTCTGGGTCTTAGATCAGTGCAGCGTGTCCCAGTGGGTAGTGCAGATGCAGCAAACCAGAAGCTGATGTGTGACTGCAAGAAGAGCGTTGCTGGTTCCTGCTGTGCCATGGTTGGGGTCTGAAGACAGCTGGGGTCTCTTCCTCTCTTCCCAACTTGCATGATCCTGGCCAAATACATTTATCATCTCCATGGTTTTCTCCAAGTTACCCAAGGAACCAGAGGGTAAATTCCCAAGGGATAACCCCTGCAGGTGACACAGCCCCCAGTGTTCCATGGGGAGCAGTCGGGTGAGAGCAGATCTCAAAGACCTGCAGCTGGTCGTGTCCTGGTGTCTGGGAGAAGGACACTGGCCCAGAGTGGCCATGCAGAGCCACAAGAGGCTGGTGTAGCCCTTGATGCTGTATCCCCCTGGAGGGGTATATCCCACTTCCTCGCTCCCTCAGGTAGCCTGGCCTCTGGCTTCACCTTTTCCTTTAATTTTGCAATCCAGATTGATTTTCAGTTCCAATTTTCACCTAATACGTCGTCCACCCTGCGCTCCCCTCCTGAACCATTTAGTTCTGAAGAAGATCCTTTGATGTGGTTTCAGTCTTCCTCTTGAAATCAATTGTGCTAGACCTCTGACTTCTGCCAGATTTTCGAACATCTCACTGAGTGCTTCCCTGCGACTTCTAGGAATCTAAATACCATTAATATCCGACACTTGGACTCCAGCAGGCCTCCGTGTCCTCTCTGTGCAGTGACAGCCTCTCCCTGCTTCACTCTGCTTTAGGGGACAAACATACCAAAAACATGGTTGTGTGGCCTCAGCTCTCGTCTACACCGGAAAGTGAAACTGGGGTGTGAATTCACAGCGTGCAAACAGCTTTTCATAACACCTCTCCTGAGCTCTCCTCCTGCCTCTGAAAATTGTCTTTGGGTGATGAGATGTTCATCATGAGATGAGAATTGAGAGCTCTCAAAGAGGGGCAGGAGACCCCACTCGTGGGGCACGGGAGCATCTTTTCCAGGGAACACACGGAGCAGCTGATCCGCTGAAAATCCCCCCCCTGTGCTGCTCCGGTGGTGGATTTGGAGACGGAAGGGTTGTAGAGAGAGGATTTGTGCTGGATACAGGCTCTCATTCATTGTCGTGCCGGCTACTTGGAGCTGCTACAGACTTTTTGGGGGGTGGGAAGGAGGCAGAAAACATCCCCTCTGGGTAATAGTCTCTGGCTAGAATAGTTTCTGGCTATTTCATGTGGTCTATCCAAAAGCTACAAAGCGCTGCCAACTAGTAATGCTTTTGAACAGCCTGTTGGAAAGATGGTGTTCATGGAGCGGGCCTGGGGCAGAGGAGGGTTTCTCGCCGGGGGAGGAGCAATGTGTCTCCCCAGTAAGTCTTGGCAGCCAGCGCTGCTCGGGCTCTGGAGTCACAGGCTGCCAGACAAATTCAGGAGGCAGTTTCCGCGCTCGGGATCCCTCCGTGTCGCTGGTTCTGGCAATCGAGGTTAGCGAGCAGGCAAAGAAAGAGCCAGCAGCCTCTTCCCTCCCCCTGCAAAATGCCCCCGGGGAGCCTTCCTGCCGCTCTCTGTTGCACTTGCAGTAAATCTGCAGGATTGCAAGCCACCCCAGCTGCCTTCTCCTGCCAGCTGCCGACATCACGATCACTTGTTGACACACACGCGCACATGCTACGTGTTTTGGGCTCCAACATCTGGCTTGATCTGGGGTTTGTAACCGAAGCCGGGGATGCCGAGGCCTCCCCGCACCCACCCTCTGCCGCTCAGGTGCTGGAGAGGGAACGCAGCAGGGCCAAGAGCGCACGATTGCAGGGAGACTTTCCAGGTTTCCCGCTGTTATTCGAGCTCTCGGCATCTACCCAGGACTGGTCTGGAGCTGGCAGATCCTGAGAAACCTCTGCACCGCGCCTGGCTCAGGCAAATTCCCAGTGGCTGTGATGGGGTGGGGGCTCGTGGGGGAAGGATGCTGGTTACCCCTGCAAATCAAAGCGTGTCTCGGCACGGAGCTTTGCGGTAAGAACCCCTGAGCCGTTTAGCATCCCTTGCCCCGGCATGAGTGGGAGTTTGCTGGTGACATTAGGGAATTAGAAATATGGTCTTGGCCTGTTTGTGTCTCCCCTCCCCACCTACAAAGCACGGTGCTGCCCGGTCTCGGGGCTGAGGGAAGGGACGTGGATAAAGACACGAGATGCTGTAGCTGAGCATCCCAACGGAGACTCCTCTGGCCTCTAACTAAGCGATCCGGCACGGAAAGGCAGCTGGTGCTTCCATCCTGCCCGGCTGGCTGCCCTCGCCCTGGGCTGCAGGAGCTCCTGCTCCCGTGGCATTGTTCCTCGGCCCTGTCCTCCCTCCTTCCCCTCTCCAGTAGTTTAATCCAGGGCAAAGCCGCTCCGTGTTTCTGACGCGGCACCAGCCTCCCCCCACCCCTTCTGTGTTTCGTCAGTGGTTCCCTCTAAGGAGCTCGTCCCGCCAATCAGGAGGCAAAGAGATGCTCTTCTGATTTCCCATAAATAAATTAATGAATGAAGAGCTTGGGTGCTGCACAGTGTCACAGGGAGGCCGGGAAACAGGTACTCAGGGGACAGCGAGTGCCGGGGGGGAAGGTGCGTGCATGCCCGGGCGACCTTGTCTTTCTTCTCCCAGCTCCAGGTTTGGGGCAGGAGTTTCCCCATCAGACTTGTCACCTCCAGCTGGGGCAGCAGGTTTATTCTGGTGGCATTTTTCACTTGGTCGCTTTAAATAGAGCTTCAAAACATAGATGCTGCCTCATTTTGAAAAGAGAGCTCTCTCACTTCCTCAATGCTTTCCTTTTTGTTTTTTTTTTTTTCCTCTGCAGCATGCCCTCCCCCCCCCCCCCCAACCTGTTTGCAACACACCGAATATTGCTGTTTCTACACACACACACACACACACACATGGATTTCCATGCTGGAGAAAAGCCGACGAGACAGAGATTGAGGTTTCTCCACTCCTGCTCCCTCTCAGCTGCAGTCCTGAGCTGGAGAATCTCCTTCGGTAGGGAGGCGGTGGGGCTGCAGCCCTCCCCACCGTTATTAATATTGGCAGGATGGGAGCAGACCCAGACCCTCCCCTTCAGATCCAAGGCCGTGTTGTGCTTGGCCATCCACGTGTGTCTCCTGGAAGGCTCTGCTGCCACACAAAGCTTTGCAGGCTCCATGGAGCAAAGTGGGAAAGAAACAGAGGCACAGAGAGGGGAAGTGATTTAGTGCAGTTTCAGCTTCCTTCTCCCTGCTCCTCCGCCCCAGCGCTCGGGCCCTTGCCCCAAATTCAGGCTCTCTGGAGCGGCTGCTGGAGAAGGGTCCTTTGTGTTGAGGAGGGCTCATGGTCCTGCCGTACGGATCTGTCTGCCCTGACCCGTTTGGCAAAACGATATCTAGGCAAGCATTTGGCAGGAGGTGGGAAAATCCTGCCCCCAAAATCTCTGGGAGTCTCTCGGGGAGGTCTGTGGGGTCAGGTCAGCCCTACAGGTGAGTGTCTGTCCATTCAGCTCAGCCTCTCTCCTTCCCCACCCCCGTTTTCTTTCCCCCTTTAATTTTGCAATTAAGATTTATTTCCCAGCTCAGATTTCCCCCTTCCACCCTGCACTAATTCATTACTTGCCCTGCACTCCCTTCCCGACACCCTGGAGTTAGAACATGTCTTCTCATGTGGTTTCCCCCTGCCCTTCTGGGGCCTCGTGCACCTTGTGCCCAGCTCCAAAGAGGGGAATTTATGGAGGGGGGGAGAATTTGGGGCTTTGAGTTTCTGCTGAGACGTGAGCCATCTCGTTCCTACGACTTCATGAGCGGTCCCAGGACATCCCGTAGCCCCCAGACACTGCTCTCCTTTCCCTCCCCGGGCAGATGTGGAAAGTCGGAAAGATTTTCATGCTCCCTCTGAGCTCGTAAATCAAGGAGGCTTAATCTCCTACATCCAGGAGTCTGTGATGAGAAAATACAGATCTCCCCTCCTCTCCCCCCTAATTTCCACCACTCCCTTCCTCCTGTCTTTCATATTCCCGGCACATCTGGTGTGCGTTAGGCTGCCAGCTGTTGCCTTGTGCAGAGTGATTAAACCATGTGGGAGGAACGGGGAGAGATTTTTATCTGGGCATTCATGAGTCTGCATTACAAGCCCTTTTTTCTTTAGCTCTCCCCAAGAAGAGGTCATCTGGAGTCAGGGATAGTGGAATGTAAGAAAGGTATCGTGCTTCTCCGTGTCTTCCTTGTATCTGCTCCGTAAGAAATAGAAGGTGTTTGCACTGATGTACAGGTGTTATGTTTTGGGCTGTAGCCATCACGTTGGAGCTCTATCTATAATATTGATTGGTTGTGGTGATATATTGCAAGAAGTGATCTTTGAACGCTGCTGGTTTGGCTTTGAAGTGACTTGAAGGTGAAGGTTTCATATCCCAGCGTGGGTGCCCGGGGGGATCTGGTTTTCGGTTCATTCCACTCTTTCCCCCCCCCCTCTCCCCCCATTAAACTCCCACACTTCTCTCTCTCATCCCAAGCTCCTGGATTTCCTAGCATCTGGCCAGCCTCTTCAGCCCCCTTGCTTCCCTGTCTCCTGCGGGCTTAGATGGGGTTTGGATCGCATCTGTTGCTGCGTGGTCAGATGCTGCTCTAGCAATGTCACTGGGAAATATTTACTGCAGCGGATTTGGAAAGCCCTGGGCTGGCAGGGGAGGCGCTTCCCTGGATCCCTGGATGCTTTTTGGAGCCCAGGGAAACTCCCGTCACGGCACAAGGACGAGCAGGTTCCCCCAGGTGGGATGACCTTGCTGAGAAGAGCACACCTGAGAGAGGCAGCTGAAAATACGCGTTTGAATCGCAGCCAAATTCAGATTTTGCTTGGGCTGAATAACCTTCTGCCCTCCCTGGTGTCTGATTGTCAGTGCCCTGTTTAATTTCCCGCAGTGAGATGGGGTGAGTGTAATCCCGAGGAGTATAAAGCCTGGTGCCACCAAGCAGCAACAGAGGGAAATGTTGCTTTTTCTCCCCTGAGTAACGTGACCCGACCAGCACTTTGTGGGCAGAGGGGGCAATTACTACTCTTAAGGGGAAATTGGTAAAAAGAGCCCCCCCCCCAGCTGGGGCCACATCTGGCCTGAGTGAGTCACCTCTGTGTTTCCTGCCAGGGCTCCACCAGCCACCATGAGGGGAGCAAAGAGACCTCGGAGGTCGGCAGGTCGGAGGTGAAAGGCAAGAAGTCCTCGAGCCATGGCAGCAGCCACAAGGGGAAAAAGACGGGGAGCGGGAAGAGCTCAGTTGGCTTCAGCTCGGCTTCATCCAGCGGGACCTTCCAGCCGGCAGGTAAGGGGGGAAGGAGAAGCAAGGGGTGATGTTTTGCTTCGTGAAGATACCTGCTCACCAGCTAGCGCTCCGAAACTTTGCTGATGGCAATTTCTTTAACCCCTTGAAGGGAAAGGGAAGAGTCTTATTGCTACTAACTCCACGCAGGGAGGGAAGAACTGAGTGGGATGAGTGTTACAGCTCCCCTCCAGTGCAGGCCTGCTGCACTGCAGGAAAACCAGCTCCAGATGTTCTGAGTGGAGGGAGGAGGGAGAGGATTCTGTGCACAGGCAATATGGGCAGCACCTGCCCTCTCCTCTGTAGGTGGTACTGTCTGCAGCAGTGTTTTAAGGAGCACGAGTGGAGAGACCTGAGCCAAAACCCCATCTCCAGGCTCCCCTGAGTCCTGAGTCAAAGCCTTGCAGGGCTCCCATCTGCTCCCACCTCACACAGTTCTTTTTTGAGCTGTTGTCATAACAGTGAGGCATCTCCTGGGGTCCTAATCCATGCAGGAGGGCTGGTGGTGATGCAGGGCCTGGGGGAGCAGACACGTTTGGATGGGGTGAAGCTGCTGGTCTGCACCTCTCGTGCTTGCTAGAGAGTGTCAAAGCAACAGGAGCAGGACTGGGAGGTGACAAAGTTGTCCCTCAGCTCAGTAACAAGTCTGTGCCAGAGGACCTGGGTTGTGACCTTGCTCCTGTTGGTTTCTGGGCTGACTTACTGCCACCACGAGCCCTCCTATATCTGCTTCCCCTCTGCTTCCCCCAGGGACCTCCTGCAGCAACTTGCAGTGCTCCCAGGACTTCGTGACGTTCCCCAAGCTCGAGCAGGACGACGAGAAGTACCGGAAGCCTGTCTCTTCCTCCTCTTCTTCCCACTGCTCCCCTCTCTACGAAGGCCAGAAGGGGGACGTCTTTGAGCAGAAGGTCATCTTCTCCGGCTTTGGGTCCATCATGCGCTTCTCCACCTCGGCGGTGAGCCAGCAGAGAGGCCGTGATGCTTCCCCCGTGGACTATAAAGCCTCGAACCCTGTCAGTGGCCCTGCGGTGGGGACCAGTGGGACCAGTGGCAGCAGCAGCAGCAGCAGCCACAAGCGTATGCCATCCCTCAGCATGGAGGAGGGAGAGGTACTGAAGGAAAAGAAGCACAAGGGTAGCAAGAAGAACAAGCACGGGCCTGGCAGGCCAAAAGGGGGCAAAAGCAAAGAGATTTTGGGTGCCCAGCTGGCTGGGTCCACGTCTACTTCCTCGTCGCCCTTCTCTGGGGGCTCTCTCGTAAGCTCCAGCATCGGCAACTCTTCCCGGTCCTTCAGCCACACGGGGAATCTGCCCAGCCTCAGCATGGAGTCCCCGCTGCTGGGCTCAGGTACGTTCCCCCTTCGAGCTCCAGGTGTGCACAGCTCCTCCCAGCCATGCTGTCACCTTCCTCACACTCGGCTGGTGGCTGGACCCGTCACCGCAGCATCCAGCCCCTTAAATTCACTCACAGGAGCTATAAAAATGCACGGGTGGGTCTCCCCTTCCCATCTTGGCCTTCGTTCTAGAATCTCCTCCGGGTCAGCTTCTCTCTCCTTGGATCTGACCTTCAGATTGGAGCTGGGGGAGGATGCATTTCAAACTTTTTTTTGCTCAAGTGCCGGCAAACCTCGGAGCTTCACTCCCAAAGCAATACTGGGAGGGGGTATTCCCAGGCCAAACCAGAACAACCACAGTCTGACCCCAAATGAGGGACTCTCAGAAGTGGTTCAAGTTTAACCTCTCTTTTTAAAAGCAAAACCTCTCATCCTGGTCTCACCACATCCACGGAGGGTTGGGAGACTGGTGTGCCATTAACTCGGAGAGGCTTCTGGCTGTTCCCAGCCGGAGCCCCCTTCCCTGGCCTGGCAGGGCTAAGGATAGCCGGGACGTGGGGCAGGAAGGGGTTAAGGCAGCAGGCAGAGGAGGGGCCTGCTGCTCGGGGGCTGAGGTTTGACACTGTTCTGGCAGCAGAACTTGTCATCAGTCTATTGTGGGTTGTTTGCAGATGCTCCAATTTAGGTCAGATTGCAAAGGGGGGGGTGGTGGTGTATAATTCTGTTGTGTGTGCCTGGGAGCCCTGGCCCATTTGTCTGCACTGCCCGAGAGAGGAGAGGAGCTGTAAGAATTGATGCAACTTCCATAATCCTAACCTTAGGCCAATTTTTTTTTGCCTCCTCCCCCCCCCCCCCAACCCCGAAACAACAAAGGGATGTTTCAAAGAGGAGGGGGCTGCCAGGCCCCGCTCTCCTGCCTGCTCCTTCTTCCCTTCTTCTGCGCAGAGATGCTGGCAGGGCTCGGAGGGACCCGGCTCTGGGCACTGCCTCTGCTGCCAGCCTAAGCCAAGGGGAAGTCAGACTGTCCCCTCCCTCCGCAGCAGCTCCTTCCTCACCTTTTCTTCCTCATTTATCTGTCCCTGCCCCACCATCGTCCCTGGGCATCGCGGGAGGGGGCAGGTTAGCTCAGCAAGAGTGGGACTCTCTGAGCCCATCACCCCCTTCTGCCACTGACTTGTGCCTTCGGTGAGTCGCTTTATGCTGCAGTTTCTGGGGTTGGGGGGGGGCAAACAAGAAGTGGGGGGAGGCAGGGGCAAGGCTGGATAAGCTTGTGATGCCTTTTGCTAGGCGGATTGCAGACTGTGACCACCCTCGCTGCACGCCAGGCTACGAGGTGCTGACGTGCGTGTTGCACTTGGGCTTGTGCATCGGTGCCACCCTCCCATTGTGAGATGGAGCCCTGCAGAAAACCAGCTGCTTGCAGGCCATGGGAGGGGTGCGTGGCTCTCTAACCCGTCTCCTCCCCTTGCAGGGATCTACACCAGTAACAAGGACCCTATTTCCCACGGGGGCGGAGTGCTCAGAGCTGTCTGCAGTACACCCCTCTCTTCCAGCCTGCTGGCACACCAGGGTACCTCGTCTCTCCCACAGCTCAACCGGTCGCCCTTTGCTAGCACCATCCCAGCTTCCTCCTCCTCGGTCTCCACCACACAGGTAAGAACATCAGGACCAGGAGAGGGTCTGTCATTGAGGAGAGCGTGTGGCAGAGCAGTGGCTGGCAGAGCAGCGGGTGCAGGAGGCTTGCTTTTTCCACTTGGGAACAGCAACTCTCCCTTCAGTTTGGAGGGGAGCTGCCAACTGCAGCTTCCTTCAGAGTCAGTAAAAAGATGGAGGCAATTTTGCATCAGAGCAGCCTATTTTGGGGTGGGAGAAATTGCAACTGAGAAGGACGCGTTGCTTTCCGGCGACTGTAAGGGGGGGCGCAGACAGTGCTCGGGTAGTGGGGGCCTGGCTGTCCCCATGCTGCTTGTCCCTGGCTGCTCGGGGGGATCCTGCCACCGGTGCCAGCCCTACCTTCGCTCTGTGGCACAGATAACTTGGTGGGAGGGCTCACACGTCCCAGCTGGGTGGGCTGTGTGTGTGCCAGGAGACAGAGCCTTGTCCTTTGTCGGGAGCTCGCTGTGAGAGGTGTTTTACAGGGAAGAGAGAGTTAGTTTTACAGCCTCGGTGTTAACATGGCTCATTCAGCCCTCTTGGCTCAGAGTTGGGGCTGGGAAGATTTCAACTGTCTAGCGAGACTTCCAAGGAGATATTTTTAACGCTCGCTCTCATGAGCAAGCTGGGTTCAAGAGGAGATGGAATAATGAAGTTATTTCCCTCTTGTATTTTTGAGAAGTCTTTTCTCTCTCTCACCCTCCTTGTTTTGCCATGTAGGTGTTCTCACTCGCAGGTTCAACATTCAGCCTCCCATCCTCACATATTTTTGGAAGCCCCCTCGCGTCTGGGCTATCAATCAACCCGCTCTTAAATCAGTCGGAAAGCAGCCGGGCAGGTACGTGAATCAGAAGGTATGTGAGTTTGGACTTCCCAAGGGGTCTCCCTGGAAGAGCGGAGACAACTGCATCCACAGTTCTCCAGCCACCCTCCCTGCCTGTCCCCATCCCGTGTGTGTGAGAGCCCGGGGCTAGGAGAGAGGGACGGGGGCTTTTTTCCCCAAGCAGGGGGTGCTTGTGTTTGCCTTAACGACCTGCTGGCTTCAAATCTTGTAAAAGCACATCTGCTGGTGTGTCTGTTGGACAATGTGTGTCCCTGGACATGTGCTACAAAAGTGCAAGAATTTAGGTCCTTCCTTACTGAAATTTGTTGTCTTTTTACACGCTAAATCTGTACAAACCCAGTGCAAACTACTGACCTTTTGCTTGCTCAAAATAAGTTAAAAGTTTTTATTGGGGCCTTGTTTTCCGTTGTTTGGGGTTTTTTTAAATCTTTTGAATGAGGGATATCTCACACTCTTAATTCTCGTCTTCCATTTCTGTTTTGAGTTACTTTCTGCCCTTCCCCTTTGGCTTTGTCATGAATGCAACAAAATCCACTGTTTCAACTTCCAAACGTGAGCGTGCCAACACTGAATTACTTACAACTGCTCATTTTTTCCCACCAAGGCAAATTCATTTTTCTTGGAAAATTGCCTGGTTAATAAGCAGGAAACTGGAAGCATCATAAGATTTCTCTTTTTTTTTTTTTTCCCCCAAAACAGAGTGGGACTGATTTTTTTTTGTTGTTTTTTTTTGCTTTGCACCAGTAGTTCAACAAAAGCACTCTCCTGATTTTCAGCTGGTGCGACTGTCTTGTCCTCCCCTAGCCCAGAGACCTTGGCAGCTCCTCCTGGGAGGTAAAGCCCTGCCCGGTGTCACACCGAGTGACAAGCACTTTAAAAGGTCCTCGTTAGAGGTGGCTCCGGGTTCTCCGGATGATCTGACACCAGCGTGCCCTCATTTGCCTTAACAAGTGTGCATGCCTGCATGCAAAGCATGAACGAACACCTATGCTTGCCTGTGACCTTTGCAAGCCCACGGAAGGTGCCCGTCTGTCTGTCCGCCTGTCGCTGGTGGCATTTTGTCTGTCTGGCCCCGCCGGCACCTTCTGTCTCTGGGAAGGGAACTGCGCAGCCGACCCCAGTGGGAATCGTGTCACGGGAGCTGCGAGGAGTGATTCAGACACCTGGAATTAAGGAGAGAATGGGATGATTCAAAGAGTGATTCTTCCCTCCCGGCGATGCAGAGGAGGGAGATGACCCAGTGCCGCTTCCCCGTCGTTGCTGGGATTTTGGCAAGGTGCTGACAGGAGGAGGAAGCCAGTCAACCCTCAGGAATAGCCTTGTGGTTCAGGCACAACACGGCAGTCTGGGTTCTGTTCCAGCCCCATGGCTCCTAATAAATGAATCATGTAGGCAAAATCCAACCGAGTGCTCAGAAAAAAAAAAAAAAAGGCCTGATCCTTAGTTTCCATTTCCAAGGTTGCTCTTTTTGTTTGACTGGGATCTTAGGAGCTTCAGGGTGTGTTTCTCCCAGTTTCTCCTGCCTCTTGTCACATTTAAGGTTTGTTCACCACTATCTCCTCCTGCTGGAGTTAGTGGCCCACAGGGTGTGAAGCCAAATTCACTTTTTTTTTTTTTCCCCCCCAGAGGGATTAATTAACATTCATTAAATCTCCTGTATGAGGCAATTTTCACTTAAAAGCGTGGCGACTGCTTTAATCCCAGGTCGTTAACAGGGTGGTGGTGAAGTTTTGGGTAATCTTGCCTTGTCTTTAACTGGGATTACCTTTCTTGAGAGCGTCCGTGTGGGCAGACCCCATGGAGATGGAGCTTCCATGGCAGTAATCCTTGAGTTTTCCCAATTTTAGTGTGACGGAGGGAAACGGTGTTCCCCCACTCTTACAGGTGTGGGAACTGAGAAGCTGTTATGGCTGATGCGGGTTGATACCAGGGGCCTTTTGGCAGTACAAAAAGTCTGATTCTTACCTTCCCACTCCCTCAGTTACTGTCTAGTTCTTCCTCCCACGGCTTGTCCTGGATCCTGCCTCGTCACGATGACAGGCCACATGTCGTTATCTTCTCTAGTTGTCTTCAAGCCTCAGTCTCCTCCGAGCGCTGTCTCTGTGTGATAACTCAGTCATCTCCCCGCTCTGTAGCCAACAGGGTGGTGTTGGCCGGGAGATAATTGACCGTGGAGCCTGGTACTGTTTCAGAAAACCAGAATATAAATTCGTGCACAGGCTCCCTGGGCTGCGAGCAAACGACGTGGTGGTAACAAGCAGGCAGTCAAAGCTTAGCAGAATATTTATTTGGTTGCAAAAGGGCTGCACGCGGTGGGCTGTGGCTATTTTACGAGGGTTTTAGGTGGTCCTTGGGTGGAAACGATGGCGAGGAGCGCTGGTCGTGGTCTGACTGCTCCCATGTTCTCCTGGTTGGAAAACTTGGGAAGATTTCATGCCTTGTGGGGTCCCTGAAATCAAGACTTGTCTTCACAAAGGTGTCTTGTACCAGGAGGCTGCTGTTGAAAGTGGTGGATTCTCCTGGAAGGGTGGACCAGTTATAATTGATGGGTGGGAAGACGTTCCCACAAGGATGAAGGAGCCAGGATCCCGCTCGTACCTGCCTGGAAGAGCTGCTGAGCAGCAGCTGCGTTTGCTTGTTCTCAGCGGCAGAAAATACCGCCGACAAGTAATGCCCTGCTCGGGGCACTACACTGTAAATCACAGCCTTCCCTGCAGGAGACTTCCTGCGTTCTTCCACATTGGAAACGTCTCTTGTTGTGTGAAGAAGAGGAGGGGCAAGCCAGCCAGCTGGTGCAGGCTGGAGTCACAACATCTGACACGTCCCAGAGCGAGGGGAACGTGTGTTTACGGGCTCTGGGGATGGGAAGCAAAGGGCAGATAAATATACTGCCCTTCTTGATTACTTTTTGGATGGGGGGGGGGATATCCCGCGCATGCACTGAGACTCCCTCCCCGGCACTGCGGTGTCCTAGGAGGGAGGGGATGGCTGCGGGGGTACTTTGTGGACCCTGAAACACTTATTTAAGCTCTTGGGAAGGGAGCTGAGCGTGGGGGGACTTTGGAGGGATTGGGGAAGGGATGCTGGAGGCAGAGGGCTGTGCTCGGGAGAGCTGAGCGGGGCTCTGCACAGGATGGATGGAGTCATCCTCCCGGGGGGGGTGTGTGTCTGTGTGT
>JAOTQQ010000011.1:5208720-5219244 GCA_026546715.1 Gallinago undulata | reverse complement strand
GTGCTCGGGAGAGCTGAGCGGGGCTCTGCACAGGATGGATGGAGTCATCCTCCCGGGGGGGGTGTGTGTCTGTGTGTCTGTGTGTCTGTGTGTGTCCCCGCAGCTTTACAGCTAACGGAAAAGCTTCTTTCTGCCCATCCCAGGGGTTTGCGGGACCGGGGCAGAGACCGGCTCCCCCCAACCCCTCTCGCTGCGGGAACACCCCCCCCCCCCCACTCCGGGAGAATGTCACCCCTGCCATGAGGAAGGGGGTGGCGGGGGGTGACCTTCCTAGGGTGACAGCCACCCCCCTCGCCCCATTCCCGGCGTGACACAGGGTGACACGCAATGACACGGGGCCCCTCCCCCGGCGGGCGGAGCCCTTATGCAATGCCCGGTGGCCCCGCCGCTGCTCGGTGCTCCCATCTAGCGGGGACCCTCGGGTGACGAGACCCGGGCAACCTGCGGGGACCGGCCGCCCTATGAACACTGTCCCTCTCTGTCCCTCTCCCCACCCAGAGCCTGACCTGGAAGACTGCAGTTTCGGCTGCCGAGGGACGTCGCCCCAGGAGAGTCTCTCTTCCATGTGAGTGTCCTTCAGGAGTCCTCACCGGGCACCGGGGGGGGTGGTGGGGGTGGTTGGGGGTGTCTCCGCATCCGCCGTACCCCGGGATGCGGTGGGATGACACAGCAAGGAAAGGGAAAGGGACTGGGGGAAGTAGAGGCAGGTCCTTCCCTCCTCCTCGGGGCTGGGGGTGGGATGGGAGCGGTGGAGGAAGGTTTGCTTTCCCAGTATGAGCTGGGGCTAACGGGAACGGAGGGCTCTCCTGGCGTGGAGCAGGGGGGGCCGGAGGCTGGGAGGGATGGAGGCACCCCCACTGTGAGGCAGAGGAGACGTGGGGAGAGAGCAGTGGAGGTGCAGACTAGGGAAGCCTCTCTGATGTCCCCCCAACCCTTCCCCAGGTCCCCCATCAGCAGCCTGCCCACCCTCTTCGACCAGACGGTGTCCTGTAGCAGCAGCGGGCAGCTGGAGAATGTCCCCCAGGCCACCCCGAACATCGAGCAGCTCCTGGAGAAGCAGGGCAACGGGGAAGCCGGCGTAAACAGTGAGTCACTCGGGGCACGGGCTGCGGGAGGAGAGGTCCTTGTGCGTGTTTGTGTGGGAGCCAGCTGGGATTTTGCCCACAGGCAAAGGAGCCGGGTGGGGGACAAAGCGCTAGTCTGTGCGGTGGGGGGAGTAGCTGGCAGTGGGCCCGTGATCTGGGGCCAGTCTCTTCCCCCAGCGTGCTCTGATTGCGGCATCTCCTGTGGATCCCCTTCTCCCCTTTCTTCCGTCCCCTCTCCTGACCCTGTCCCCCTTTCCCCGCTGCTCTTCCCTGCAGTTGTAGAAATGCTCAAAGCCCTGCACTCGCTGCAGAAGGAGAACCAGCGCCTCCAGGAGCAGATCATGACCCTGACGGCCAAGAAGGAGCGTTTGCAGCTCCTCAACGTCCAGCTCTCCGTCCCTTTCCCCGTGGTGACCAGCAGCAACGGCCCGGGCAGCCAGACCCAGTACATCCTGCCTCCCAACGGTGAGGGGACCGGTGGGAAGCAGCGCCTTGTGCCCTTTCGTGGCGGTGGCCTGGGGTGGCAGGAGGGGGGTCACGGGTGGGGAGGATCTGACCCATTTATCTCTCATGTCCCTTGCTGTTGCTGTGGCAGCGTCAGGCTCCACCCCTGACTCTGCGTCCTCACTTCTTTCCTCCCTACAGTCTGCAACAACGATTCCTTGAGCATCAGCAAGAGCCCCCCGTGCAAGAACAGCTTCGGGATCGAGAACTCGCTCTCCACTTCCTCCGAGGTACCACCGCGTCCGCCGGCCGCCTGGGGAGGGGACTCGGGGAGGGAGCAGTCCCGGTGCTCTTGACTTGAAACCCAGCTCGTAAAGCCTCGTGGCCCAGAAATCAGTTTGTTTTTTTTTCTCTGGAGCACCCCTTCTTCAGCTCATCTCAGCGCTGAGGGTCTGAGGCTGGGAGTGTGAGCTGAGAGCGCTTCTAGGTTCTTCTAGAGATCCAGCAAAGCGTGTCTGAGTTCTGGGACCCCTCTGAGCATACACCTGCACTCACAGCCCCCCCTCCTCCCACCTCCCACCTCCAGCTCCTGCCCACAGCACCCTCGGAGCTGAGCTGACCTTTCACAAGCTGCCCCAGTCCGATGCTCTTATGTCCGTTTCTCCCCCAGGACCCTCATTCAGGTTGCCCCAGCAGGAGCAGCTCTTCCCTGTCCTTCCACAGCACTCCTCCGCCCCTGCCCATGCTGCAGCAGAGTCCTGCCTCGCTACCCCTGCCCGGGGTGCAGCAGGTGAACGGCCTGGCCAGGGTGGCAGGCAGCGGGCTGGGGGGAGGCACCGCTGCCAGCCACAGCCTCTCCACGGTGCCCATGGTGGACGGCCTGATGGGGACCCTGGCGGGAGGCCAGCAGATGCCCATCAACGGGATCCTGGGGAATCTGAACGGAGCTCAGGCCGCCCAGCCTCCGAGCGCCCTGACGCAGGCGAGCGGGCCTCCGACCCTGCAGCTCTCCACCAGCCTCAGCAGGTGAGGACAGGGAGGGGGGGCTCGCGGGGGCAGCCCTGCCCTCTCCAGCAGAAGCTCAGCCCCGAGAGGGAGGGAGAGAGGGAGGGAGGGAGCCAGACCCTACGGATGCAGGGCCAAGACGGGCTGCGCTGACGTTCCCTGCCCTCCTTCCCCTCGCAGCGTGCCCAGCCTGAGTCCCCTGACGGAGCAGCAGCGGCACGTCTTGCACCAACACGAACAACAGCTCCAGCAGCTCCAGCAGCTCCTGACTTCCCAGCCCCTTAATCCGGTAAGCGTGCCCGCCGGCACCTTTTATCTGATGAGCTCTTTAATGGGAAAGCCTCGGAGCAGAGAGCAAAACTTAGGGTTCCCTCCTTCACGTGAATCCCCTGCCCGCAGGGCTGCAGAGAGCCGTTGTGCCTTTTCCGTGGCTCCAGGCTGCTGAGGATGGAGTGAGGAGAAAGGCTTTAGGCAGGAAGGTGCAGCACCTCCCAGAGGGAGGGTGACGGGGATTTGGTCTTTTTTCTTACAAAGGAAAAAAAAACTAATCTGTGTTTCCCACATCCCGAGGGCGTGGGGACATGGTAACGTTAAGCCGCCGTAAAATCAGGAGTGCTGTTACCTCCCCCAGCCATCTCTGAATGCAAACCATGTCTGCTCCTGCTGCCGTGAGCACGCGGGGCTCTGGGCTTGCAGATGTGCCCGCAGGAGGAGAGGGACTCGAGGACATAAGCTTGAGTTTAGAAAGAGGTAAACACCAAAGTGCTTAGTCCAGCCCCGTCTGGGCACACTGACGTGGAGAACTGGAGGTGCCAGGGGGACTTTGGGGTCAGAAAAGGGATCAGGCAGCTGTTGTAAGAATCTTGGCTCTCTGCCTGCGTGCTCTTGGGGAGAAGAGCCGCCCTGTCCCAGGCTGTTGTGGGACTGGCTGTGGGGAGAGATGGTAAACAAGCCCCTGAGTGTGTACGAGCCACGTTCTCTTGCCCTGCGGCAACCTCTGTGTGTCCCTCCCCTGCGGGGGGGTTGCGCGGGAGCGCTCACGGTTCCCGTCAATGGAGCCGTGCTCGTTTGTATCTCCCCTGGACTTGGCCCGTTGCTTTAGATAGATTTCTGGGTCAGGCTATTTATAACTTGGGAAAAGCAAATTTCAAAGGGCTTCTCTTTACAGCAGCTGATGTCACCGTGTCATCAGCTGCATCCCCGTGGGTACGGGAACAATGTCAGCTCTCAGCCGGCCGCGGTGGTCGATGGTTGCTATAGTGATTTCTGCAGTTTGGTTGGATTCGAGGGCATCCCTCGGGGTGCAGGTGAGCCGTGGCCCTCGTCCCCCCCCCCCGGGGTCCGGCTCACCTACACTGACCCTGGTCAGAGGTAGCTGGGAAGCGGGACGGGCTGGGGAAGGAAACGACCAGCCCATCCAGAAATTCGGGACGGTGAATGCCACAGACTTAAAACCCGTGGGTCAATCGATTGGAAAGAGCTGAGATTTGTGTGCCTGCAGGTGGGGATGGCTAATCCTACGCTTCAGGAACCAACGGGGGTGGAAAGGTCATAAGCACAGGCTGTTAATGAGCACAAGGCAGATTGTCCCTCTCTCTACCTACAGAGACATGATGGAGGGGACTTTCTCCCTGTCCCCAGTAGCATCGCCTGGGATGGAGTGTGCCCACGTGGCTCCTTTGTAATAAGTGTCACCTCTTCCTCAGCCCTTTGTCCCTCCTCTGACTTCTCTCCCTCACCCTTCCCCGCAGGAGCAGCAGGCCCTGGTGTTCCAGATGATGCAGCAAATCCAGCAGAAGAGGGAGCTGCAGCGGCTGCAGATGACCAGCTCGTCCCAGCTCTCCATGACCAGCCTCCTGGCAGCCACCTCCGCCCCCCTCCACTCCAGCACCAGCGCCCTGATGACCTCGGCCCCTCCGCCGCCCCCCAGCAGCAGCTCCCTCATGGCCTCCCTCTCCCCCCAGCAGCTCAACCCTAGCAATGCCCTCCTGGCCCCTCAGGCCACCCCACCGCTCAACGCTCCCGGCGGCAGCCTCCTGGCTTCGGGGACAGGCATCCCACCCGTCCTCACGGCACAGACTAACCCGTTTCTCAACCTGCAGGCTGATGGCAACACCCCGAAAGGCACGGTGCGTATGCTGCTAGCGCTCCCCTGACCCCGACGAGCCCCCCCGGGCAGACCTGGGGAGGGGGAGCCTGCGCCGCCGTTCGCTGGGGGGAGCGAGGGCGCGGGGCCAGCAATGCTCCCCTGGCTTTGCCACCTCCCTGCCTAGGCCAGTGTCCCGTCCTGATCCTACCTCCAAGGACTTCTCTAGGGCCCAGACAGGGTCGTGGGTTGGCACGGAGGCTCCCGAGGTGCCCTTCCGTGTGGGGTGTGTGTGTGTGTGTGTTTGTCTGTGTGTGTGTGTGTGTGTGGACACACCAGACCTGCTGCAGGAGCAAGGCAGAGACAGGCTGTAGATTTGTCTCCATTAATCCTAGGACTTGGAGGGGACAATGTGTCCCTGGGCAGTGCTGGCCCCATCGGAGCCTCCTGGTGAAATCCAGAGGTGACTGCGTGTTGAAAGCCAAGGGTTTAGAAGGAATCTTGCGCCCGGAGGAGAGGCTGGGGAGGGGTTTATGGCCTCTCTAAAGCAGCAGAACACCAGTGTCTAGGGACTGGTGGTGTGATCCTTCCATCTCTCCTCCATCCCTCCCCTGGCCTGTAGCTCTACCCAGAAGGTCCAGCCCCGGTTGGAAACATTTGGGAGCCGAAGGCCAGGGTCGAGGGACCGGTTTGGCCCAAACTGGGCAGAGGGGAAACGTGGGGCTCCCGTGTCTCCGTTGATCTCGGAGGAGCCCCAGAGGTTGAGCAGGGCCAGGTCGGCAGCACAGCAGGGCTCTCAGCTTCTGCCCCCCTCGTGTTGCCTCCCCCCTCCCCGGTACTGATACCTCTCTCCTCTGCGTCTCTTTTTTTTTTTTTTTCTTTTTTCTGTTTGTTTTTTAAAGAGCATGAATGAAAAGGGAGCTCCTCTTACCCAGGACAAGGGCTAAGCTCCCCCCCTCACCCCGACCAAACCAGCAGCCAACTCCTCTCAGCCAGGGGAACGTGGCTTTCCACAGCCAACCTTGATACTGTTAGAGCAATGAGCACAAGGCTTCCGAGAAGCATCTCCTGCCGCTGGGCAATGCCAAGAGGTGCTTTGGAAGACGCTACGTCTCTGACCGAGCCCCGGGATTCGGGAGGAACGAAGCTGGGGGGGTGGGGGGGCTCTCCCTGCCGCCCTGCTCCGTGCCACGCAGGCTCCAAGCGAAGCTGTGTTGCCACGCGGAGCAGAGGAGAGAGTTTAACCCCCGCTGCCGGGGGTGCCAGCGGGTGTTGGCGTGGGGGTAACCCCCCCCCTCAAGGCCAAGGAAGGACCGAGAGACCATCCAGCATCCTTGACCAAGACCTTGGTGGAGGGAGGTCTCCTTTCCTTGCACGGGGCAGAGGAACCCGGCGGTGCCAGCGTTGGATGTGACACAGCTGGGGAAGCGGGACGCGGTGGCCGGTGGTCCAGAAGGTAGAGGGTCAGGAGAAGTCCCGGAGCTTGAGGTTTCTCACCTGCTTTTCACCCGCTGGGCTTCTGGGGATGCTCTTCTCGAAGCCCCGACACCTCAGCTGGAGCCAAACCCAGCCTTGAACAGGCAGGAGCGGTGGAGCGATGGGTACGGACTGGTGCTGGGGGAGGAGGTGAAGGCCACCTACTTCTTCAAAGGACGTTGTCGCATCTGCTCTGCCAGCTGCTGGACTTCTCACCTGAAAAAGCACACTCCTGCTCCTTGGGCCGTCTCTCTTTCCTTCCAGGATTTCCAAAGGCTAAGATTTCACCTTGCAAAAAGGGGCCGTAGCCAGCGTAAGCCCTGTGGTAGCCAACTTCAGAAGGTGCATTTGAACCTGGCAGCCATTTCCCAGGCCGGAGCCGGGGGATAGAAACGTGTGCGGGGAGGAGAGAACGCCCAAAATCCGGTACCTTTTCTTTCCTACCCACCACAGATCGCTCCAGTCTGGCAAAACCACGTTCTTCCACTGGGCTTGGGCACTTGAGCAAAGGGATCTCCAAGCAATGGGACAATTCCCCGTCTCCTAAGCCGGGACATGGGACCCTTTCCTTGTTTTCCACCTTTTGACCTTAATTCTGTCTCTCAGTCTGGAACCTCAGCGAAGAACTCGGCGTCCTCTGGGCTCGGATGCGGTGGATCGATGGAAGGAGAGGTGGGAGAGCCCCCAGGGGAAGGGGGACATCGACGTCAAACGTACAAACCCCCCCCCTTTTTCCTCCTGCCCTGGTTCAACCCAGAGCTCCTGGGGGCTGATAGAAACTCTGAGGGTCTTAAAAACAAAGACAAAAAGACAAAAAAAAACAAGTTGTCAGACCTTAATGGATATTTTTCAGCACATTCCCACTGCCTCTAACTAGTTTGCACTATTCGAATTTGTCAGCAGTGGGTCTGTGCTGATAGTTCTAGAAAAGCTCGTTATAGGCGAAAACTCATCTGCTAAATTTCTTCCTTTTTATTTTATTTTATTTTATTTTATTTTATTCCTTCTGTTTGTTTGTTTGGAAGATTGTCGCCACGATGGTTGAATAAGGCTAAAAGGAGAGAAAAATACCTTTCTGATCTCAGCCTCCAGTTCTGTGAACTGGGCAGAACACTGCTGTCTGCTCAGAAATATATATATATATATATTATATATATATAAAAATAATTTTTTTTATATATAAAGAAAAGCTAATGTTTTAACAAGGTTAAGATGCTATTGGAAAGGTGGAGATTGCAGCTAAAAGTGGAAATGCAGGAAAAAGATGTTTAAAAGTCTCCCTTGCAGTCCCCGGAGAGGAGCGGTGACGGGGGGCTCTGGCTGTCACCCTCCCTGTCCCCGCCACCTCCCGGGGTGTCACGGGGAGGGCTGTGCCACCGGCCACCCCCCAGGCACTTACCAAACGGGAACGAGATCTTTCCCTTGACTCTGAATTTTGGCTCCCTGTCCCCGATATCACTCTGGCACAACTGTGTGCTTGCACTTTTTTTTTTTTTTAATTTCCTTTTTTTAAATTTCCCTTTTTTTAAAAAAAATTTCTTTCCCCCACCCCACCCTGTGTTGTGTCCCCCCCCCACCTCTACAAGCAGAGGTGTCACCCAAAACCCCCCTCTGCTCAGAGCAGGATCTGTGTGTGATTCCCCCACATCTGAGGCATCTTGGGCTTGAAAGCACCTCGTAGGATGGTTATTTTGGGGCTAAATCCTGCCCTGCGGTGCCCCGTGACGGCTGCCAGCACACGGGGGCTCTTCCTGCCGGGGTCCTGGGGTCCTTTGGTCCTTGGGATTTGGGAAGAAGCATCCCTTAGGGCTGGTTTGGGTCAGCGAGATGATGGAGAGAAGATTCAAGGGTAAAATAAGCCGTTTGAGGTGCGAGTGTGGGCTCTGCCGGCTGCTCACCCAGCTGCCTTGGGCTGGGGGTTGATTTGTATTTTATTTTTTACCTTTTTTTATTACCCTAAGGTCCCAAATCGGCGTTGGCACGGCCACCACACCGCTCCGTAACCAGGGGGGCCTGATCCTGTGCCCAGACCCGCTCAAACTCTTCCCAAACTTAATCACATCTCACAGCTCATTAGAAACCCCGAGGTTTCTCAGGAGAAACCCGGAGCCGGTAGTGGCAGGAGAGGGGACAGGAGGGGGGGAGGGCTGGTGGCATCTAACCCATGCTCAGCCGGACACGGTACGACACGTGTGGTGGCCCAGGGCAAGTAAAACCCTCTTCAGATCCGTGGTTTGGTGCCCGAATCCCCCAGCAACCAGGGAGGTTGCCCTCGGGAGGTGCCATTCGGGGCTCCCCGTGGCTCCTGGGGAGATATTTGGGAGAGGTTGGGAATCAGGGCCTGACTTCAAGGATTTGCACCCGGGATCGCTGCTGAAGGCTGAGCTGGGCCGTGTCCCCTGCCCCGTGTGGCCGTGCCACTGGTGGTGGCAGCGGTTTTGGGGGGTCCCTGGAGCCGGGAGGGGGACGGGACAGGGAAGAGCCAGAAAGCACTTACTTAACCCATTTCTCTGACACCTCCCAGAGGTGCCCCCGGCCCTTTGAGGTGCTCCCCTGGTCCCATCACCTCCACCTGCCCCACATCGGGGGGGGGGGAGAGAAAAGGGGAAAAGGGGGCACTGGTGGAAGGGCGACAGCAAAGGGTCCTGTCTCTGTGAAAAAGAGGGAGAGCTGGGGGGGGGAGGGGGGAGGAGAGAAAAAATGAAAAAGCTAAAGATTATCTGTGTTTCAGTTGCACTGGGGTACGTTTCTTTACCCGTTTTGATGCTAATGTCTCATTTAGTACGTTGCATGTGTCTTTTTATTTTTTTTTGTTGTTCCGATTTGTTTTTGTTTTTTTTTTTAATTAAATAAAAGAGAAAAAATGTGTATATTTTTGGCAATTTTAAGGTAATGTAGCTAAGATATATTTTTTTCACGCTGCTTGACTGTTCTTTATTATAATAAATAATATTAATATCAAAAGGCTTGCTTTTTTTTTTTAATACAGCTTTAAAAATCAATTTATAAATGAAGCCCAGGTGCTGTGTGGTTGCCGTCCGGGGGGGTCCATTTTGGGGCGCAGGGGCTTTGTCGGGGGCTCTCCTCCAGCCCGGCCCCTCCTCGGGGCGGGGGGGGGTGGGGGTGTCCCGTCCCCGGTGCAGCGGGGATGGTGCGGGGATCCCTGCGATGCGGGAACCTTTCTGCAAGGAGCCGCCGAGCTCCCGCCGAGCCCGCCCGCCCCGGCTCTTCCGGCGGGACCGGGAGGAGGAGGAGGAGGAGGAGGAGCCGCTCCCGGGGAAGGTGACCCGACGGTGGCCGGGGGGGGCGCTACGGACATACACCCCCCCCACCACCATGGTGCTGCTGAGACCGGCCGCGCTTGCGACACTGATGAGAGCCGCAGCGGCTCGCCCCGGGGCGGGGATGGGGGGTATCCGCCGGTACCGGGAGCCCCCGGGGATTCTGCTCGTCCCTTCGCTCTCTTCCGCCCCCCCCGTGCGGCCACGGTGCTCGGCCCCCCCGCAACCGGTGGTCGCCGCCAAGGAGCCCTTCCCGGTGGAGCTGAAGGCGGGGAAGAAGTACGCGTGGTGCGCCTGCGGGCACAGCCGCAGCCAGGTCGGGGCGGGGACCGGGGGGGGGGGACGACCGGGAGGGGGGGGGGGATGTGGGCGACTCCAGGCCCCCCCAGGCGGGTTGCGGCCGGGGGAGGGGTTGGGGGTTTTCTTTTTTTTTGGGGGGGGGGGA
Organism: Gallinago undulata; assembly: GCA_026546715.1. Classification (NCBI taxonomy): domain Eukaryota; kingdom Metazoa; phylum Chordata; class Aves; order Charadriiformes; family Scolopacidae; genus Gallinago; species Gallinago undulata. The sequence goes on along the minus strand of JAOTQQ010000011.1, from coordinate 5,209,422 downwards.
GGTGCCATCGCCGCCATCCCGGCTGCTCCCTCACCCCCCCCTTCCCGAGGGATGCGCTGGGCCACGGACGGGGCGGGCAGAGAGCAAGGGGGTGTCCCCCCCAAGGTTTATCCCCGGGGGGGGGGGGAGCACACACAGCAGCGCAGCCCCCGCCCCAGCCAGGCCCCCCCCAATTCCCCCCCCCCCGCCTTTTTACCTCTCCCCCCTGTCTCTTTGCAGCCCTTCTGCGACGGCGCCCACAAAAGGGCCGCCCCTGGGATCTCCCCGCTGCGCTTCACCCCCCGGGAGGACGGGGGGGCCTGGCTCTGTGGCTGCAAACGCACCCGCTCCCCCCCCTACTGCGACGGCACCCACAAGGAGGAGCCCGTTCAGAGCGCCCCCCTCCCCCCCCAGCCCTGACCCCAGCCCACGGGGCGGGGGGGGGGTCACAGGGACCACGGGGGGGGACGACACACGACTACGGGGACGTTCAGCCCTCTGGGGTACTAGAGGGAGGGGGGAGGAGATGTGCAACCCCCCCCTTGCCCTCCCCAATTAAAGTTAATTACTGAGCCCTGGGGGCTGCCACCAGCTGCAGAAAAACGGCCTCCCCCCACCATGGGGGCAGCAGTTATCCTGCCGGGCGTAACGAAGGGGGGGGGCGTTATAACGGGGTGGGGGGGGGGGCGGATAATGAAGGAGGGTATAATGAAGGGGATAAAA